>JASVER010000020.1:2188039-2761849 GCA_030449065.1 Oceanodroma leucorhoa
CCGGCCCCTCCGCACCGCCGGCCTCGGCCCCTTCCTGTGCTGTGCCGGCCGCCCCTCGGCGCTGGCTGCACGGTGGTCCCCGCTCTTCCTGCCACCCGCCCGTGCTCAGCTCGCGGCCGTCAGCTGCGAGGGGCTGCGGAGGCGCCGGTGAGCCCGAGGGACGGGCCCCGGTTTCCCGCGGGAGTGGGGACGAGAGAGGAGAGCTGTCAGGTTTCGTCTGTACACACATGGGGCAAAGTTGTTGCCCGCTGCCTTCTTTCACCTCGGCTTGTGGCACCTGCCTCGGGATGGCTCCTGAGGGGTCCCCGAGGGGCTGTTGCCACCAGCAGAATCTGGGAATACTCCTCGGGCAGCGCTGGGTGACGCTGCTTGAGTCTGTCGGGAGCGTGCCCTGAACATGCAGCACCCCAAAGCACCGTGGTGCTGCTGTTAAACCCCTCGGGCGGAGGGKCGGCTGCGGGGGCTTCATCTCGTGCGGGGCAGTCCAGGCCGAGGTGATGCTCAGCCCTGGTACTGCCGGGGCCTGCGCGGCGGGCGCTGCTTTGGCACACTGGAGGGGAGGACGGAGGTAGTCGGTGTCCCTCGCTGTGAAACTGGGGGCTGCGGCACTGCCTGGTATGTGTTGCCAGCGGCTGAGCCCTGCCGGGTGGCCCCCGCATCACCGTGTCCCTTCCCATGTAGAGCAGCTGGGGGCCGTGAGTCAGACAGCCCGGCTGAGAGGGGCTGCAAGTTCCCCATGCTCCCAAATTGCTCTGGAGGGATTGACCCCCACTCGTGCTCATTCAGCTGCCGACACCGTGGGAATGGGCTTCCACTGCACGCTTCCTCGGCTCTCTGGGGCCCACCATGGGACATCCCTCCTGGGACATCATGGCATCGGCATACATTTCCTTGGATTTCTCCATTCCCCTCACCCTGGAAGTGCTCTGTGCTGTTCTCCTGGGAGAAGGGCTCATAAACAAACACTACACCAAACTCCAGGTGTCTGACACATGGGGGTTTTGGTTTTTCTTTTTGTGTATGGATAAGTCACTATAGAAGTGATGAAAAGGGGTGAAATGGCCAAAGTACAGATGGACACATCTGTCAAACCCAGTTCTAGATATGAAAACCATTTTGCACAGTTCACCTCTTTCCTCTGTCTCCTGCCAGTTGCCAGGTACCTCCCTCACAGGCCCCCAGGTTCCTTTTGGTCAGACTGTCACAAGCCCTGGGCAGAGAACCGCAGGGTGCTAAAGGAACGCTTACCAGAGCGAGCCTTTCTGACATGGAAGTCACTGTCAGTAGCCCACTTGGCAGAAGGAAAAATGTAGCTCCGAAAGGAAGAAGGACATCGAGGCWTTTCCTTTCCTCCCCTCGAATCTCTTCACTTCTGTGCCAAACAGGAGGCGAGTGCCCTTGTCTCTGCTTGGAGCTCAGTTTTCCCTCCCAAGGAGGAGGCATTAGTTCATACTTTGGTGCAGAAGGACCTCTAGTGTCCCTTCGTAGCTCATGCTTTGGCCTCACAGCTCTAGCTCGGTATTTCTTGATCTCAAGACCTTCCTGTGTACTGTGGAAGGAGATAAGGTCCCCACAGTGTGTGGGGGGAAGTGTCTGGGAAAGACAGGCTGGGTTGCATCCCCCTGGGGAGAAGTCAATTACTGTATTGTCGGAGAAGTAAAGGCACGGACCCTCGCATATGCATGCACAGAATTGTTTATTGATACAACGCAGGAGTATATATTCCTTACTATAGTGGGGTGGTACTGCTGTCTCCCCCAGTCATCACCCGGATCGTATCCCTGAGAAAAACTGAGAAAAACAGTCTCTCTTTCCCTTGGCAATGATCCACACGTTTGTTCTCAACCTTGGATTTAGCCAATCACACGATTCTCTTGAAGTTTTCAGCTCCCTCACAGAATAACAAGCTGGAGCAACATGTTCAGGTCTTATCTCAGGCATACGTGCACATCTGCTAGTTAAATTCCATTCTCACAGCAGCTCAACGTGCAGGTCCTTAGCACTGCCGTTCAGAATCCCCACACTGTATGCCCCAGGTTCCCCTTGCTTTGCTTCCGTGGCTCCTCCACATCCTTTTTTCTTCACCCCAGGGGCCTCTGTGTGCCTTTTTGGGTGCCACAGGCTGCTCCATTCAAATATATTAAATGCTTCTGGTGTCTCAGTAACGAATTTCACTCCGTTTCAGTGAATGCCAGTATAAATCTGTAGATTCACGTTGTACTTCTTGGGACTTTTGTAGAGTGCCCCACCAAAATCTCTGCTTAGTATTCAGCAGCATAAAATTTTCTTAAGCAGATTGACTTTAATTCATCAGTGGAAGCTACTAGGAATACAACGAAAATGCTCTTATGTGTTTTGATCCATTTCATCATTCACATGGGTGTCCCTTATTTCATCATCRGGATGGTCCTGCATGCATCACTCAGTGAGAAAGCGTGGGAGGTGGGGCAGGCCGGGCRGCCTTTCCTGGGGGGGAAACTGCCAGGGTCTTTGAAGGCAGGGGGAGATTTAGCAGGCAGTAGGAAACACTATGTGAGAATGGAAGCAGACGGATTTTAGATGTTGATCTATTTCTACACCGGGCGTCTCGCTGCTTGACTTCAGGCAGCCAAGTAGCCCCTCTGAATTTGGGCAGGCTCTTACTCGGGGTCCAGGGAGCAGCAGCAGGATGCAGGGAACCGCACAGTGGGTCTCTTGAGCTTATAGAAACCTACAAAGCATGGGCACAGGCGGGTCACTCTCCGAGGTGAATAATGAGGTGCCTCTTCCCCATGGAAAACCCCAGCATCCTTCTACCCGCTCTCCGGTTTCCCCTCTCCTCCCACCCCCAGCAGCAGCCGCCGCCTCCCGCAGCGCGGGGAGAGCCGGCAGCTCACACGTTTTCCGCGCAGGGCTCAGGGTTTGCCAGCGCCCGGGGATCCGGGAACCGGCCGCGCCCGCTCCTCCTCCCGCTGCCGCGGCACCCGCCGAGTTTCGGTTCCCGTTTCCCCGCCGGGGCGGGGCGTTCCTGGCGCTGCCGCCGMCGGCGCTGCCGCCGAGCTGCCGGGCTGCCGGCGAGCGGGGCATGGCGGCGGGACGGCGGCAGCGGCGACGGGGCGGGCGGCGGGCCCGGAGGAGCGGCCCCCCGCAGCGGCCGCGGGGTACGGGGGATTCCGAGCGGCGGGAGCGGCGCGGCGGAGAGGTCGGGAGGGCGGCGGGGGCGGCTGGCGCCCGGCCGGGTGTGGGAGCCTCCTGGCCGACGGCAGACCCGCCGCCGGAGCCCTGCGCGTCGCCCTCGGGGGTGAGACCCTTCGGGACGGGTCCGTGCGTGGACGAGGACGGGTCCGTGGAGATGAAACCGCTAAAGTTGGAATTATCTGCTGTGCTTCCTCTCGGGGAGAGCGAGGCACTGCATGAGGTGCTTAAACATGTCCCGGTGCGCAGCAATCGGGGGAGGCTGGAAGGAGGCAGACCATGCCGGGGAATAGACGTGAATTTTCCTCTCTGGTTACCTGTTGTGATTAAGCTGGGAAGGTGGGAGAAGGGTGGACAGTGAGTCTCCGGGGGTATTAGGTCAATCAGGGAAGGCTTTGCTGATGACTGCCTTTCACGCTTGGGCATCCTGGCTCTCAGGCACTTGTGCTGCAGTAGGGCCACACGCGAGTAACTGAGTAGATCTGGTGCCTCAGGGTCAGGAAAGCACCTGCAGCCCATCAGCTGCAGACAAAAAGGGACTTCCTTCTGCTGGAGATAGGCAATGTGTGAATTTTCTGTCATTGCTTCTCCAGTATCTTGTAAAACATCTGACTTCAAGGCATCCCATCCCCAAGGCTGTGACAAATCTGGGGCAGTCAGATACCTCAGGAAGTGCTTCATCTCCCCAGGACACTCTCCACAGCTGTGCAAAAGTAACAGAATGTGCTTCTGCTGATGTTTTGCTGATCGTCTTGGGAGCCGGTGGCACAGCAGCCTAAGAGGTGGAGAAATGTCTTTTAGTGATAGCTAGGAGAGTTGTCTGGCGTGAAATCAAGCAGTGGGTAGGACACTGAAACCCCAAGGGGCCTGAGAAAATAAGTCATACGCACTTGTCTCACTTCTTCCTGAGGAGCAGAAGCTCTTGGTGAAAGCAGTAGCACATATAGATCTCGGGGAGGGGGCTGAGATGGTTAAGATGCCCACTGCCTTAGCATGACCGTTGTGCCTGTTGGTATTTATTCTGCAGAACTCACGCAGTTGCAGAGGAATGAGAAGGTGCAGTGTTCAAACCACGATGCAACACATATGCTCATTCTCTCCCCTGATGGGAAGCTCTCTGAACAGTGGGCTACAGCTTCAGCTGGCTGCTCTAGGATAAGGTAAGAAGCTTTCATAGGGTGGAGGTATGGATGGTAGCGGTCAGAGAAGGTGGGCCACTTTTCCTAAAGGTAACATCCAAGAGACTGAGGCGTCTTCCTGTTGCAGAGAGGGAACTGGAACACATTCATTCCTAGTACCCAAAACTTTATCTTCTTTTGTTACCCAGCAAGAAGTGCACTGATTTGAGGATAATACCAAGATCTGAGCTGCTTGAGATGCACAAGACACAGCTTTCTCTCAAACTTAGTAAGCATTGGTAGAATATACCAGAGTAATGCAGGTGACTTGCAAACCAGACATGGCTTGGGAAAGCTGCGGGTGAAAGACCCAAGCACATCTGAACCTTGCCACCTTCTGATTAAGCTGTGAGGATAACCATCATCTAAAAATGGCACAGCAGTTTGCTGTGGGATTTTCTGTTAACTTGCCCAGGGCTGACCCTGATTTTCTTCCAGCTTCCCATGGTGCAAACCACAATCAAATCAGTTAGTGCAGCTGCAGTAGGCTAGCAAAAGAGCAGGGTGAATCAACTTACAGGTCACCTATATTTTTCCACATAATTCCCGCTAAACATGCTAGGACTTGGTGAGCAGAGGATCTTCTTCCTTTACTTTGTCTCCTGGCACAGCATCTATCTATTTTGACTTTTTTTTTTTCCTTTATTTTTGTAGGCTGGTGAAAGAACTAGGAAACCGAGATATTGTTCAAATAGCATGTGGGGACCAGCACGCCATGGCACTGTCCAGAGGTAGCCTCTTTCAAGCACACTTCTCCTCCAAATGGGAGTCACATTATGGCAGGCTTGCTCTCAGAAGGGAGTGTTTGCAATCCTTCCGGTAGCTGGTGACACCATTAGAGAGTAATGAAGGATGGGTGGGGGACACAAAGTGCGCTGGCTATCAGTGCTGCCCTTTCCTCCCAGCACCCAGGGACCTGCAGCTCCGTCTCTCTCCAGTTCCTGAGCGCTACCCCTCCGCAAAGGTGTGTTGTGGAAAGCAGACATGGCCACCCCGCTCTGCAGTCACCAGACCCGATCATTCTTAAGTTGGAGCACCTCTCTGGTTGGGAACTTCTTGCAAGTATGGCTTTAGAGGTGGAAACACCCTGCCTTTATTCTTGCGGTGCTGAGTCACATGGGCAGCATGGCACTCCCCAAAGGGGTCAGAAGCAAACAGGGAGATTTGGTTGCTGCTGATGGCCTCACCTTGCAGCTAGATCCCTGAAAACAGCACTGATCTTCACGCCCACTCCCAAAGTGCAAAGACTCAAGGGAACCAGTGAGGCTGAGCTGTTTTCTTTTGTTCTGTGTGTGAAGGAGGTGAGCTCTTCACCTGGGGCCAGAACGTGCATGGACAGCTTGGAGTGGGGAGCCAAACCACACTCATCCGCCAACCACAGCTGGTGGAAAGACTAAAGGGCATCCCACTCGCTCACATTGCTGCTGGAGTTGCTCACAGCGCTGCCGTGTCACTCTCTGGAGCTGTGTACTCCTGGGGAAAGAACGATTTTGGACAGCTGGGACTTGGAGACACAGAAGGTAAGGAAGGACAGCAGTAGGAAGGTGTATTCCTGGTCAGTGAGCTTACTGCAGTCACAGGATTGGCTCCTCAGGACTGTCAAGCCCCTTTGGAGCAGCCCTGGACAGTAAAGTCTGTTGAAGAAAGTATATCTGGTTAAGTTCTTTGTTTCCTGACCAGGAAAGGCATGGAGGGATAAGGGATTTAGGGGTTGTATTTTTACAGAGAAATTCCAATCATTTTATGTGGCCAACTGGATAGCATGGGCTCTTAAAACCGTATGTCTCAGATGTCTCTTTTCAATTCCAGTCTCTCTCCAGGCACTCTTCCATGAAGGAAATTAATTTTATACCTGTTTGCCTTCTTTAATTCTCTGTAAACACAAGGTGAGAGAAGAATTAAAATCACCCATTGTCTTCAAACCTAGAAGGCTAGAGCAGAGTTGCCCTAGCCAGACAGAACCTGAAGTCAGTGGGATGTGAATGAGTCCGCACCCTTGAGAGTCAGATATTTTGAAGCCAAGTACCTTTTGGCAAGCAGATGTGAAAGCGCTGTGTTTTGTTTCAGATCGAATGTAAACGAAAAGAAAATACTATGAAAATGACAAAACATTATGAGAAAGAGTATGTTATAGTGGAGGGCAGAAAACAACTCAAAACCAAGTTGTAAATACATAAATTGCTGTAAGAGAGGACTGTAAATTGCTAAAACCTTCTATTCTCTAAATCTTGCTTTTTGTGAGACTCCCCAGTAGTCTCTCACTTTAGCAGTGCTATCTTCTTTCCAGACAGGGACTGCCCATCATACGTTGGAGCATTAGAGCACTGGAAGACTGTATTTATCTCATGTGGGGCAGATCATACTGCAGTTCTCTCCAAGGTGAGTCTGAAATGGAAAGTCAGCATCTGAGACCTCACCCTCAGATGTGAGAGCGAGAAAAGATACACTGCTGAAAGTCGGCACGGAGAAATTGGGGTGGCAACGCCTGCTTCCATCTGAGTCCAAAGACGATCCCCAAGGGATGCTAACTAAGCTATTGGGAAAACTGGCCTTTTCTCAGATTCCCATCACCTGCATGCAAACTTTTGCAGGGAGATGGTGAATGGGGATCCTGGGGCAAAGAGGTACAGTTCAACTCTCAGTACTTTTTGAAAATATTTTCTTTTTTATAGCATATTGGGGACTTCAGAAAATGTGAACAATAGCTAATTCACTAGGGTTTACTCATACAAGTAAAATTCTTAAGCAACAGGGAGTTATTCTCAGGAGTTAAATTGCTTTTCTCAGGAGTTACACTGTCCAATGTCCAAATCATTTAAGATTAGGCTTGATGCGAAGTGAATTCTACCTGTGTTTGAATCAGGGATGTTTTGAATCAAGTCCAATATAACATACTGTGTCTTGCTGGCTCTCACTCTCGGTGGTGACCATTTGAATGCCGTTAATAATGCAGTGATCCTGTTGTTTGTTTCTTCATTTTCAAGGAGGGGTTGGTGTGCACCTTTGGAGCAGGAGGGGCTGGCCAGCTTGGTCACAACTCCACCCAGAACGAACTTGTGCCTCGTGTGGTGGCTGAGCTGTGGGGAGCAAGAGTTTCGCAGGTTGCCTGCGGCAGGTAGGAAAGTACCAATAAAATGCTTTCTGAGGTCAAGGTCTTAGGGGAATCACTGAAGAACAGTAGGGAGGGGAGTCACCAAGATGTTCAAATCCTTGTATCCCAGTGGGTCAGAATATTGTCCACTCTTCAAGTGTAAGCCACCCTCCTGCCACAGCCCCAGTGAAAGCAGAACCTTCAGCCTGTGCTGAGCAGAGGGAGAGGGCTACATAAAACACCAGAAGCCCTTGGTTTTTTGCTCTTTTAAGAAACGAAGGGTGTACTGGGTTCCAAAGGGCAAAAGACTGTCAAAAGCCTGCGTCGGGAAAGTCACCGAATTCCTGTCCACTTTGACAAACTGGTGGGTCCTTAGAAAGGATCAAAGAGTACTGATAATTATCCAATTTCATGCTGCCTTTCTGGAACTGGGCCAGAAAAAGTCTCCTTTCTCCGATTTTCCTGGGCTTTGTATCAGGCTCAGCAGCATAGAAGTTGCGCTTTTAAAAATGGAAGGGCATGAAGCTAGCAAGGCATAACACTTTATTTTTGTACGTGGAACCAGGGTAAATCACAAGCATTAGAGGATAGTATAGGAAATTCGAGTCCATATGTTTCTTTATTGCTGAATGTTTATGCAAGGAAGGTTCCTAAGACTTTGGTTAAAGGGATTCTATAGCTGGACTGTCAGGACTTTTTAAAGACAAGCCTCAGCTAACCACTCTGAAAACGTATCTGTAAATCTTATTCTGACTAGCCCAGTGGTATTAGCTCATTATGACCATTATTTCTTTTCCTGAACAGACAGCACACCCTGGTCTATGTCCCCTCCTTGGACAAAGTCTATTCCTTTGGTTCTGGTGAAGAAGGACAGCTGGGAGATGAGAGAAAGCCTAATCAGTTGATACCACTTCCCATCAATTCAGCAGTGAATGCTGGAAAATYCTGTCAGGGTAATGACCATTGCAGATGTGTACAGTCTGTATTCGTTTCTTCCAGGGAGATGTTTGCTTTCTTGATTTCATGTTTACACTGAGAGGCTAACATTATGTCTCATCCTTGCTTGGTCATCCCAACAGGTTCTACAATGGATAATTCTATTTGCTGCTTGATTTATCATCATGGGTAATAGCCACATAGAATCAACTTTTAGACAGTCAGCTACTGTCTGAGGGTTTTTTTTACTGTTCCACATCTGTGCATTGACTCTCTGAAGATAATGACTGTCTCTTCAAATGTTCCTTTGAAAATCTTTTTGTTCTTTCACAGAAAGCAACACGTCACAAAAGGTGACTGAAATTATTGCAGGAGGAAACCAACGTATTGTCCTTTGCAAGAAGAACAAGGTATGTGCATATTTGATCACGGCTTCTAATTTTACCGTTGTTCGCATCACTGCTGGAAACATTTGGATTTTCCATCCTGCTTTTAGTGCTCCAAGTTCATATATGTCTCTTGCAGTTCTTTCCATGCTTACCCAGAAACTAACTTGTATTGCAATTATATATCTGTTCTGTGGTTAATGCATCTGAATCATGCTGGATGACCATTAATTTGTTCATACTTAGGCTGAAATCTTCGTGTAACGTTTGGCTTGAAAAAAAGAATTCCATCTGCTAGACCTGTAATCTTGTCAATATTTTCATGCATTTCACACAGAATTCCTATTTGAATGGAATTGCCACTCTGAAGGATGAAGAAGTGGACGCATGGATTTCTAATTCCAGTTCGCAACATTGGGAGATTACAAAAAAGTAAGTCAGACACCTGCTGGTTTGGTTTTTTTTTCCCCTGATACATGATTTTCTCTAAAAATCATTATTCTTTGGAGACTATTGTAGGAACTGATGTTCAAGAATTTAGCTGAGACAGAATCTTGTACCAGCGCTTCTTACSTAGTTTTTGCACAGGAAAAAGAGATGTTGATAAGCAGCAGCCCTTCGATAACCGTTTTGCAGGAACACAGCAGATGTACTGCCTGGCTTCGGAAGCCTGTCCTCCTCTTCTTGCACAGAATGGTTGTTAAGTTGATGAAGAGCCGACAAGTTAAATCCATGAAAGATTTGGTCTGCAGACCGAGGCCTTGTGCAAAAATCATAATCCAGAGTACCCAAACTGGAATGTTTTGTGTGTGTCAGCATCTAAAAATTAGTGATCCCTTCTTTAGTTACCCATTTTCAAAAGCAGTAAGTATATACTACTGTGGGAATCCTTACACTTATGGCTGAGAATTATGATTACATCGTCTTTTTTCAGATCTTACGTGGAAGGTTATTTTCTTTGGGCAAGTCTGACTCCAGCTGCTGATTTTGAGCATTTAAAAATCTTGGCTAATTTGTATCTAAATGCTTCCCTGACCTTGTACTTTTAGTACAGTTTGGATCATATGGAAAGTGGTTGTTGAGAGAGGGTGAGAGAGAGAGGGTTCTTTCCAGATCTCAATAGGAGGGGCCTGACAGCAAATCGCTTGATAAAATAGCTGCTTTAATATGAATAGAGCCAGGAATACAGGTAGTGAGTAAGTCTAACATCCCTTCAGATGCTGGGAACCCAGCTTTTGTGCAACAGCAAATGGATACCCTGATGGATTTTCCCTCAGCGTGCTACAAAGATCCCATCTGTGGAGGGGTTCCTCCCCCCTCCCATGCCGCAGTGCCTTTTATTTTGCGTAACAGACAAAATCAGAGAACGTCCCAACTTGTCGGGAGAAGATATATCCATCATAACACTCACCGGCATGCAACCCAGGCTGGCATGGGGYGCTTGAGCAGGTTCCCTTACAAGGCCCAGGAGAGCAGAGGTGGCTTGCTGAAGATCACTAACTCCTCAAATACAACGTCTTCTGCAACGTTGTCAATAAAGTGGTGCTAAGAAAAGTTTTATGTGGTCAGGTGCAGACACACTCATACACACGTTTTTTGTTCTTTCAGAATTAAAAACCTGAAGTTGCTACTCATGTTGAAAGGATTGACTTTGGTTTGTTTTTTACTATCAGGAATATCAGACAGATCTTTTCATCTGAGGCTTGCATTAACGGAAGCTTCCTGGAGAAAAGGTAGTGTGTGCTGACTTAGACGTAACAGAATATATTGGCTGCATGTAAATTGACCAGGAAGTTTCTTTTAGGCCACGTATGTACAGAAGATTAGTCATATCTGAATATGCAAGAAGCGAGTCTGTATTTTGCAAAGCCCATGCTAAAATTAAGTTTTTTATCCTCCCAGTCCTATTGAAATTTGCTGTAGAAGCTCACATTCTAGCAGATTATCCCATAGTGACATTTGACTGATGATGATAAGGGTTGAGTCACCATTCATGGAGGTATTTAAAAGACACGTAGATGGGTGGCACTTAGGGACATGGTTTAGTGGTGGACTTGGCAGTGTTAGGTTTACAGTTGGACTCGATGATCTTAAAGGTCTTTTCCAACATAAATGATTCTATGATAAGCCCTTTAGGCAATATTACAGCTCCCAAAGGATCCATAATAGCTTCTCCCAGCACTGAAGTGCCAGTTGTTTTAGGGTGAAATACAGGAAGCCTATAATTAACAGTGCACAGCTACACAAGACAGGAAGGACAGAATATTAATCATGTCACACCCCAGTGAGAATATCTTCTTAGAACAGATGAAATTATACCCACTGGAGCTGGGGCTCAACTTTCCAAGTATTTCCTGATGTTAGGATGCTTCACTATTCAGGCAGTAACAAAAAACAGTTTCTCACATCATTTGGTGTTTTTTTTTTCCCTTGTGATAGAGACAAACATTTCAAAACTTCYAAAGAATTCTCGGGTGTAGACATGTCAGAAGTGCAATGTTTTTATGAGAAGATCAGCAAGAAGCCAAAAGTCTTCCAGGAGGTAAGGATTCAATATAAGGATTCTCACTACACAGATACAGAGGACCTCTGGATTTGTGCATAAAACTTCGGAATTCTGTGCCAACCTAATTCATAGATAATTTTGGCAGAATGTAATTGCATTTTTAACCATTGTCTTTTTTTTTTTCCCTCTGAAGGTGCAAAAGGAGATTGAGAAGTTACTGCCGTCATTGTCTTCCTCTCCCATCTCACCTGAAAATTTCAGAGTCTACTTGATCTTGCCTTTCCTTCTGCAGGGAAAAGATGACAGCTCCTTCCGTTCTCTCAGGCTGCTAGCACAAGCCATCACAAAGCTCCAGCCAAAGGACCTGCAAACTCTTGGTAGGGTTTTATGGTGATAGAACCGAATGATTTAAATGCTTGGTCATTTTCAGCTGTGAAGCAAGAGCTAGTATCGCCAATGTAATTTGTTCCAGAGTTCAGCCTGAAATAAATGCTTTTGGTAGAAGTAGAAACATGGGGACTACACAGCAGGACACAAGAAAAAAAGTCAATCTCAGTCTGAGGTTTACTAATTTTTGTAGTGCAAAATTAAGCATTTTTTTCATTTAGTTCTTTTGATAAAAAGAGAAAATGCAGCTTCATCCAGAAATTGCAGTTATTTGCATGTTACCTGTGATGGATACTTCACTAGCTGTTTTCTTTACAGAATGCCTGTGGTCAAATCTGGAAACATCCTTTTTCAAGGAGCTGGTCATTCTATATCAGAGTGTTTCCCAGAAAAAACTGTCTCAATTTATCATGGAGGTCAGAGATCGGCAAAGAAACCCCCGTGAAACAGAGACTCTGCAAATACTGCAGATTCTTTACCAGGTGAGAAAGTGTTTGGATCCTGATTAGATAGGAGGTATCAGTACGAGTTGGAGTATCTTAAGCCTTTTTACTTGTTGAATTCTCTGGGTTTCCTTCTTGCAAGGGAACATGGGGCCTTGTCATTTGACATTGCTTCAGGAATCTCTTTGGCTCTACACCAGCATAGCTTTGAAGGAATCCTGCTCTTGACCTGTGCCTGGCTGACCCTCTATGGAAGTGAAGAGCTGAAGCCTGTTACAGCCCCTAGCAGGGGGCAGGAGGAGGGATGCTTTCAGTGGTGTGAGGAGTGCGTGCACTGATGCATACGGAGCTATGGATGTGCTGTCCATCACGTAGCATGCCCTTGCCCCTTTCTGCTGGTGAGATCCCTCACCCCGGTAACTGCTCACAGCATTTAAAAGACAACCCACCTGCTTGGCACATCGTGGCTGCTACAGTAACACTGCATGATGCTTTAAGAGCYTGTTACCTGAGGAATTTTCTGGGACAACAGAATTAAAGCATCTTTAACTGCGTATGAACAAGGGGAAGAAAGGGGGCAATAACTGTATTCTTCTTGACAACSATCCTTTCTCCTACTGAGATGTTCAAAGTTTAGGAAAGTCAAGAGCTCAAGCATGCACTTAGTATGAATCAGAGAGAGTTGTTAAATTTTGTTCAGAATTGAATATCCTTTTGGCTGACAATGCAGATTTGGGCCTCAAAGTTTAGACTCTTGAATCTGTATTTATCCAGATAAATAAACTCTAAAGTGCAGCAGGCCTACTCCTCCATAGGTGGTTACATCATTTGGAGTTTTACAYGTTCACTGTCCCCCCCCAGAATCGTATCTTTGCCAGGCAACGAGTATGAAGGTGAATAGGGAACTTCAGATTGTCCTGCAACACGAAAGACACTCAAAGTGAAATATACCTTTCCCGATGGAGTCCTGTTAAGGGGTCTTCATTGTAAATGAAAATTGCTTTCCTGCTAGTTTATACATGGCTTTCTGAGATTTCTCACTATTGAGTGCTGTGCTACTCGTAGCACTTCTATCCTTCCACTTCTGTGCAGGGTCTCAGAGCTCTTTCTGCAGAGAGCCCTGTTACTCCTTAGTCCTGTCCTGCCACACAGACACACTGCTCACTAGATCTGCTGACAGCCCTTTTCATATTTTGTGTATCAATGCAGGTGAACTCCAGAACCGGTTTCAGAGTACAAGAAAACAACTTCTATGTGCCTGAAGTGAAAGTGATTATTGCATCATGTCAGTCCTTTTATTTAGAATTAGTAAGTATAAAATCTTACCAGCAGTGCAAAACACTTTTTTTTTCTGTTTTATTTAAATGAGTCGATATATGTGAAAGTCAACTCTAGACTCTAGCCCAGTACATCTCAGAGACAACGCATTTTCCCTGGTTCTCCAGCTGTTCTAAATTATGCAAGGCATTTACCATCTCAGTATTTTAGCAGCTACCATAGTGCCTTTCCTGAGATGACCGCTGGTTCTGAGAGTGGAAGGCGTCCTCCAGCATCTTAAGCAGCTCTGTTTGCTTTGAACTGGTGATCAGTGTGAAATAGCACCATGAGGGGTGGTTGCTATACTTCTTGTTACTCTGGATTTCATTAGGTTTCATTAACAGAACTATTGTGAGGTCTCTTTAAACTTTTATGTAGAAATCCTGTTGAGCATTTCAATTTACTCACATCTAAAAACAAAGATGTGGTAATAAAAATAATCTGTGAAATGGTTCATTTCTTGATGACATGAAGGAGTGAAAATTAGCTACCAAATGCAATTGATGTCACAGAAAGGAGCATGAAACGGAAACATGGATAGTAAGGGCTTTCTTAGGCAAAAAACGCAGTTTTCTGGCAACTTGGCTGGAAGTCGCAGAGCAGCTGCCTAATTCTTACATAAGCTTTCATTTGCTAATGTACCAGTTTTGTACCAATTAACCAGAGTGGAGGAGCAAGTTTGAGAAACAGTATAGAATCAAAAGCCAAATAGGACATTACCTGAAGTTGCTGCCTTATCACACTGGAGGTGTAACACTTTGAATCAGATTATTTTGTATACCACCATCTACTTTTGATATTACAGATAATAAACCCAACAGGTTTTAACAACAATGTACCATAACCTGGGTATGGTATCCAGGACATTTTTACTATGTGTTTTGGTTTAGCTGAATTATAGAAGATGCTATTAAAATCACTATGCCTCTGTTTTATTCTCAGGGCACTGTAACCCAAGTGTCTGCCTGCACAGACAGTTCAGATGCCTCTCTGTCAGGGTTTCCCACTCACATGAGTGTTTAAAAGCTGCTCTTAGAAAGTGTGCCTCTGTTGGTGTAGTCTTCATGTACACAACAAGGGCATGTTTCACCAGGGTACAAACTGGCATTTCAGTCTGCACATGTACCCCCGAAGTCTGATTTTGCAAGAGAAAATCAACACGTCTCTTCCTTTCTTTCTTGTCATTTCAGATGGCCCTATGGGAGCTGACCAAATATCCATGCATCTTTGACATCCAAGACAAGATCATAATTCATTATACAGAACGCGACACTCTGTACAGGCCCTTTAGTAGTGTAAGTGTGGCCAATTTTTTTACAATTTAGAACAGAGAAACACACTGCTAACACACTGTTACTTCAATCTTCAGATATACGTAATACTGGCGGGCCAGGCACACTGGTGTTTTCCGGTCAGAAGACAGTGCCTTCTGCAAGACATATGGACCCATTTAAATCACGCACCAACCCAGCAGTTCAGGAAGCTCTTACAGGTAAGATACCAAATTGTATTACTTGCTAGCTCTGAATATATTGCTGCAGTGTTCTTTGGTTTTCAGTCTTACTGAAGTATTGGTAGAAGGGTTTCARTATTCACTGAGCATACGACAAAACAACTACTCATCAAATTATTATAAAACATGTTCCACGGGCGATGTAGAGTAAATCTGGAAGGCAGTATCTTACATTCTTATTCCAGGTAGCCATCAAGCTTTGTTGGTATAAGTTAAATGCAAGTGGCAGTGCTATTAACTGTGAGGTTGCTTTGGGGTAATGTAATAGGATTGCTCAGGAAACTGGTAATTGGCAAAGTCCATTACTATTACTGCTAGACTGACTTTAAAGACTCTAGGCTAGTTTGTTGTATGTGAAAAACCTGGTGGCTGGGGAGCCAGCACTAGAGGCCAGCAAGTAACATAGCCACAAAAGCCATTTCTCTCATGGAGATGCTGCCTGAAGGGAAAGGAAGGATACTGCCAGCAAGAGAGATGAAAAGCTGATTATAATGCTGCTGTCTCCRTGTGGCTCTAGTCTGTGGTTTCCACACAAACCCAAAGGTTCTGGCAGCCGTATTTTTTTCAGGTATCGCAATGCTAGCCCTGTCCTGCAAAAGCTGTTAGATAGCTGACACGGCAATAGGGCAGCTGGCCAGAGCGGAGCTCAGCTCAGGGACCATGTGCTGCATCAGTCACTACCACAAGGGCCTTCAGAGCCTGGCACCACGCCTGTGCAGCAGGAACTATCAACCTCAGTGCCCTATTACCCAGTTCTGGTTCTTTCCAAGTGAGCCTTCTTGCCAACCAGAGCTGCCAAATCTTTTCCTTCCTGTACACTTAGGAGAAGATTCACAGTGGCTCCTAGAGCTACCTTTCCTTCCCCCTTCCTCACTGTATCAGCTGAAAGAGGCATTTATTTACGGAGGCAATAAGGCTTGTGCTCTGTACTGTCCTCTAGATCTACAGTCTCTCTCTGCTGATTGTACAAGAAGCCTCGACAACAGCTGCACTTAGCTAGTCAGCCTCCGAATACACCTCTTGCGGGCACTGCCCTTCATTCTGTGCATCACTTTGTGATGCATTATTTGCCCAGCAGCAGCCCGACCAATTTGACTGCATTAGTAGCCCACCAAGAGGCACTGAGGTCTGCAGTATTTACAACTTGGTGCTGCATTTCTGAATTTTTCAGCAGGTAAAGGACATTAATGTGTCTGTGTTGCAGACATAAACCACCCAATAACAAAACATAAAAAAGAAACCCTTGTAATAGATTCTCATAGCATTAACCTGTCCCCTTCATAGCTGTGTCCTGTTAAGACATTTTGTGAGACAGTACCGAGAACTTTGCAGGTGATACTCTCATAGTGGTCTGTCGCTCCATTCTCTAGTGTTGCTSTAAATAAAACAGGGAAGGTTGAAGTATTTAGCAGAACCATCTTCTGTTCCCTCTCTACTGAGGAGGAATAGTGCTAAGGGGAAGGATACTCTACATACTTAAACAGCATTTGTAGCTGCCGACTTGGCTACCAAATCCTGGGCTCAGTTGGAGTTATTTTTCCTCTAACCTGTCAGGAGATGCCTCTTGAACAAAGATGATGCAGCCTGGCTATCAAACTTGGGTGCTCAGACACATTTAACAAATAGTACAGGTACATACATCTCCCAGGCAGACACTGGAATATGTTGTAGGCCACTCTAACAAAACCCCCAAATGCACAAGTACATCTTTTCTGCAGCGCTGTCATTTCCCTATCTTTTTCTTAAAAAAACAAACACAAAAAAAMCAAGCAAGCAAGTAGCTACTGGACATACAGACATGGGTATCATCCAAGTAAATTTCTTCATTTAACTCAAGTTTTGTTATTAAACATCAGCCTAATTTATGTTCTGACCGTGAGACAAATACATTTCAATACACACATCAGTTCAAAACAAAACCAAAGCTCATAAYTCAAAGAGAGATTCGTATCGCTGCACAGTTGTCACTGCCTATTATCTAAGACGAGTTATTTCAGTCAGGGTACAGTTCTTTCTCGTAAAAATGACCACCACCTAGAAGACTTTCATTAGTGCCACTACAAACACACAACAATCTTGAAGGGATACACTACAAGGAATTAGTGCTTCTTGTTATTCCTCCTCTTTATCTGCCTTACCAGTAATTAAGTAATAGGCTGCTGCAGAGGACTTCATACTGTTCCAGATACCACTAGAAAAATGATGACAGTCACTAGTGCCAGAAGGGAACTCTCTCAAATCAACTGCACTACCTGATGAGATTAAATAAACTGCGTTGCTTTAGAGAAGCCCAGGTGTTAGCAAATGCATTGCACTAGTTGTGCCTAAAAAGCTTAATCCCCATCCAGGTCCATAGGTGGAAGAATACATAAACCGGTATTGTAACAGGAAGGAGGAGACTGTAGAAACATAAGCTGTTCGTGCTGGTGCAGCCCTGTGGGAAGGTTTCATCTACGCTGGCTGAGTAAAACAAGCCTGCTAGGGATAGGAGGGGAACAAGTACAGTCAGTGTGGGCAGGGAAGGGAGCATGCCTCCTCCGGCCATCGGCCCAGCTCACTGCTGTGGCTGGTGGGTCCTCAGGGCTACTTCAAGCCCTCCTCAGCTGGGGGCTTCTTCCGAGTCGTCCTGGCAGCTTCTGGGATCATGTATGGGATGCCGTCAATAACGGGGTATGCGATGCCCAGCTCCTCGTTAATGAGCTCGTTGGTAGCTTCTTCGTACCTGGCCAGGCAAGTCAGGGGAAAAAAACCCAAAAAACCACAAGTGAATAACCTGGGTTTGCCCTTCGGCAGCCCTTCTCGCTCGACTCGGGGCGGCAGCAGGCCAAGGCCGGGGTGCGAGAGCTGCTCTCCGCCCGTGGAGGGCCCGGCCCGGCCCGATCCCGGCCCCCGCCCCTCACCTCAGCGGCCGCTTGGAGAGCGGGCACACCAGGAAGCGCAGCAGCGACGGCTCCAGCGGCTGCGGCCGCGCTGAACCCGAGCCCTGGCCCTGGCCCTGCCCGCCGCCGCCGCTCGCTGCGCGGCCGCCCGCTGCCGCCCACCGCAGCACCGCCGCCGCCCCGCGCGCGCCGCCGCGCAGCATGGCCGCTCTCCCCGGCCCGCCGCGCACCGCGCCGCTTCCGCTGCKCCCGCCAACCCGCCCCGGGCTGCGCTGCGGTGCGCGCACAGTGGTTCCGCTCCCCCCCGCCCAGGCGGGTGCCGGTGCCGGTCTCCCCGGCGCTATGGGTGTCTCGGGGCTCGCAGGTGTCGTTCGTGGGCGAGGCAGGAGTGGACCAAGGCGGGCTGTCCCAGGAGCTCTTCAGCGTCGCCGCCAGGACCCTCTGCCAGGCCAGCACCGGGGCCTTCCGMCGCGTCGCCTCCGGCTTCGCCTGGTTCCCCAGCCAGGTAAGGGGCCGGCCCGCCTTGACAGCYCCGCGGGGAGCCCGCTGCTGGGAAGAGGCAGTCACGGCGTCTTTTATGTGCTTGTTTTTAACCAGGCCGCGAGCGGTGAGGACACCTTCTTCCGGATCGGGACGCTGTGCGGAATGGCCCTGTATAACGGGCGCACGGCGCCCTTCCCCTTCCCCCGGGCTCTCTACAAAAAGCTGCTGGGCCTGGCGCCCACCCTGGGGGACCTGGAGGAGCTGCTGCCAGCCGCGGGCCGGTACGAGCCAGGCACGGGCCGGGCCGGGCCGGGCCGGGCCGGGCCTTTGCTGGGAAACTGCTGCCAAGGCGGGTCTCCTAGCTTGACGATGCGCATGGAGATTTCCAAGGCCATCTTCGGGGTAGCCGTGGCAGAGCTGCTAAAAGCCACAGATTTCTAAAGTGGTCCTTGTCCAGGGCACGGATGTTGCTCTCGAACAGAGGGTGGCATAGCCAAAATAAAAAGCCGAGCGCCATGGCTTAGAAGGGGTCAGATTTCTGCTCCCCACGAGCTTAAGTCCACACTGTGAATATATAGTTCAAAACTGCTTTGAGCTGTAGTTTGACTTGAAAGAACTAAGCGCCCAATTACAAATGTTGATTTTTTTTTCYGATTTACTAATTATCAGTTTCCACAATGATGTGATGCACAAGCACAGTATTACCATAGGCTGTGGATGTGCCAAATCTGAGAACCTGCATGCGGGGTTTCCAGGTGCTGGGAAAGGAGATTTCAGGCATTTATAGCCAGGAGAGGTGCAGCTGCCACCAACATAAAGCTTCTAGGCCCCTGAAGCCCAGCTTTCCACACAAGTGCTATAAACAGCTGAGAAGATGAGAACCCCTTCCGACGAGCCAGGGACTGTTGAGGTGGACTGAAACGTCAGGTTGCCTGCAATACTTTGAGAGGTGCTGCACCCCAAAACACTTCTACCAGCTCATCCCACTGGTCCACACTTAATTCCTCACTAGATGATACGTGGAAGAACAAGGCTGTGGTCCAAGCCCACTTGCCACATAACTTTGTGTAAAGTTATCCCCACAGGGTGTGGGGATGGACTTGCCTGGAATCCTTCACGGTCAAGGCATTTGCCCTCAGCTCATGGCAGCAGCGGGACATAAGTGTACAGATCAGTTTAGGGTCATATATGAAGGTTCTGCGTGAGTATAGGTGTTCTGTATGTATACACATTTAAATACTGCTTGTCAGTGGATGGTTTTCAGTGGAATTTGAAAGTGCATTGAATCGTCATGTTTCTTCTCTTTTTTCCCCTTTGTTTTCGAAAGGAGTCTTCAGGGAATTTTGGATGAAGAATGTGATCATGTCCTTGAGAGCCTGGACATGGACTTCACGGTAAGACATTATTGTGCCATTCAGACGTGCCATGCATGTACTCAGGCAAGACAATGTCCCACTGCAAACAACACGATTTGTCTGTAAACTCAAACTAGTAAGAGTGCTATGTCAGGCTCTACAGAAAGAAAGAATGATAGATGTAGCACATATATATCTGTCATATATAGATATAGCATCCAATGTTTTCATTTATTTGCGTAGATAATGGAAGAAGGAGGTTCCATGGTTGCTGTTGAACTTAAGAAAAACGGTGCCCACATTCCTGTCACTAAGGATAACAGGTTGGTTTTATTTTTCTTATCCTGTTGTCTTGTTATGAGTGTATGAAATAGCATATCTATACCCATCTCCATATACTCTTAGAAAATATTGAACATTGTGCTGTTGGTCTTGGTCCAGTAGGTTGTATGCTTTTGGTTCCTGCTGTATGTGCTGCAGATGTGCCAGACATTAGCAGTTTGTGGAAGCAATGGATAAGAAGGGGATCCTTGGACACCCTGGCATCTGCTTATACAGAGATGCCTGGTCTTATCAGGGAAATTCCTAACAAATTTATAAAATACCCCTGAACATTATTTTCAGGGAAAGACAGACAACTTGTCTGGGAAATCCAGCTATAGGTACACCTCTGTAAGTTTTTTTTTATGAGCAAAATATTTCCTGCTTGGTTAAGTATACGGAATGTATCTTGTATATAACAGAGGAGGAGCAATCTATCAATAAGGTACTGTGTCAATATTAACCTCAGCACAGGGGACAAAGAAATTCTGTGGCCTGAGTTATGCAGATGATCTGACGACCCACAGGGATGCATGAAAGGGCTGTTTAGGAAGCTTGAAGTATAGTGTTTACATTGAGTTGATTGTACGACRTCACTAAATGAATCCCCATCACAAATAGAAAGAAGAGTGAAACAGTACTGATTAGCAGCTGTGCAAATATTTATTTTGATTTCAGGGTAATTCTTGGGCATTCAGTGGGAGTTTTGCTGAATTTACACCATTTAGGTCTGCTAGGTTCCATCTGAATAGTGAAGTGTCCGATAGGATTCATTGGAGAGTTCACATGAAGTACAAGGAGTATTATCAAAATGAATCCATGTTGGCCAGCATTCTCTTTTATTTATGATGATCCTGTCAGCTTATTCAGTGAATAAATATTGCCAGTGATGACTGCTTTCAGTAAAGACTCAGTCTTTACAGTAGAGCAGGTCATACAGAATAAAGTTCTCTATAGTTCTCCTTTTAAAAAAGCACCTATTTCATTGCTTGTTTGATTCAAAATATCTTTGCAGGAAGGAATTTGTTGACTTGTATGTGAATTATGTGTTCAACGAATCGATACGGAAGCCATTTGAGGACTTTATGCAAGGATTTTTAAGAGGCTGCCCAGCTAGAAAGTGGAAGATGTTTCTCCCTGTAGAGCTCCAGATTGTTCTCCAGGGACACACAAAATTTGACTGGCATCTGCTGGAAAAGGTATTGGATACAAGCAGAGTGTACTTCTGCTGTATCTGCTGAGCATAAACTCTTTCTGACCTGTTCTTTTGTTGAGTGCGTAGATCATGAACGGAAAAACAGAAGCTCGAGGGACTTTCTCTTTTCTTGATGTGTGTCTTTGTTTTGAGTCTGTTTCTAATCTACATCAGGTACAAGAATAAAGGGGACTAAAAGTCAAGTCGTAGCTCAAGGATTGTCATATGAATCTTTGAAAAACAAATGAACAAGCAGATTCCAGGGGTTAAGAGGATTTGAATATCTATGAACAGGATTGTAAAATTTATTGGATAAACTGTTGTTGCTTTAAATAAAAATGGAAATAGTGAGGATTAACTGACCAGTTTTATTTTTATCTCTTCAACAGAATGTGACGTACATACAGTATAAAAAGTTAGATCGAACCATCAGGAATTTTTGGGCTGTGTTTCACAAACTCCCAGAAGAAAAAAAGAAAATGTTTCTTGGTAATGTATCAGGCATTTTAAACTTTCCGTAGCCCTTTTCTCTCCCCCACAACACACATTTTAGATGCTTGCACATGAAAAATACTATAGTTCTAAACTGCTTTTTGATGTTTCTCCCCCTGCCACGTTTTCTAGTGAAAGCACAAAGTAGTGACACAAAGAATTGCACAGACACAGTTCTGACCCTTCTCACATCCCTTGAGGCTTTCCCGAGTGCATCTGACTGCCTTAAACCTTGCAATTACTTTATCCTTTTGTGGTTATCAGTTGTTGGTCAGAGGCCTCAACTTGCGTGAGCAGACTATGCTGATGTAAGCAGTTTAGCTTTCTCAAAGGATTGCAGAAGCTAGCTCATCCTTTTTAAATGTAGAAGGTCAAACCTAGCCTGGCCTTTCTCATCCACAAAGTCTATATAAATAAAAGTAAAAGAGAGCTTATAATTATGGATCAGCAAGAGACATTATCATATTCAGGTATAAATTCAACAAAGCAAAATAATTAGCTTATGGAAATAGCCATATTTTTACACTAGTTTTTCCTCATTATTTTCATCCTCTGATAACACTACCTTGTTTATTTTTTTTTAATTTGCTAACTTGTTTTTGTTTTTCTTTTTCCACTTCTTTCAGCTTTTTTGTCAGGATCTGATCGAATCCCTGGCTATGGACTGGAATATTTTAAAGTTTCTATTGTGGATCCTGAAGCAGAAAATCCAGATGAGCTCTGTCCTTCTGTCAATACCTGCAGCCACATTTTGTTCCTCCCCAGATACAGCAGTAAAAGAATACTGAAAAAAAAGTTGCTCTACGCCATAGAGCATAATGAAAATTTTGGCTTACACTGACTCTTGGTCAGGAGCACTTTAAAGCAAAAATAAGAAAACAAGTCTTTGTTTCATTTGTCATATTTTTCTCTTAATAACTCCAATTTACTTGTTGCTACCCTGCCTTATTTTTACTGCACTTTATAAACACTTGAGTGTGTGTATTCACTGAGATTTTATACTGATTGTAAAAATGAGCTTAGACCACATACCTGATTGTTAGATTATAAAGTTAGGAAGGAAAATTCTATTTAACATGCTTCCAAGAAGCAAGCTGATTACCAAGTATATTTACATATATGTCCATCGTGTCTGCACTGTGCTGGTCTTGTTTAGTTGGTGAGCTTTCAGCAGCAGGGATTCTGTGATTTATACATTACCAAACAAACAGCCAGTATATGCTAAGCAGTCATCATTGCAAGAGGAAGCTAGGGTAAAGTTTTCATCTGTATTAGTTAAGGATTCTCTTGGGGAGCAACTAAGCTAAGGAGGCATGTTCCTGCAAACTGTGAATTGAAGGAGCAGTCTGTGCTCACCTGAATGTGGCCTTTGACTTCATCTGAGAGAAGTTCTTAGGATGAGGATTTGATCATTCCTAGACTTTGTCAAAAGCTGTATTTGTAAAGCATTAATGGACTTTTTATTATTTAGAGTGATAACACTGTGATATTTGTCATGTTTCTTTGTATCTTCTAAGGAGATGTTTGGCAATTAAACAAAATTTTAGGCTTGCTGAACAGCTCTGTCTACAGACCTTGCAGACATGAGGCTTGCAGGGCTGCTAGAAGAAGCTCATGGTCGAAACAGTGGGTAGCACTGGCAGGATACTGACAATGTCAGGCAGGATGTAAAGGCAGGATGTGTATTTTTCTGTATATTTTGCTTTGTGTAAAAATAGAGAGAAAGAGAGAACAATCATGATTTTTCAGCAGTCCTCTCATCTTCCCTTTGGTGTGTTAAGTGTGTCAGTGGACACACATATGTAAAGAAGACTTTAACTGTGTTGAATTAAATGATGATTGATTAAATTTGCACACCTGTAGTTGTGTTCTTCCTTTGTTATGCAGCTGCCTATGCGCGACAGTGTATCTGTGTTTTCTGCCCTCACTGGTACAGGGAAGCCATTCACAAGAGGAGTCAAAGGCTGATGTGTTTCAAATAGATGCATTGCATAGGCTGAACAAGCCAAGGTCTTTCACGTTCGGTGCAGAATATGCTTTAGATGAATGTAAAAATTGAGAGCGAGAAGAAGACAGCGATTTTTACCTCCTGTTCTGTCTTGACTTTGTGTTGGGTATTACATGCACACCCTCTTGGACCAGGGAGGCTGCCTCTTTGAAATGCCAGTAAATTATATAAACCTTTTTTAGAAGTGACTGTTAGGCTAGTGCTTTTTTTTCTTTAGGAAATAAATGTTTCCTAGAAAAGACATAGGCATTATTGATGAATTTCCAGCTCACTAAAAAGGACATTGTTACATATTAAGAAAAAGAAAGCTTCTTTTTAAGTTACAGTATAGTAATTAGTAAAGAAAAACTTCAAGCACTCACGTCAAGCGCCAGGGTGGCACAGGAAAGCAGGTGGCACGGCAGTGGTGACAGGAAGAGGGGAACTAGCGCCTGGGAGGATGCCAGCTGCCAGCCAAGGGGAGCGAGGGGACACGTGGCCTGTGCAGAGCTAACCCCCGGCCCCCTTGCCCGCCTGGGGCAGAGAGGACACCGCAGGGATGCTTGCACCCTCTGGGAAAGGCACCACCCTGCTGCAGGTGTATTTTTGTGGAATGAGGGAACTGGCAGAAGCCCAAGCTGTTGTCCCCATTGAGCCGGAGGGTCCCCATCCCACGCCCGGCTGATGCTGCCACACCATCACAGCTGTCTGTCATGGCAGCTTAGCCTGCTGCTCTTCGCCAGCCGGCTGCTGGCTGCTTGTTTCCTTTTTTATGTTTTTTTAAGCCTCCATTAGAGCTTGGAAATCCAGAGTGATCTTCTGTGCTTTGCAAGTGTACAAAAGATGTATTCTGTTTGGATTTCAAAATAACCTATTAGAGATTAAATGATAATAGGTTTATTTAGAGCCTGAAGGAATTTCCTTCTCATCATGTAGGATGCGACGTCACATGGGAGATTAAAGCCCGGAGTAACTTTCAAGACTATTTTTAATTTGTCCTCAAATAAGCCCTGCTTTTCTAAAATTAAAAAAAAAAAAAAAAAGAGGGAGTAGAGTAGAGCGCTTCTCTGTCATTTTCTGAAATGAATTTGAGAACCAAGCTGCGTCTATATTTTGTTAAGCAGTGCTCATTATAAAGTATGCAGGGCAATACAACGTGAGTGAGCCTTGCATTCATCTATGAGTTTAAAAGACTTTACATAGGCAGCAGGAATATTGAACCAGCAGAATATATTGAACCTGCAGCAGGAATTTTTTTAGACCACTCATCTGATCTGAACGTCACCTGTAGAGAAGCACAAGAGCCTGGCAGAGCAGCTGATGTAACCAGGGTGGATCTGGGGTGACCAGGACACCCTGGCAGCTTGTAAGCTGTGGGAAACGAAGGAGGTAGCCTGGTGAAGTGTGTTAGCGGTGAGCTTCCTGCTGGATTTGCTGCAGAGAGGACACCATGCAGAAATACTGCTTCCATGGGATGTAGTGGGACCTCACCTTGGCTGGCTAATCCCCAGCTGAGCCTCTCTGAAAAGCTCTTCCCTAACATGGGAAGGGCCAAAAAAAGAAAAAAATACAGAAGAGTTCAATGCTTCCAGAGCAACACAGAGACATCAATGGCCAYGTAGAAGGATTTTTCCCACCCACAACAGCTTTCTGGCCCGGATGCCTGGGGCAWAGACTTGTGGTCCATGTGGCAGTTTCCCTGCGGTGGGTGCTCTGCAGCTAGCTTTGCTGCCCTCCTCAGGCTGCCATATTGGTGACGACAGGCAGGACTGACTAGGCATAAAGCATCGCTACCTCTGCACAGCCCTGTTAAAAGGTCTGTGCCATGGCCCATTGTAGCAGAACGCTACCAACAGCACCTAGTGAAGGACTCTGGAGGAAAACACCTACTGGAAGAGAGTTCACAGGGCAGGTGAAAGCTGCCACCCTGTCTTCCTTTGTGGAGATAACTAATGAATAATAACTTGCATTACCACAACATTCAGGAGACCTCACCATATGCTTGTCCATGTGGTTCTTGACACTGGAGTGCTGTTGAGCTGCTTGGGGGAGAAGAGGGGTGCTTTGGAAAGCAGGATGAGCTGCAGATTTTGGCATCTCTGGATATCTTCAGACCTGGTCTCTGGATGACCTCACCCATCAAGGAAACTGTGAGCTACATGTTCTTCCGGCGGAAGTCCAACC
The DNA here is from genome assembly GCA_030449065.1 of Oceanodroma leucorhoa. Lineage (NCBI taxonomy): Eukaryota > Metazoa > Chordata > Aves > Procellariiformes > Oceanodroma > Oceanodroma leucorhoa. Next base: position 2,213,867 of record JASVER010000020.1, read on the forward strand.
TCGCCATGGGCCCTCCTAGGGCAGCCCTTAGCCAGCAGGGAGATGTGGGCTCCAGCCTGATCCAGCCTGACCACCCCTAGGTGAGGAAGACCCATGGTGCGATGAAACTTGGGCTCTTACGGAGAAACCAGCAGAGGTAGCGGCCTCCAGAGGGAGCTGTGCGCACTGGAGTGCAGGGACACAAACAAAATGGTTTATTTTGGTGTCTTCATTTAATTTTATCCGTTTATGAAGGACCAGCCTTGAAAGTTCTCCACAAACCTGAAATGTAGCAGTTAGTTAGAAATTGGTTTAAGCAAGAGATTCCTGGCTCCCTCATCTACTTTTTTTTTTTGCTTTTTGGTGTGTATTTTCCCCTCCTTGATTACTCAATCAGAAACAAACAGAGGAAACCGAGTGTAAAGGGAAACGCTGACTATTTTGCAAGGGTCTCCAGATGACGAAATAAATAAAACAAAACCAAACAAAGGACATATTTTTTCCTCTACGCTTTCAATTGGTCTAGAAGCTGCTTGTAACACTGGTTAAGTAAAAGCTATTACGTCACCGGTGTAATTTTACACTAGAGAGTAGCTCTTTTTATGCTAAACATGCATGATCCATGCAAATACAGGTGAATTTTTATCCGATACRTGACACACTGCACGCTAAGCATGCAAACACTGCAAACTGCCAGAGATGTAGTGAAGGGAGATGAATACTGTGGTCACTGAACTTCCTTTAGGGACCTCTTCCCCCCCACCCCGAGCCCTTGTAAACATCTCTATGTGGTTTGCTCAAATATTGACTGTCATTTTGATGGTCTGAGTGGGATCCAGCTTGTGCATTGTGGCGTGCAGAGTCTTTTCCTAATGGATGGCATTAAAATCAGAAAATGAGTAGTCGGGAGTTATATAATTGCTTGCTTATTGGCCTCTTTTTTTTCCCCCTCTCTTTCCCACCAGAGATTTATCCTTTGACCACAAATATTTTCTTAAGGTTGAAACTTTGTATAAAATGCCAGAGTTCCTAAGCAAACAAGCCTGTCAGGTGCCTAAAGGCCATGTAAAATGCAAGATAAAAARAAGGAGAGGGGAAAGGAACTGACTATTGCTATTAGTAAGTGACATTTCATGCTTAACAAAACTAATTTGATAATTCTAGAGTATTTGCATATGCTTAACTTTACCCATTGATTTCTATTGTCTTTAGTGCAGCTACTGATCTGCTTAGCCTGTAAGGCTTGTTAAATCTCTGCAGTCACAACCCTTGGCCRCAGTTTGCGGCGTGAGCTGGTTATCCATGCTGCTCTGTCTTTGGCAGCAGCCTCAGCTCCTGTGGCATTTCCCCATCGGCGGGAAGACGGGCATGCCGGATGACCACAAGGAGCTCTGCCCCCAAGCAGTGCCCTGGTTTCAGGGAAAGGAGATTCCCTGAACAGACCCTCCTGGGGCACGAGGCAGAAATGGCAACACAACCTCCCCGAGGAAGTGTTGTCCCCCCTGCCCCCACAACCGGGCTACAGTCACTGCCAGGTGCCAGCAGGCCGGGGAGCCCCGGAGGGCCGGCTGGCTCCCTCCTCACCGCTGCTTCCGCCAGGCAACCCCAAAGCACCGGGAGCCGGGCCTGGCCCGGCCTCAGCGAGCCACAGCAGCCGCCCGCGCAGGCGACGCCAGCCTGAAGCAGCCGGTGACGCTGCCTCGGGCCCGCACCGCCGCCGGCCGGTGCCGTGGGCTGTTCGGGCGGTGCGTGCCCCGCGCGGGGGCCTTGCCGCACCCGCCCCACGGGCCCGGGGAAAGAGCTGAGACGGCCGGGGGCGAGAGGCGGGGGACAGCGGGGGACAGCCGCCGCCACCGCCACCGACGAGGGCCCACCGACTGACAGAGCGCCCCGCCCCACCCCCTGCGGGGCGGGGCGAAACGCAGCGTCCGCCGCCGATTTGTGCGCCGGGGCCGGCCCCGCGCTTCCCATTGGCCGTCCTGCGCCGTCACTCCCGCCGGCGGCGGCGGTATCAGGGGGCTGGACTTCCTCGTTGCCGTGGCGGTAGCGGCGGGGCCGGCGGTAGGTGAGCGGCGGGGAGCGGGGCCCCGGCGAACGCGGGGTCGGCGGCAGCTGCTTGCTCCGGGCGCCCCGCCAGGGTGGGCACGAGCCCGGGCCCGTTGCGCTGGCGTCGGGCCTGGCCGGGCGCGGCGAGTGCCGGGGAAGGGAAAGCCCAGCTCCGCGGCCGGGCCGCCGGTGGGGCTGCTGCCGGTCCTGGTACCGAGCCGCTGCGTGGGGGAGACGGGGCTAAACGGCAACAGCGCGAGGGCGCGCGGAGCCCCGCGGCGGCACGGCGGAGCCCCGCGGCCCCCCCTGCTCGCCGCCCTCCCTGGCGCAGGACGCGCGTCCCCGGGCGGGGCCTCCCCGGGCCGGTGCGGGGAGCCGGGGGTGGCCGCGGGGCTGCGGCAGAAGCCGGTCGGCGCTGCTGCTGAATCAGCCGGCGGGGCTGGCTGCGGGGTGGGCAGGGGGCTGCTGCCGCGGGGTGCCGGGGCAGCGGGTGTCCGAGGCCGCTGCTGTCGCTCCCTGGCGCCGGGGGGCCGGTGTGCCCGCTGGGCCCCGCAGAGCTCGCGGGAAACGCCGGTCTGGGTGTGGGAAGCAGCAGCAGTAAGCACGGAAGCCAAGAAGCCTGTGTCTGGGGTGAAGGCAGGGGGGGTTCTTACTGGGATTGCAAAATGGAGATGATGTGGGTCTTGTTTGATTTTATTTATCTGTTTTTAAATGTTTTTTATGGGGACAGCTCTAGCAGAGGGCATGCGATTATACACTGGAAATGCTCTGTTTCTGCTTTAACGCATTCGCTGTTACACCTTGCATTCTTTTGCTCTATAGCCTGGTCTACACTAGACATTGAGTGGAGTAAAATGAAGGCAAAAGGAAGAAGAAAGTGGGCTTGGAGGCTTAGTGGCAGAAAGAAGCAGCGAATTCCTTTGTTATTGGGCAATGCTGATAAAAGGAGTACATTTGCTAGCTGAAATTTCACAAACAACAGGAAAGGAAAAAACTTGTTTATTCGTGCCCTGCCAGTTGACAGATCTCTTTGTTTAGAGAGCATCCAGCCTTCAGTGTTGCTTGTTGCAAGCACGGTATTTACTTAACTAACTTTCCCAGAAAGGGTGCAGTTATGGTCACAGCTATGGCTTTAGAATATCTTTGTACAATCATGTAAAGAGGCTGTGTATGTCATGATAGTTATTAAAAAGAAAGAAAAGAAAAAAAAAMCCCGCAAGATAAAACACATCCTGTCATGATCTTGCATGTAGCATTATTATTTTACCAAACCACCAGGGTTGTTTTCTCACCAAAGGATATATACTTAATATGTCAGCTGAGCCTTATTATAGCAGAGGGTGGATCTTCCACCCACAATAGACTTCCTCGAAATATTCCCCACAGTGTGAGGTTTTCCTGTCTCTATCTGTGCTGTGTACATCCTTCACTGTTTTGATGGTGAATTAATCTTGGAGTGTTGGGGTTTGAAGATGTTGGATTATACCTTCTTCCCCTCCCCCCCATGTGTTTTTTTATTATATATGGGGAGTCTCTGCAAATGACCAGCTTTGCTGCATTGCTTCTGTTCTTATTTCTAAAATGTAAATACCAAGCTGGCTGTGTTGTGATCTGTGAAGAACAGGAATAGGTGATGTGGTTGGGTACGGCAGCTCTTGCGCTTTTTGCAGTCCAATTTTTAAAAGGGACTGGGAACTTCAGCGCCGTTTAACTGATGCATTTGAAAAAAACACCTTTTCTCAGGGTTTGTCCTCTGAAGATAAAAATTCAACTTTTCTAAGGTTTATTGAGCTAAGCACTAGGAATAATTAGTCACTTTTAAAATTTCAGATAAGTGAATGTAAACCTTACCTATATTTTATATATGTGTGTGTACGTGCAGACATGTCTGTGTTAGTGCCTGCCCACACTACAAACTTTTTATATAATTGCTTTTAGTATGAGGAGGGTATGCAGCTTGTAGATATAGTTTGCAGTGTAACATGCATTTTTACTTCCTCCGCTAATGTCAAAGAAGAGTAACTGCCTTAACCAGATTGGAAACAGAGTGTGAAATTATCATTTGAAGCCTTGTTGTGTTTCAGAACACAGCTCCTACTTGAACACATCATGTATTAAGACTTGCAGCAGCTTTTCTGGGGGGAGAAAAAACCAAACATTAAAACAGTTGTGGTTTTAAGAATGTGCTGTGTCTTCAAAATAAGTAAATTAAAAGTGTGGCTCACCAGGCCATTGGAAAATACTTAGCTATGCCTGTACACTCAATTGGAAAGTGGCTATGTTGGTTTTCACTCTTGAGTGGGAATTGCTGCTCTGTGCCCTTGGAATAGAGCTGCACAGGGATTTAGCAGCAAAATGTTTGGAGGATGGGGGGTGGGATTCAGTGGAGATGATTTAAAAAAACTGACCAAAAATCTAGTTAAGACCGGATTTTCTAAAGGGTCTGGCATGCCTCATCGTCTGCCATAAGGATTGTTAAACTTTAGGGTGCTTCAGAAAATCTGGCCACTAGCATGAATGAGGGTTGAACTCCTCTGAAATATCACCCTAGTGTGCATATGAATTACTGGGTGTTTGAACTCTTCCTGTTTTAAATAGTGTCTTACTCAGAGGAAAAACTGTCTCTTACCAATTGGGTTGCATCCCCTTGCCCATTACAGCAACTTCTTGTGTGGAATATGAACACAAGGAAAGTAATTAAAGTATTTTTAGCATTTTAAATGAAATTAGCACTAGGAAAGATGACTCTAATCTATGGGGAGCAGACTGTTCAGGAACCCTTTTAGAAAGATATCCCAAATTAATATTTAGCTCATGTTGTACAATGTCATTGTAGTTCAAGTTGTATAGTGGTGGAATCTTTTCAGCTCAGAGGCAACATCCATTTACACTATCAGGGAATGTGATCTTTGGATCTTCAGGTTTGCTGCTATAGTGCTGCTTATATCTTTGTAACAAGGTAATTCCCCAGGCTGAGAGAAGTGGCAGTCCCAGATTCCTGCTGTTTCAGATGTCAGTTTTGAAATGATTCCCTGCCTTAGTGTTGCCACCTTCAGGGTTTTGCTTATGCTGGTGTGTTTGGGGTTTTTTTTTGACACAGAACATGAAGTTTACTATAAATATAGCAGTTGTGTCATTTAAAGCACATGCATGTGCTTCAATTTTACCATGTCCCGTGGCATTCCTATTCTTGGTGTAGGGAATAGTGTAGCCAGCATAGAGGGTATCTTCCATCAGGCTTTTGTGCTGAGGGCAACCAAGTACAGAGTGTACACAGCGACTGATTTAACCAGGCAGAACCTTGTAACCTCCTGCTTTTTTCTCTGGGTGCTTTGGAGCTGGCCAGTGATCAGCACATATGTGAATGAATTGAATTATGCTGTAAAGGAGCAAGGGCTGTTAGAGATAAATGGGATTCATAGTGTGCTTTAAAGCACCTAATAAGAGATCCTAGTAAATGGTTTGTTGTAGGAAATTGCACCACTGATGAAGTACAACTGGAAAATCCAATCCTCTCCCTCCCCCATCCAGCTCAGTCCTGCCTTGGTGGAAGGGACCACACCTGACTGCGTGACCACAGCTGACAGGCAAGGATAGCAGGGTAAGAGATGAACACCCGTTGCTTAGGGCTTAGATTAGGAAAGGCTTTATTGCTAATACCTAGAGCTTGAATTAGCACCAGGCTTTGAAAACAAACCGAATGCATGCGTTTCCTATCTGCTCAGAGTGGGAGAAGGAATCTTGTTTCCTTGAGGAATCTTTGGTGCTTCAAGGGTTACCTTTTGCTTTTCAATCCTGTGCTAAGATAGTAAATGCTGCTGCTGTAAATTGCTTTAGTTTAAAAGTTGGCTTGGTGAGTCATAAGACTTGATGTCTTGGGTCTTTCATTTTCTTCTCTTCCTCCTTCTTCCCTTTACAAAAAAAGCTTTGATTGGTTTCTGGTTCAAGCAGAGGAGTTCTCAATGTCTTATTAGTATAGCATGTTTAACAAATAATCCAAACCTATTGAGATTAGGAGTGACAAGGGAGTGTTACTAAAATCTTTCACATGCTGCTTCTGGAATGAGAGCTGTTTCCCTCCCTCCAGCTTTTATGCATTAGCATCCTGTTGTCATTATCAAGTTCAGGCTGAGTAATTCCTTGGACCTTTTGTATTGCTATTTTTTTTTCCCCCCTTCCTATGTTACCCCACTCTCTGAAATCCCTGACTTTCACTGAGCGCAGCACAAAAGATCACACCTGACTGCTGGCAAGTTGCATCAACGCTATCTGTCCATTGCTGTCAGGGCCAAGCTGTCAGTGTGCTGCTCCATGTGAACTGCTGCTTCTTGGGAAATTCTTGCTGCAGTTTAGGGATGTGTATGTGCACATATTTGGATTGCAAGAATGTGTTCAGTTGAGCAAAATACTTCTTAATCTGGATTTATCAGAAATAATACAGTTCTGCACTGGCCAATCACCACAGATACCGATGTCTGTCTGTTCAGGACTAGTTTGACCACCTTTGATAATCTTTGAAGATTTTTTTTTTTTAAGCAATGGTCCCAAATATGACACTATAACTCTAAAAGCTCAGGTTTGGGCCTGTTAGTCTAAAAAGCATTACAGCTGGTTTGGGGAGTTGTGGATTTTTGCTTTTCGAAGCAGAGTGATTTTGCTGAAAGAAAAGCTCAGGTCTGTTGGGTTTCAGAACACTTCTGCTGCCTTACAGATGGAGATGGCCAGGGCACGAAGGTGCTGACTCAGTACTTGAGCTGAGCTGTCTGGATTCCTCTTTGTCTGTGTAATGACGGAAATCCCTTTTTACTGGTCGTCCACAAGCCTGACAGTCATGCAGGAAATGCCTTTTTTGGTTGTTTCCACCTCCTGCTCTGAGCAGCTTATCTCTGCAGGATCACTTGTTGAGTATTTGCTTTATTCACACTTCTTCCCCTGTTTCTCTTGTGCAGGAAGGATACATGACTTGCTGAAAAGAGAGAAAATGCTATGCTGGGGATACTCGTCTTTTGGACAACCTGGGATAGGTAGCAACCTCCAGGTCGTCATACCTGAACCGCAGGTGTATGGATTCATTCATGACAGAAGTGTCAAGGAGGTGGCATGTGGAGGAAACCACTCTATGTTCCTGTTGGAAGATGGGGAAGTTTATACCTGTGGCTTGAACACCAAAGGCCAACTGGGGCATGACTGTGAAGGAAGCAAGCCAGGTAAGTCCGCTTTTTGTATGTGCTTCAAACTGTCTTGAGGCTGGTAGGCTGAGAAGATTATGGAAGCTGCTTTGTGTTGATTGCTCTGGAGCTGGAGCAGCTAACAGAGCTGAAGATCATGTGTACTAACACAGTAATGATGGTGAATAATATTTGCTGGCTCTGGAAAGCTGAAGTTGGGCAGCATGGGTGGGGAGACAGGTCTGCTCAGTTTGTCTGGGAAATGCATCAAAACAGAGGCGAGCGCAGATGGTCTCAGGGCAGATTTTGTTCTTTGGCATTATCTTGCCTTTTATAAAAGGGAAGAGCGGACCATGAGTCACAAGTGTCTTCTGCTTTGTCTTTCCAATTGCACTGCATCCTTATGCCTACTCTTGTTCAGTTATTGTTGGGAATTTTGTCATTTACATCAAAGAAGAGATCTGTGAGTATAGTTGTGGAGAACAAACTTGGTTTTGGCCAAGAGGGCTTACAAATTTTGTTTTCCCCTCTTGGAAATCTCTTGTCAACTTGTGCCTTCACCCCTTCATGCTTTCTAAATCTAGAAGGATGTCATTGTAGCCTTGTGTTCCCCATACTCAAATTGCATTTGCTTCGTTGTGTTCCAATGGGCAGAACCTGTGTGTGCAGAACACAGGCAGAGGCAGCTAATGCCTCTCCTTCCCAGGATGAAGAGTGGCTTAATTGTATATTGTTATTTGAGAAACCCTGGAGCCTTTCTTATGGACTTCCTCTTGAATGTTGGCCTTCCAATTCACCTTCCATTAACTTCTTGGTTTTGACATGTTGTAAAGATACAGGTATTTCCGTTTCCATAATATAATAAAAATACCTCCGTGGGTAATTAGAGCAATAAGACATCTTTCCTCAAACTGCAGGCTACCCTCTGTAGGGCTTGGGGCTTCTGTAGCGTACCCTGTTATTGCACGGTAAAGATATGAGATGTGTACAAAATAGCCACAGTTCCCCATGTAGTATGTGCAAATCTGACCTGATTCCACTGCTCCTTTTTACTGTTAGTGTGTCTTTTGTCTTTCTCTCAAAATGGGGTGGTCGATGTTGGATGTCTGTGGTGCTGGATTAGAGGAGTTGACCTTGAATCTTGCCTCTCTTGCTTTTGCTACAGGTGGTTTCCAGACAATTACTAAAAGAGGTCGGKGTTATCAGGAGTGCTTAAGTCCTCCTGTGTGCAACCACTGTTCATCTTCTAAGGACTTGCAGATTTAGGCCCTGGAATAAATGAGATGCTTAGTAAAAGGAAGCCAAGCCTAGTGAATATTCCACCCAACCTGATGAGGATACTTCATCCTGCAAATCACCTAACTAGCTGTGTGACTCCAACGCAGAGGCCCCAGAAATTCAGTACTACTCTAAGTACTTTAAAGATGTGTACTCTGAGAAACATCTTTGGGCTAGCCTGCTGTTTACCCATAAAATAAAGCAAGCATAAGATGATAATGCAAATGGAGGCTTCACAGTGAGTAGAAGATCAGAGCTGGAAATGGATCTCATGAATCCTGAAGTGTAGACCTCTAGCAACTAGGTAATCCTGCCTTCAGCTAGGGCTGTAGAAGAGGGGCAGTCTGAGATTTCAAAATAGAAATAAAAAGTTCTTTGGGTTTGATCCCAAGTGCCCTTCTTCCACCCCTTAAATTAAGGGACTGTCATTAAGATGTGACACCAACTCCCAGTTATCCTGCAGGTTTCATTTATTCTGAAAAAGGTTCTGCAGGGCTGCTCTCTGAGGAGCCTGTGACCATCCTTGAGAAACTTTCTCTACTGACAGCACTACCAGCTGTGCCTGCAATGGGGTTTCTGCTGGCTGGGACAGGTGGGAGGGATGTGCTGTAAAGCAAGGAACAGCTTGCCTTTTTAGCTTGTGGTGAACAGTCACAGCAGTCTTTATGATAACAACAGTAAACTGGGGGAGAGTCCCATCCCACACACAGTTTTGTGTGGGTCTGCTTTGGCTTGCGGCAATGGGAACTGAATTTCTTAGTTCTCCTTTGCAAATAGGAACAAGAAGAATCAAGCCCTCCTCTTTGACCCCCACCTCCCCTGCATGGGATAAAGGCGACCTTACACCTTCTGTATAGAAAGGCATGTCAAAGTTCATCTTTCTTATTCTCTATTAGTTGTGGACCTATGAATGAAGCCATGCCTGATAGGAAGTGAAGATGGATGTGTGGGGCGTAGGGTCTTGAGCTGTTAAAAATGATGGAGAGAAGACTGTGGGGAGGTGTCTGAGGCAGAGAACCAGGAGAAATGCCTGGAACTGGGAGTCTTGCAGCTGCATCTCTCCAGCCTCTGCTGGACAGGGCAGTGTGGGCTGAGGTCTCTTGGTTTCAATGCCTTATGGCTTGATTCTGCCTAGCCTGTGAGGGCAGCTAGAAGTGGCTGACCTCTGCCCAGCTCTGGAAGTGAGTTGCATCTCCTGCTGTGGGAGGCTGTGACACAACACTGATTGTCCCCTCCAGACAGCCCCTGGAGAGCCTGCTCTGGACTGCAGAAATGCTAACCATGGCCTGCAGAGTGGCTTGGCTTTCTTTGAGAGTAACATCAAGACACAAAAATATGCAGGGGGTCTTGAACCTTTTGAAGACTGGATGACTTCGGAGGGGTGGAGTGATCTTGCTGCCTAGGTCTGTGCTTGTAAGAGGAAACTCCCTTTTATCTCTCTCACTTTGTGTGTGTGTGTACCTGAGCTTATGCTGCCAGCATGCTAAAACTTCAGTTAGTGTTCTCAGAATATATGATCATGTTTAATCAGAGATGGTTATTTCCCAGGATGATGTCTGCTTTTGAATACAATTCTGGGACTTTGCAATGTACTGAACATGGATCTAATCCTGTTCTTGCAAGGCTTGCAGGTTTTACTAATGACTTTCAGTGGGAGAAGAGTTGTTATATTTGCAGTGAGTGCTTTTTAAGGCTTTGCCTCCTTTTCTTYCCTTACTACATATTCCAAATAATTATTTTTTTCTCTTGTTCTGCTGCCCATTTACACACATCTGTAGTAGGAGGATTCAATTTTGCTTCTCATTCATGCTACTCAAAAATGTCAAACAGTGGCACAGAATTGTTTCAGCAGTTCCTCTTAGAGGAGTCCTTTAGAGGGCACCTTTTGAAATGAAAGAAACTTGTTAATTAAAAAGCTATGTTTACTGTCACATCAGCTGAGCTTGTGGATGTAACGCAGAGACAGGATAGCAGCTGGTGAAGGGATTCTTGTGCCTCTGCTACAGGGAACAGAAAATACTGGGGAAGTGCATGCCACTGAAAGAGTATGAGTCAATAGAGGTTTATTTTCTGGAAGTGCCCTTTTCTTGGATTTTATGTTGTGGTGGTAAAATTTAATATTAAAGATGTCCAAGAAGTTTATCCTAACTAAAAGAATGTTCCTTTTGACTAAAAGCTAACAGCCTGTGATCGTTTCCAACTCCCCAGCTCCCTGTGATCTTCCAACTTCTGAGCTAGTGTAATACTGGGKGTGCCACTCCTGTGGGCTCCACCAAGAGCCATCTTTCCACATTGTCATGCTATTTACTGTTTCATTCCTTCATTGAATTGTGGTGGTTAGCAAGCTACTTGAGGAGTCCATCCCTCTCAGGGATGCATACCTGGCTTTGTTAATACTGGAATGATTAGTTTTACTCACTTTTTTCTTTTTCCCCCTGAAACAGTCTGTAGTTTGTGTCTCTGCAATCACTTGGCAGGGATGCAGAGAGGGAGACACTGTCCCAGTGTTCTCTCACCGTGACCATAGTGAATAAAGCTTTTGTCTGACCTGTCCTAATTTTTACTTGCGTTATTATGTACTTGGGGTCCCCAGTGTCTCTGACAATGCCTTAGGAGAAGGAACTCRGTGATCTTAGTTGTGAAGTATTGAGCCCACTGTTCTGCAAAATCAGTCTGAGTTTGCATTAATTTCCTGAGCATCATCAGGTGTTAACATACATTATGTGTCTAATGGAAAGAGATAATTTTGTACTGCAATAGTTTTAGGAAACAGGAAGTTTATTCTCCGTAACTATTATCTAAATTTCCACTTCTTCAGCCCTGTAATTTCACTTGGATTGATTTTCTTCAGATCTGACATGTCTTGACTCCCTGTGATAAATCTTAGATAAGTGTGTTTTATCTGAATGTGCATGCATATGCTGGGGAACAAAAGACAGGCCCAGGGTACCTAAGGTAAAGGCTCTTTTGGGATTTGGGCTGAATTARAGGAGTGTGAAATGATTAGCTGGTTGTTAGCCATTTGTAAAGCTTTAAAAACATGCTTGAGTCTGAGACTTGTTTTCTGGTCTAGAGATTTGTTCTCTGTAAGTCATTTGGACTTAATTTGACTTCTGCTAGTGACAAAACCCGAGCTTTGGTAATTAGTGTCTCAAGAGTTACAGGAAAATGGTGCCAAACTTGCCTTGAACCTTTCCTCTGGTAACATACAGCAGACAAAACCATGCTTTTTTACCAAATTTCGTATCTGGATGCAAATGTGCAGGCTAGCATTGCTTGTGTGTGCATTGTGGAATCTATCTGCTCATAGCTGTAGGGCTAGAAATACCATCATGATGTTCAATCTCTTTCAAAAAGCAGGAAAAAACCCCACCAAAACAAAAAACCACTACATGATCCAGATTCCCTGGATTTCTCTGAACTCAGTAGCCTTTCTTTTCAACCATAAATCCACTTGTCCTGAACTTCAGCACAGGGTTACAGTGACCAGAGACCTTGGTGCTCACTGTGGCATGCCTGTTAATCATAAACCCTGTAACAGCTGAGAAGTCAGCTGTGTGACCTGCTTGGAAGCACAGTTGGTATGGATCTTCCTCTTTTGGCCTCTTCCTGGYGGGTAAGAAGTCAGCCAGGAGGCCCTGGTCGCTCAGGAGGAGGAGGAGAGGTGGCAGGGCTTGTGTTTGTTGGAAGCAGCTGTGGAAGTGAGCAGGCTGCAGATGAGGAGGTATGGTGGCTGCATTGAATAGGTAAGATTGAGAGCTGCTCGCAGGTGGGATGACAGTGGCAGGAGAATGGTTAGTTCCCCCTGCCTTCCTCCTCTGCATGAGGAGTGAAATGAGAAAAAGAGCTTAAACACCAGTAACTCAAGGAGGGTCCACTAAGCAGGTTTTTCACAGGGGATCTGAGACGGTTTTGTCCCCCTATTTGGGCCTGGAGCTGAGGCTCAGCATACAGCTATTGCAAGACTTCCGAAGTGCTGTGGTCTGGGAGAGTTCTGCTTCACACTCATCACATTTTCTCTACACCCCCGAAGCAGAGCTGCATGCCGTAGAAGATGTAGTAGAGGCATGGCAGCCTTTGTCCTGCCAAAGCCTAGGAGGACGTGCCTGGACGCGAGCGTGCCGAGGGATCTGTGGGGAGGGATGGAGCCATCTGGGGGATGGAGGGGCTCTTGCCGAGTCAGCCCTTCGGTGCTGGCCTGCAGCAGCTGACTTTAAACCGGAAAAATAATAAAGGAAGGGTAGGACACAACTTAGGTTTCAGCACCTATTGTAAATCTTATTTGTAAAAAGAGTCAGATTATTAAACTGGCCACCCCTTGCAGAGTTGGGTATGTTCATTTGTGCTCATCCCTTTCCCTCCTTTGATAGCTCACAGGATCYGACCAACCTATTTGAGGCTGTTACGCCTTCACTAGCGACTGCAGCAACATCCAGCAATGTGGATTTGTGTTATGGTGTGTCCATCTTGGCTGAATTGGTGCAATTTGGGCTTCAGGATGATTTTAGGTTTCAAAATTAGAAGACTGGATTTAAAAACTACTTCATTTAGAAACAATATGTATATGGTTGAATGAGAAATAAAATCAAAGGAAGTGCTTTCCCTTAGATATCTTAAATATGCATGCATTGCTTTGAATTGGTTGGCTGAGGGCTCTGAATATGCCAGATATTTATAGTGGGCTGTTTTAAAATTTGTGTGGTCTGGATCATGAGAGCTGACTTCTACCAATACTCTGTGAGACTGCAGGATTAGGAGAGTCTAAACTGAGGAGAGAKAAGGCTTTTTAGCAGAGCCTAAACAGTAGAAATCTGGTTTCTTTTCAGTAAAGAAATTTATAGTCTGAGCCTGAAATGGCTGTGATGTGTTCTCAGACATAACTCTGAAGTGCTGTCTCTAAAAACATATGTATTATTACAACCCCCAKATTTCTCTTGATTTCACTTCAAGGGGTGAAAACAAGAATGAGCCCAGGGAAGCAAGATACTGTGTTTTTAGAATCAGTACAGCCTATTTTACTGAGGACATGAGGGACCATTTTAATGTCCCGTGTCTCAAAAAGCACAGCTGCAGTAGGAATGACCAGCTTTTTGCCCTTTAATTGGGGATTTGTAGGGCAGTTTAGCAGCCTAAACTTGCATTTATGTTGGTCGTATTTGTTATTCCTGTATTGTGTACTATTCAGAGGCTTTCTGAAGGTGCAACAGAAATAAAGGCTGTCCGCATGCCTGGCTTGGAAGGAGCGTGAAACCATGGTGTTGGCATGGTGTGTGGCACTAATGACTGTCCCCTTTCCTGCAACCATGCTGAAGCTGAAAGATGGGGTCAGGATAAAATAAGTAGGTGGCTGAGTGTGTGGTGAGGTGAAGGGAGAGGGCAGGAAAGAAGCTGGAGGTGATAGATGCAAGTTTTCTGAATGCCCCAACCTTTTTGTACGCAGGATAGTTGTCTGTGGTGGACAAAAGTGATTACTTTGTTAAGCTGAATGCATAAGTAGGGCTGAGAGTCCCAGCTTCTAGGAGATACTTCAGTAGTTTGGTGGCTGTTGATGCTGGAAGTTCATCATTTCTTGTCTTCAAGAAGTGTTATGTGACACAACCACAGATTATGATATGCAGTTTTTGGGCAGCTTTTGCATATGTGGGGGTCTATGAATAGACATCTGAAACAAGAAATCATTCCCCACCAACTCCAAAAATTCTGTTCTCACTCCCAATAAAGCACCCCAGGTGCTTTTCCTCAGTAGGGATGGTTTTTCCCTTGCCTTAATATCCTGTGTTTCCTTAGCATGAAAACATGCAGGGGTGTGTTTCGAGGTAACAAAGCCTGAGTTTGGTAAAGGTGAATGTAAAGCATTCTGTATGATTTGATCTTGAAGGCTTACAAGAATGTGTAGGGTCTTCAGGATGAATGTCCCCTTTCATGATGGAAAAGGGGTTGGCTTGTTTTTCAGTGTGTAACTATTATATGGAAGTACTGAGTCTGATTCTGGCTCGTGGTGTATGGTTGTTGCTTGCTCTGTTGTCTGTAGACATCAAATCTTCCGGAAGATGCATAACTATGTCTGTGATGATTTTAAGTTTGACTCAGTCAACATTAAACAGCCTGATACTCCTCCTTAAGCTGTATTGGAAAGAAGAATTTCTCTCAGATCTTTGGGTTAACTTCTCTTTCTTCTCAGAAATCAAATATTTTTGACACTTAAGACTGCTAGCAGAAAACAGCTGTTGCTACGGAAGAGCTGTGAAGAAATCCTCACTCTCAACACCTGACCTGCCTTTTAAACAGCTGCCTGCCTCTCTAAACTCACCAAAAATAGAATGTACAGATGCTCGTATCTCCTTTTCTCAGAATGCCCTTCAAATCTTACAGTAGAGATAACTAATAAATAAACTTTTGTAAATGTTTAATAGGATTGCATTAATTACCTCCATTTCCCAGTCACCAGCTTCTTTGCAGTAATGTATTTTCAAGCAGTTTTTGTGAACCTGTTGGGGATGTCATTGAAAGCAGGGGCAAGGGTGTGTACTGAGTCTGCACTGTGCAGGTGTGGCTTTTCAGGAACGTGTGGCTTTGTCCTACTCCCATGCAAATCACTGCAGGATTGAAGTAAACAGGAACAGAGTGAGGATCACACAAAGTGCTTTTGCAAAATCACATGCTACTTTGTCAAAGCCTGGGGCTGCCGCAAGTGAGACTCTGCCAAGTGCGGCTATCTAGAAAATGTAGCCTCCCTTCTAGAAGAAAATATAAAATGCCCATGTGAAGGCTAAATGCTTCCTGTTGTGCAAAACTGCTCCAATAATGTGAAAAGATGGCAAAATTGCACTTGTCCGGAGACAAAAAGTGGAGCAAAGCCCTTGTGTCTTGCTTGTAGTGTGTATGGTATACAGTAATGCTCTCTGTCTTGCAGGGACTTGGAGGTCCTTCACTTTGAGCCCTCTGCTCAGATATAATCACCTGCTGTGGAAGGACACTTGTACAGCAGTGATCTGCAGGATTGAGCACAGCAGATGGATAATAGTAAACTCTTATCTTACCTCTTAGGGCAGTGATTTGCTGCCTGGAGCAATTGACTGAGCCCCAAGGACAGGCTGTAGATGTTTCTGGGTCTTWGAGCCTTAAATCCGTTGTGGTTTGCCAGCATGTATGCTGGAAGGGCCTGTGTCAAGGTAGCTGGGAAGGGAGCAATGCTGTGTTTGGGGGAGCACTGCAGGGAAGAAATGAACAGAGATCTCTTCCTTGCAGTGCTAGGAGGTGAAAGTGCTGATTTTAAGTGGAGCTGTCAATTTTACCCTGGTTGCTTTTTTTTTTTTTCATTTATAAGGTTGGCTCAATAGTTGCCACAGGACTATGTAACTCCTCCATGTGGCTATGATGGACTGTAGTGAAGGGCTTATTCTTCCTTTTCCCTGGTCCGCTGTCCCTGCTTACTGCCATTGACCTTTGTCACAGCTCTCAGGATGGCAGAAATATGGCTTTGCATTGTGTAGTACCAGCACATCAAATCCAGTATCTATGTACTCATCTCCCTAATCCTCCTTCCACCTCTGGCATCACCGTCAGCACATCACCCCAAAGTCCTGCCCATGCTGGAGTTGCTGCCCTGGAGCCGTGGCATTTGCCGGGGTGTGCATGGTGGACCTTGGGGGTTTCTCGGCAGTCGTGGCCCAGCCGCAGCTTCTGTGCTGCCAGTGGCCAGCAAGCCTGGCTGAGTGACCACCTTCATAGCTCTCTGCAGTAACCTGAAGAGGAAAACAGGCTCGCTCTGGGTTTCCTGAACATACTTTTTTTTTTTTTTTTTCCCTATGTTTCTTTTCACAAGTCTTGGTGCCTTCCCTTTTTGAAAGAGCTGCCCTTACTTGTTTGCCTCCAGGGTCTGAAGGTGGATTCTTCCCTCTGCCAGCTGATGCTCGTCAGACTGAAGCCTTCTTTGCCTGCCCAGGCCTTTCGAAGAGCCTTCTCTGGCTGGTTGTGCCCATGCCAGTCTGCCTATGGCTCCTCAGAGAGGTGCTGAGAGAGGCTATATCCCCTAGACAAAAGGCAGGGATGTGGGGAAGTAAAAGGCTTTCTATGGTTATGTCTGAGGAAGGGGTTTGCTTTCTTGTGGTAGGTGTCTGCTTTCACAGCTGTGAAAGCTGGAAAGGGTATGTGAAGTGACACCCTGGGGTGTCATGATGGCCTCTCACTTCATGCATTTATACTCCTGCCTTGACATGACTACAGGCAGCTTTATAAAGTGAAGGCAGTGCTAATAACTAAACCAGCCTCTCTCAGATTTAAGCCTGTAAGTAGCCATGCTGAATAAATTAATGAGCAGTACTGTATGTGTTGCGTAGGGAAGCAGTCATCTCAATAAGCATCATTAGTGTCTGTGGATGAAAGGGGACTGCAGAATTGTTGTCTCTGTTACTTGGAGCTTCTCAGCCGTGACCTATGGACAGTGTTCCCACCCCTATGACCAACAGTGTTCTTGGGAATGTCACCTGCTTTGGTCTGTCCTCTGTCCTTTACTGTCTTCCCCCCTCTATTTTTTTGTTCAGTGAGTCTATTCTATGTTTACATTTCCTCCTTTGTAACCAAATTATCAGAGCCGTATCAGCTTCAGTGCTGCTGTTGTCAGTCTCTCTAATCAGGCAGCTTTTGGTACTACTCTGCTTTCTGCTGCAAGCGTAGCAGCAGTTCATGAAAGGAAGACCTCAAGATTTGTGAGTTGGACGTGGAAAACCAGCCTCCTTGATGGATACAGTAAACTTCAATTGTTGAAAGTCGGAGGAGGTTACATGGTGATGTAAATATTTACTTGCTCCATACTTCAAAGCTTTTGCCCTATACTAAGAGAAGTTTGAGGATAAGGTGGGCTGCCATACATGGGTGAGAACAGCAGGCAGAAAGTGAGGGTGTCTGTCGTACAGGGGGGATGTGGTCTCCCCTTGGGGTTTGCTCTTGCAGTCTTGTGCCATGCAGGTGCAGAGCACAGTGTTTCCCACACCCTTGCGTGCAGTAGCCTCACGTAGTCTGAACACAAGACACAACAAGCATGTAATCTCTTCTCAGAGAGGCTTGGCAAGGAGGAGGAAGGTAGTGGTGGTGAAATTGTGGGGCTGGTGTCGGGCAGGGCAGTTCCAGCTGCCTACGTGTTGTGCGTGTCATACACCTGGCTGTGCCAGAGACTGTCTGCAGTCACGGAGGTGTGTTCCTGAAACCATCCTTCAGCCCTCGCCTCCTCCCTGTGAGCCGTCCTCTGGTGTTGCTGCTGGCAGACCACAGCCTGCAGAGGTGGTATGAGTGAAGCCACAGGAGTGGTTTTAGTTGACTGGGTTAGATTGTTTTCAAAAGCACCTGAGAGCTTCAGAAAGTCTGTATTTTGCTTAAGTGGTCCCAGTCCCAGAATCCAGATGTTGTCCGTGGCAGCTGTGAGCACGAGACACCTAGGTGGTCGGAGTTGAAAGTGTGCAGAGGGAAATCAGAGGCTCATTCCTGGGGGCTTTGAAGGAGAGAGGAAGAGGCAAAAAGGCCCTGACAAACAACATGATTTTCCCCTCCCCAGTTACCAGTTTCCAAGTGGCAGAATCATACTTCCACTGGGGATGATGTTTCCTGGAAAAGTTGGTGAGTGTACTTGTGGTGCTAATACTGGTAAAAGCATTGAATAGCTAAGACGTTGAAGTTATGCTGACAAAATAAGGAGAAGGGGAGGGAGAAATCTTGGGTGTATTTCTTTCTTAGTGCACTCTGGATTGCAAGCATTTCAATTGCTGCATTTTCTTTTTCTCTTTTCCTCTTTCTAGTTTCATTAAAACACTTGGATATGTTTTAATGCTCAGCTGACTTCATTAGGACGGAAATCAGTAAGCTCATCACAGCCTAGAAATACAGCCAGGAGGTCCGTATGCAGAAACATCTCCGGGATGTGCCGGTGGAGACTGGGGAATCAGCAGTCGCCTGAAGTTTCCTACTTAATGTGTAAAAATCTTGTCAGGGGGTTTGGTGATCCAGTGTTGTTTACTTGCTTTTTGTACAGTGGTTTAATGAAATGCTGGTGACTGATAAGTTTGGGCCATAGTGTTTTTCTCATTTTCTTGTAGTACCCATTAAAGGCAGTAGCAGGTTTTTCATGGAGGTTTTGGCTGTTGGATCAGGCTTCCATAAGTGCTAATGCTCTTAGTGTCACCTTGTTAGATGAATTACACCAACACATTAAACCATCTCCAAAAGGAGAGAACTCAGCTCCTTTCCTGTAAGAATTAAGGCTTTTCAGTACTTGGAGAACAGAAAGACCATATGGGTGAAGTTTAGGTTGCTGTTGGTGTCTGATTAAATATTCAGCTGCCTTGTGCATTAAAATACTGTATCTCACACTTCTCATTTTTAGATCTTGGTTGCACAATGCTCAGGCATTCTCAATGTGGATGTGGACTATATTAACAAACATGGCAATGCAAAGAAATTGGCTTGTCTGTCCTCAGACTTGCCAGCTGCTAGCATTTAACCCAGAGGAGTTTCTTGCCAACAGCTGTTTCTCCTTTCCCTGTGTTTCTACCACCATCTCTTTCTGATCTGGGTAAGCTAGTAAGACACCTATCTTAGAGAGTCTGTGAGCACTTTCCTAGCAGACAGCAACAACCAAGATGAGCAAATGCTCCGAGTTGCTTATTGTCAAGCTGGGGAGGCAATAAGGAGTTTTGGCCAGGTGTTCAAGCAGACTTGAAACTCTTCCAAGCCACAGCTTCTTCTCACCAGCGAAGAAATCCAGATTTTGCCACTGAAGGTGTAACCTCAGGGCTGATAGTTTCTCTGTCGTTTTCAGACAGTAGAAGCCATCTGGTGCTGTTCATGTACATCCCGGTACACATATGGCTGAAGGATTCTGCCATGTACTCTAGCAAAAGCCTGTCTTGCGAGCAGCTGGAAGCTATACATAGAAAGGGTGTACCAACTCTCTGATAAACTTCCTAGGAGTAGGAAAGCTAATTAATCATTCATTGCCTGTGCATTCTAATCAGTGCAGTATAACTGAGTGCTTTGTGCTTCCAGCAGTTGCAGACACTGAAGATCTTGTATAGCTTTCCAACACTGGGGGAACAAAGTATAAACCCTGTTTTATAAATAATGAAGCTATGGACCGAAGTTGGGCTTTTCAGGGGTTTTCATTCTTGGCCCAGCTTTACTGCCATTTCCAAACCTTCAAGCTAAATGTGCTGACTGTCAGAAAGCTGAGTTACAGAAACATATTGCACCTGTCCTCAACTCTTGCTGGAGTGTCCCTGCAAACCACAGACAGGCAAGAAAACACAAGAGCAGTCCTGGGAACCAGGCCTATCAGTATTCAGAGAAGGACTGCCCTGAAGGTGTTTTGCCTGGATGTCATTCTTTGGTCCAATGTGTATTTTATGAAGAGATCTAACAAGGTTAAGGCCAAAAGAAGTCAAACATTGATATGTCTGTTTATGTTGAGATCCATGAGTTCAAGTGGACAGAAGAGAGAAATGAAAATTGAAAATCCACCAGATACAGAGAACTGGTAAATTACTTCTGAGCATTAGTGCTGTTTTGAGAGAATGGCTTCAGAAAGAAAAAAATTGGGTCAATGTGTACTTCTTGGAACTTGGATTTTTTGTTTGTTTTTTGAAAGTTCAATGACATGTTGAAACACTGTATTGCGTAACTCCTTCAAGCCCTTGCCTGTTGCTTTCAGGGTTTTGTTCTGCTTAGCTTTGTATATAATTATGCCTATTAAGCTCCGTTTGACTGGTTTCATTCATCAGTTACTGAAATCACAATACTAAGAATAAACTTCACCCTTTGCATCCTTCACCTCAATGCAGTGACGCATCTTTTCTAAGGAATGAAATAATGGTGTTGTGATGCTCTGGAAATTAAAACAAATGTATACTAACCACTAAAACACCTCGTATTTTGATGTGAGGAAGGGGCAGGAGGTCAATAAAGAAGTAATTGTCAGATGTTTTTGGTACTACTACCCATGTTAGCAGGGAGATGGTACATTCAGTGGCTTGGCAAGCCTGACAGTGAACTGGGATCCTTGTTGGACAGTCTGTGCCCCCAGGGGAAGGCTGGCTTTTTTCCATCTCTGGAAAGAGATGTGTGTGTAAAACTTAATTTAGCATTTACATTTCTCCATGACTTTGCAGGCGAGCTGCGATTGACAGGGTCTTAGGAATGTACTGTGGTGAGTGTGCGTACATTTCTAAAGGCAAAGATCTTCAGCTCCAAGACAGGCATGTGTTTTCTGTCTGTGGTTGTCCAGCGAGTCCAGGTGAGGCTGTACTCTGCTTCTTGGGTAAGCAGTGCAGTCACTAAAGGCTTTCAGTGACACAGGGCAGCCTTTCAAAACAAGTCGGTATTTATTAGTCCCCTGGGGTGGCACATAGAGCAAGGTCAGGTTTGTGTTGCCAAATTAAACTTAAGATGGAGTCTGTGGGGACTGAAACAACCACTCTGAATTTCTAAACCTGTTGGATGTCCTCTCTGTGTCCCAGTGTGAGAAGCCCTTGCTATGTAGTCCTTGCCACAGCCTCCTGATACCTCAGGGCACTTTTTCTCCAGTTGCAGTACTGCTGTGGTAAGAGTCCTGCCTCCTCCAGTTCCTGATGCTGATCTTTTGATCACTGGAGTCTTCTGTCACCTCCCCAGGGTGCTCCGATGGCTCAGGGGCAGCTCACAGTAGTCCTTCCACAGCAAATGAGACATATACTTATTGTGGCAAATACTGCTTTCCCAGGGAAGAAATTAGCTCAGTCATGCCTGCAGGTAGCAAAACACAGTCTCTGTTATGGATGCCCTAGCCTACCATATTGTCCACGTTTGTCATTTTGTCAGACTCATGCTGTCCCATGGAGTGTTTGGCAGTGTGCAGGCACCAGCTTTGGAAGAAGGGCAGGCTGGTGAGTTTGTGACCAGTTTTAAGAGCTCAGGTGCTCTGGATAATGGCCAGCCTCAGTGCACCCTGGCCAGCAAGCTTATAGCAAAGTGATGGGTTCATGAATTAAAGGGATTTCTTGTGGTGATGAGGATAGCTTCATCCCTCTCTTCTTTGATGGTGGGATCCTCTCCAGCAGGAGCTTTAGTTTTGGACCTTCAGGTCCCAGTACAGAAATACGCTTGGCTGAACTTAGGCACGTCAGGCACATTGCAGTGGGTATTTTTTTGTCTTGCTGGCTGACTGAGAGGAAGAGTCCATAGCCACATGTGCTGTTGAGATACCTTGTCTGTTGTTTGTGATTGACCTTGACCAGCCCGTACAGCTGCTGGTTGTTTAGAGCTCATGGATAAAAATAGGCTCCCTCAATTATATATGCAAATGAACATAAAACAGGCTGTCAAGCGGTGCTACAGTTGGATGCTTATGGGCCCAAGCGTGGAAACTGCAAGTGTAAATTGAGTTACCGCCCTCAAAACCTGTCTGTGTCTTTGCACAGGGTTGGCAGTGGGACTGGGTGAAATTAGCTCTGCTGGAAAGAGCTGTAGGGCAAAGGGTATTATTAGACGGCAGGGCTAAAGGGTGGCCAGACAGCAGGCAGGCCCAGTCCTCAAGCCCTCCTAGATGTTTGTGTGCTTATTACTTGTAAACTGCACCTCCACTACCATTAATTATTTTGAGTGAAAGGAAGCACACATTCAGGTAGCATTTTCCTCTGTTAGAATACATATTTAAATAATTGTCACCTTTCTTTTCCATAACATCCATTAGGGATTCTTATCCTTCTCATTTTCTGACTCCCAGACTTAGAAGGCAAGCCCTCCTAGGGGTGCCTTCCTTTTAAATTAATTTAAGACATTTAGATTGATCGGTATGCAGGTTTTGGTGCTAAGTATGTTAATGATTTCTGGATGCCCTTGATTCGGGGTATCATTTTCATAGAATGATATGTAACTGCCCTTCACCCTCATGTCACAGGCAGGTGGGACTTTAATAAAACTGCTCACTGCCTTGTAGCTTACAGGGTGAAATCTTTTTTCATCCACCTGAAACATTTGTATTTATTCAGGGAAGAAAAAAAAACCAACTTTGCTTCTGTCTGGCTTGCAGGGAGTGTTTCCATCAGATGTATGGCATTTTGTCCTGGTTCCGGCTGGGACAGAGTTAACTCTCTTCCCTGTAGCTGGAGGGGGTGCTGTGTTTCAGGTTTGGTAATGAAAGGAATGTTGATGGCCCATTGATGCTTTGGTTGTTGCTGGGTGGTGCTTGCACCGAGGACTTTTCAGCCTCCCCTGCCCTGCCAGGTGCAGGGAGGAGCATAGCCGGGGTGGTTGGCCCAGCTGGCCAATGGGGTATTCTATACCATGGGACATCATGCCCAGCTTAAAAACCGGGGGCGGTTCCTTCGGGGGGAAGCGCACGGTTCGGGCCCGGAACACGTGGGGGTGAGCAGTTGCGTTGTGTATCGCCTGTTTTGTATAGTCTGTTATTGTTGTTATCATTATTATCACTGTTCTACTTTGTTTTATTCCCATTATTAAACTGTTTTTATCTCAACCCGCGGGTTTTCCTCCGCGTGCCCTCCCAATCCTCTCCCCCATCCCACCGGAGTGGGGGAGTGAGCGAACGGCTGCGTGGTGTTTAGTTGCTGGCTGGGGCTAAACCACGACACATTTCCAATGTTTTATTGCAAAACAAGACTTTTTCATGTCCATTTGTAAAAACTCTGCATAGTGAATAAGATTTGGTTGTTGATGTTGTAAGAGTAGTTGTCAAACCTACTTCAGTTGCCTAACTTGATGTAATGATGAAAAGTCAATTGTGGATGATCTTTCAGAGGACTCAGTGATTTCCCCCCCTCCCCCCTCCCCTTTACTCCTCTGTAAGGCCTTCTTGCTTTGCTTCCTTTTTATGGGACTTTTTTATGGGTGTCTGACAGTGGTAGTAATAGGTTGATAGGTTCAAACCTGCTCCAAGCTTAGCGCAGGGGATGTCGTAACACATACGCTTTCACGCATCAAGCAATAAAGCAATGGGCGGATAGGTTGATTAGCTTTGTGGATGACTCGTCTTCATTGGACATGAGCTGTGGAAGGACAAATATGTTTTACAGGGTCTGCCAACTTCTGGGTCCTGGCTGATCCCCACATCAAAACTGAGTGAGAAAACCTCAAATCTGGGAAGTCTGGTTGTTCCTAAATAACCTGATAGCCTCACAGATACAGGGAAACCTATCTGTGTGTAGACCGCTCTTGTGCCTGGGGGCATATACTGCTGTTCTACTATGATTGCTAGACCAGGCTTTCAGAAGAGCTCAGCAGCTACATGTTTTCAGTAAAACCTGGTGCTTTCCTCTTGTAGGACATGTTTTAAAACTAAATTGGGGATCAGTGCACCCATCTGAATGGCTTTGCATACAGAGTTGCCTAGACCTGATGTCTGCTTGTCACTGTGAGATGAATCCTGTGACTGGAGAGGTTTTCTGTTTTCCTCAGAGCAAATCGGAGCCCTGGCCGGGCAGCACATCGTGCACGTGGCCTGCGGAGAGTCTCACAGCGTGGCACTCAGCGACCAGGGCCAGCTCTTCTCCTGGGGCGCCGGCAGCGATGGACAGCTGGGCCTCACCACTGTAGAGGACGCTGTGACGGTGCCAAGGTAAATTTTTAACAGGCTCAGGTTTCCTTAAGGCGGCGTCTTGGAGGTGGTGCGTCAAGGGTTGCTCGCCTTTCAGCCTGGGGTCAGTGGGAGCACTTTCTCTCAGAGGGGCAGTAATTGGGCACTTCTCACGTAGGGATGTAAGGGTGATGACTCCTCCTTTTCCATACGGTACTGGTGCTCCCTGAGCCCCCTGGGATTCAGACGAGTCCTCGGGAGGTTTGGGCAGGACAGGCTTGAGTCACAGAAAAGAAAATCAGAGCGCGCTCGGCTTCCTCAATGAAAAATGCCACTGTGTTTTGTACAGAGCAAGGAGGTACGTGAGGGAGGACCCGAAAATAGAAATGCTGCGTGTGATACCCGTCTCTATTTTAGTGCCTAGGAAGTCCCCTGAGATAGGAGATACATTTCAAGAAAGGGAGAAAAATATATGGCTGCATGAACTGGCACCTCAGCTCTGAAACTCTTTTGCAGTGTTGCCTGTTAGCAGCAAAGCTACTAAGCCAGCCTACTGCAATTCTGAATAGTGAATGTTGCTCAGAAACTTTAGGGTAGTCCTCAGTTTTCTTCATTTACTTACTTATTTAATGTATCTTACCTGTGTCAGAGCACTAATAGGGTTAAGTGCAAGGACATGTAGATGGTGGCAGTGGCCAGTGGCAGACACCAAGTCCTCCATCCAAAGCAGTTCACAAATGAGAGATCTCAGCTTATCACTATAATAAAGATAACTGGTCTCTTTGTACTTAATGGTGTCGTATTGTGCTACATTAGTAACAGATGTAGTCTGTCTCTTATTGGGTCTGCCACTGCAGGTCCAGTGCAGAGCGGGTTTGGGACATCTGTCTAGGGTGGCTGTCACTGTTGAAACAGTGTTTAAAGGAAAAGAGTTTCAGTCACAAAACATTAATGTTTGAGCTGAAGGGCTCTGTGGGAAGACAGTCCTTAACTTGCAGGTGGCTCTGACATAACAGAAAGGCTCACATGTCAATGTGATAGTGCCATTTTAAAAATAACGTTTTTGTGAAATAACTTGAACCTTCGACATGCTATTCTCTGTACAAAGCATTGAAGAGGTTTTGGTGCTGTAACCCATAAGAACTGCTAGGCCCCTGACAGCATGAAAAGTCTCGATGCCTGAAAAAGAATAGTGAGAGAGACACCAAGAACCAGCTATTTTCACCATTTCCAGATGGCTGGATTCAGCGTTATGGCAGTAAATGTAGTTGGAGTTAGTAGTCAAGTGTCTAATGGTCTCCGCAGATTTGCATTTATTATGTATGGATCTGCATCACCTTCAAGACTCCGTTCCTCAGTCTCAAAACCATAGGTTATATGTATGTGTAGAACAAATATCTGAATGGAAATCATAATTTCGACCTAAGGTGATACTGTATTTGTGGACAGTTATTCTAAAATAGTGTTGTCTTTTTTAGGTTGATAAAGAAATTGAACCAACAGACAATACTGCAGGTTTCCTGTGGAAATTGGCATTGCATGGCTTTGGCAGCAGGTACTGTAACATTCATTATTTATTACCAAGATTTGTGCTGTTATTTTGCACGATGTCCAAGATTGTGTATTTCTGCGTAATAAACCAAGGACATCCCTGTCCCAACTGCTTTCAGGCTAAATGGGAGGCTATAAAATGGGTCAGGTACCATGAATATTGAAGAAGAGCTTTGCCAATACTGTCAAGAAAGAAAACATTACACGCAGGCCACCCACTGTCTCACTGGTGAATGATGGCAGGAACACTTAAAAGCTTTCCATCTTGATGTAGAAAAATGCGTGTAATTAATTTCTTTGTGTTGAAATTATCCTTGGCTATTACTCTTCTATATCTGACATGTGAACCATTCTTCGTTGTGCTGTTTAAGTTACAGCAGTCTGATATTGTATTTTGCACTTAGTTGCATGTCTGTTTATTTACCCGGTGGCTTCAGGCTGTGCTTTTATTTTGGCAAAGAATGTCTTGCTTGATTTTTCCATCGTGAGGCTTGGGTGGGAGCAAAGCCCCCAGCACCCGTTCTTGTTCACTTTGACAAACTTGCTTTTCTATCAGCCAGCTTTTACTTGCTGTTCTCTTTCTTTCCTTGTTTCAGATGGCCAGTTCTTCACATGGGGGCAGAACAGCTATGGTCAGCTGGGCTTGGGTAAAGAATGTCCCTCCCAGGCCAGTCCACAACGTGTCAAGTCTCTTGATGGGATCCCTTTGGCTCAGGTTGCTGCAGGCGGAGCCCACAGTTTTGCCCTCTCTCTCTCAGGAGCTGTGTTTGGCTGGGGGAAGAACAGCTCAGGACAGCTGGGACTGAGTGATGAACGAGGTATTAAAATTATGTTCCTAGGTGAAAGAAGGATGGACCTTTTTTGGCCTAGTGTCTCTGTTTGCATTGACAGTATATTTTTACTGAGCGGATATGTAACCCTCAGCAACTCTTCTTGAGAGGAGAGGGCAGAGGAACAGTCTCTGATGGACTCTGCAGGCTTTTCATACTTCGTAGGAACAGAAACACTTTTTTCCCCTTGTGGATGTTAGTGGAAGTGAGGAAGGTCAAAAAGAAAGATCTTTCAAATGTGTCAACATGCAGGCATCGAAGGAAGTGCTCATATTCTTTCTTCCTCTTCTCAAAAATGCTTTGTCCATATTTTGTTTGAAGTTGATGAGGAGCAAAGGCTCTCCCTGCGGAACAGCAGGCTGAACCCATCCCCTTGTATGCCAGCGTGGTTTTGGCTGGTGAGCAACTGTACCCTACAAAATGACAGCAACACAGAGTATCTCAGTATTGTAAAATGTTGTCTAGTTTATTGGTTGCACAATTTTCCGGACATACAGGGTCAATGGTAGTTTTTTTCAGGTGGCCATGTTCAGTGAAGCCTAGCCATCCCCAGACTTGAAGATACATTTATAAATGAGGCTGAAGAGTGGATATGACATTACCACTAGTCTGAAAAGCCCAGATCTCCCCTGCTTGTTGTTAACACATTCTTAACTTCTTTGTAAAAGCAAGTGAGTGAAAGATTTTCTTTGGAGCTTTAAATCAACCTCTTCATAGTTTTCTGTATAGTTGCTTAGTAGCTTTAAGTATCTAGACAAGTTACTGAGTGTGGATGTGATACCTACCATGCATGGATAAATTATTTTGCATGGGTGAGTAAATGAGGTGTATATACTTGTAAATGTTAGGTTGCATAATGTAGTAGCATATAAATACCGTATGTTGCAAGAGAAAAGTGTTACCTCACATTTTGTGTGCCTGTAATGGAATGATGCATTTTGACAACCCACCCTACCAACTGAAACATGTATTTAAAGTGTTTACTCAAAAATAGCCTGTAGTTTAGCAAAGGATGCTCAAATGCTGTATGGATAATTTCATCTTGCTTTACTCTTTTAGGAATATGAAACACAACTGTAATACTTGTTGCATATCTTGTGTCCTCTCAGAAATGCTCCAGGTCTATTCTCTTGTACTATATGTAAGCTAGAGCCGATCTTGTATAAGAGCAGCCATGGTCTTTCCATGAAGACTGGCAGATAAATGCTTCTAATTTCAACAAAGCTGCAGTTTATATATGAGAGGCTTGCTTTGACATGGGGCTAATCTTAGATGAACATATAAGGGGGATCTACTTGTGGGGCTATGCTAGCCAGGGATCATGCTCTGTTTACCCTCAGTACATGACACTGTAGTAAATACTTTATATTTATGGTAAGTGAATCGTGGTAAGACAGTGTGAATTATACTTAGTGAACATGAACAGCAAAGTCTACAAACATGAGTAGTCTGCAGGACTGTTATTTAAACAATTATGCTGCAAAGATAAGAAGTGTCATTCCTGTCAAAATAAAGATCAGAGTGCTAAAATACAGAACAAAGTAAATGAAAAAATCTGCTCTCATTTCTAAATCCATGAAAATGTGATCATTTTCCTTTCACTACTCAGAAGAAAGCACCTGTCAAATCCTTGGGTGAGAGTCTTAAAAAATGGACAACTTCTATAGGTAGGAACCTGATTTTTTGTTGGTATGAAGTAAGCAGCTGCTCCCCTTAATATTGAACTCTTTTGGGGTATCTACTGCTCCTTGAAATGCTTAGCTTTTATTTTATTTTTACATCAGTAAAACATGTAACCTTGCTTAATCTATTCATCCTCGGGAGACCCACTTTTAATGATTAGAATGTCAGAGTGAAGGAGAAAAGCATCATTTAATGGTTGACAGAGATTAGCCTTTGCAAGTAGGAGGATCTTCTTCTTAAAGGATGACAACAGAAGGAAGGCTAGGCATTTAAATACACCTTGGATTCAGCTTATCATATGTGTTGCACTGGTGTCTCCCACGTGTCAGGTTTGTTCTGTATGGAAGAGGTCTAAGCAAGGTTTTGGAAACAAATGTTTGCAGTTGTCAGCGAGGAGTCTGGAGTGGAGCATGAAGCTGAAGGTGGGTGTAGCTAGGCTGCACTCATCATACCTCCCAAACTGCAAGTGCATGTTGAGTTTATACAAGATTCTCAATATTTACATTCTTGCTCTGGACAATTTTCTTTGAGCCAGGACAAATCTTTTAAGAATTGGAGGAAGAAAGCAGCAGTGAAGTACTCAAGGACATGGGTTTTGTCCCACAGTTGTTAGAGCTTCCATTGCACACATAGACCACATCTGAAAATCAAACTGCCAGTGGTTTTCTCAGACATTTAGGTTTGTATTTATGAAACAGCTCCTTTATTTTTTTTGTCTTCAACGCAGACCGAGAATCCCCTTGTCATGTGAAGCTGTTGCGGTCTCAGAAGGTTGTTTACATCAGCTGTGGAGAGGAACACACAGCAGTCCTGACAAAGGTAAAGATGCTAACCTGGGAGCCCTGGCTGCTATCTCACCTGCCTGATGGTTTCACATTAGTTTCCTGGGTAATGGTAGAAAAGAACAGGTTGACTTACTGTATTCCATCTGGCTCCAGTAAAAGAAACTAAATAGAAAATATAGTCTTACTACAATTTATTCTGAGATTCATTGCCAACATGATCCATTGCTGTTTTTGAAGATGAAGATGTTAGTGATCCATGAATAGTAAACGAATAGTAAAACTCAGGTGAATCGCTCAAAGAAATTAGCTTTGAGCAAAAAAATTAACAAACATACATCCAAAGGGGTGAAAATAGCATTTTGTTGGAAGATAAAAAGAGAGCGATACTGTGCATCAGAGTAAAATGCAAGTCAAAATGAATGGGTGTTTAAATGAAACAGTAGCGGTCCCTCACAGATTTACAAGAGGTTTTCAGTTCCAAACCTGCTGTTTCCAAGTGGTGTATGGCTTAGTGGACAGAGGACAAGGCTAGGATTTGGTAGGTCACTGCTCAGTTCTTGCCTTGCCTCTGCCACTTCCTAGGTGTTGCTTCCTTTTTTGGTGCCTCAGTATTCTCCACTGTAAAATGAATTAAAACAGCTGACATCAGGATTCCTGTGGGAAAAACACTGTAGAAGATCAGTTATGTAGAAGCTCTTGTTCAAGGAAAAAGGTCACAGTCTTTTTGATCAGCAGCTGACAGAGATGGGTGTAAAGTACTGTGGAAATAGGTGCTACTCAAGCCATGCTTAAACCTGCTGGGATTTCACACTCATCTGGTGATGGTGGGGGGAAGCTGGACTAGTGTAGACACACCTAAAAATAATTCTGTCAATCTCTGATAAGTGGCAAGGTGGCTATTTGGAAGCTGCATTAGCAGAATCCAAGTTTCTTTTCTGAATCCTTTGGAAATCCCCAGCAATCTCTGCCTAAGCTTGGGCTCGTGCTGAAACTGGAGTCAGAGGGATACTGCTGGGTTATGGGTCCCTAAATGGAGAATATGCTGTTTGATTTGCTAACAGAGTGGAGGGGTGTTCACGTTCGGTGCAGGTTCCTGCGGGCAACTGGGACATGACTCTATGAATGATGAAGTGAACCCCCGAAGAGTTCTTGAGCTAATGGGCAGTGAAGTATCCCAGATTGCTTGTGGCAGGTGAGTCCTGTGTGCAGTCAGAAATTTTCTTTGGTGGAGATTAATGCTGACGCTGAGTCTTGTAAATAGGGTCAATAGTCTTGCTTCTGCATCCTACGTGTCAAAACTAAGTTAATTTAAATTTTACTTCCCATGAGAATTTTAAGGCCCTCTAAAGGAGTTTTATTTTTAATTGGGGTTGTTCGCTGTGCTGTAACCTGGTAAAAGATACCTTTCCATCTTAATAGTTCAGCAAGACTTTAGAGCAGCGGCCCCTTTGGTCACAAGTTTCCAGCCTCTTTCATGAAAAGAGAATTAGTAACACTGGTGCTGTGTTGTTGCCTTTTGATATGTACAGGCTTAGTGAATGACTAAGCTAATTCCGTCTGTGAGCCTGATACCAGCCATATGCTGGCACACACTGCTCTTTGTCACTTCCACCTAAAAAGCTCCATCCCATAAACTGGTGCCATCAGGTGGCAAAAACTGAGCATTGGTGCTAGTGTAAAGATGCTGCTTTGCACCAGCTTCTGGTCTAGGGGAACCAAGAATAAGTTTTAGGCTGTGTTTGTTTTGTTTTTTTTTTTTCTTTTAATTGTTAAGCAAGGCCCAAACTTTGTACCCATCTCTGTTACAGACATCACACTTTAGCCTTTGTGCCTTCTTCAGGAATGATCTATGCATTTGGCTGTGGAACAAGAGGCCAGCTGGGAACGGGGCACACTTGCAACGTTAAGTGTCCCTCTCCTGTCAAGGGTCACTGGGCAGCTCACAATGGGCAACTCTCAGGGAAACCTGGTACGTACTGTGCGCAATTTGGAGTCGCAAATGGGCATGAATAATTTCATTTCACCCATGGCTGTCTAAAGACATCTTGACGTTATTCTGCGAAAGTTCTTGAAATAGCAAAAGAAACCCATGCTCCTGTCCCAAATGCACTATGGAAATTACTGTGTGACCTCTTGCTGCTCTCTGTTAATGTGTGCCCTCTCCCTTTCCCTTTTCATGGCAGAGCTCAACATTTGACGATCTTGAGCCTTCATGGAATTGTACTAATACTGATTTCCAAGGGCTTTGGTTTCTCTTTAAAACCCCCATTGCAGTTTAAGAATTACAACTTTTCTCTCCTGCCAGGCCCTGTGTATCCCTCAAGAAAGTGCTACAGTGCTTGAGTTCCAACTGATTTCAGCCTGGCCTGTAAAGGACCCAAGTGCTCCTTGTAGTGTAAAGCCTGAGACACTGGCAGTGCACATGTGGGGGAAAAGGCACACTAGGAACTTGCATTCATCAACTGTGTCTCTTTCTTCAACAGATGCCTGTAAATATCACATTGTTAAACATATCTTCTCTGGAGGAGACCAAACATTTGTGCTTTGCTCCGAATATGAGGTAAAATAAATGAAGTGTCTTCTCAAGTCTGCTCCCCTGTCCCAGCCTTCACAATGCATCTTTTACTTTTCATTAATATCTCCCGAAAATGAAGTGTTGCTTTGGAGTCCATTCTGCCTTACAAACCTTACCAATGATGACAGTTGTTACAGGGATTTACAACTTTTTAGGAGTGGCTGAAAGTTGCCTTCCTTTAGAGGCACGTCAAAGATCTATTGGGAAGACACTGATTTCAGTTTGATCAGCAGGGCAGGGAGTCCAGGCTCCTTTGCAGTTTGGAAACGAGGGGCTGTTTTCCTCCTGAGACACTGGGATCTGCATGTAGGGCCGTGGACCACATACACTGGGGTGTTGTCAAGATATACTGGATGGAGGGCTGAATACTGAATTGGTTTTTTTTCTGCTTCTGTCATCTTGTTTCTTTCAAGAAGTGTTTGGCATACACTTTCGAGGCATGGAAATAGGTCTAGAATAAATGTACTAAGCCTGTAGTTATATATAGAGGTATTTAAGAGGGCTTTGGTACATTTAAGGAAATGATATCTTGGGTTTTTTTTCTTTTCCTCTTTTTAAAAATGTATTTGATGAAGATCTTGGTTTTTTCCATACCTTTCCATGCCTTTCCTTTTGGACCTCTTAGTAATGCCACAGCTTCCTAACCAAACCTATTCAGAGACCACACTAAGGAAGCTATCAGTTATATATAGAAAACAGAGATTATGAATAAGAAGGAATTGTTTTACAAGCCTTGTCTTTGCTGAAATCTATATCTTCTCACAGAATTCCTTGCCTGCTGATGATTTCCGGACCATAAATGAAACACGTTACACCTGTTTAATAAATGATGAAACTATAGATGTCTGGAGGCAAAAGCTTTTAGAAAAGAACAGTTCTAATTCTGTCAAGTAGGTATTGTGGCACTGGACAAGCCTTTTGTTGAAAGTTTTATTTAAATAATTTTGTTGGCTTCCGTGCCATGCTTTCACTTGAAATTTAGCAGCCTTTTCAAGTGTGGTTCTTCATCATATCCAAGGGGAGGACAGTTGCCAGTCACAAGGCTGCCAGGTTAGAGCTTCTGAGCAAAACCAGAGGAATTTGAGGCTGCCTCAAGAACATGCAAATGGTGGGTGGGAAATGGATTTAAAGTTGTCCTTCGTTGTGTACTTAGAGTTCATGAAAAGCAGCAAGAACTTGTGAACAGACCGATTAAGTTCCTTCCTCTGTGTGCCTGCCATGAGAAGGGCAGAACAGGTGGAAAGGAGGCACTGCTAACATCCCTCCTTTCAAAGAGGGATGTTATGTGATCCTGAATGAACCACTTGCCCTCTATGCCTCTGAAGGGGTGATCCTGACATTGTTTCCCATAGAAGGAAGGGAAGAGAGCTGAAGACATTTGCTGGGACACCTGTTCATAACCTCTATCTCTGTTTTCTTTTGTCTTCCTGCTGCAAACAGTAATGTTGTTCAGATACTGTCCTCAGCTGCCTGCTGGAATGGAAGCTTCTTGGAGAAGAAGTAAGTGGCAAAGAGAGTCCAGAAGTGGACTTTCCCTTGAGGCAGACTGGAATCCCTTTACTTCACTCACTGCTGCAGTGGGATTTGATTTTTCTGATCAGACAGGAGACTGGGGCAGAGAGTGTCCACTAAAGAGGTGGGTGGTCAGAGCTGGGTAAGGAAGGCAAATGGTCTAAGAAAGTGCATGGTAAGTGTACTGTAAGTGGTACAGATTCCTTGGAATTGTCACAACTGTTATTTTTCCTTGTGAAATAAATCTTTAAAAGAGAGGGATAGGAATACGACATTAAGGGAAGTGAGTGATACCAGGTATCTGAATAGTCTCTTACCCAGCTGAGTTAGCTGATGGGGACTGGTGCATGTGGAGGTAGACTTCAACACAGGCTGCCCTTGAAAAATACATCTGGGGCAGCGTGGAAGCACTTTCCTTTTAGGTAACATCATTTGTGGAAAGTTTTCTGCTCCTGCCTAC
The DNA here is from genome assembly GCA_030449065.1 of Oceanodroma leucorhoa. Classification (NCBI taxonomy): domain Eukaryota; kingdom Metazoa; phylum Chordata; class Aves; order Procellariiformes; genus Oceanodroma; species Oceanodroma leucorhoa. The sequence goes on from JASVER010000020.1 coordinate 2,247,290, forward strand.
AAAAGCAGGAATTTCAAATGGGTGGAACCAACAATAGGTGGTGACAAGGTTGTAATATGCATAGCTGAGTCAAAGGCTGTGGGTTGGGGAGGATTGTGTTGGCTGTGTCTGTAAACGTTGGGGAGGTAACAGCATAAGATGAGGAGGAGGAAAAATTTTTTATGGTCATGTGATGAGTAAATGACCTGTAACTAGGTGAAGAAAAGCTTAGTTACTCTGAGTAATCTTTGAGTAATAATTTCCAAGAGCAACTTGGAAAAGAAAACAATTTACTCATTATTCTTGCTTTTTTCTGCTTGTCCAATGGTTTCTTCTTTAGTGTTGTAACAAGGCAGCGTGTTACTGCAACAGGAGAGTTGTTTTATGTTGGCTTAAAACACTTGTTGAGATATCCAAGTTGTTGAGTCACTGTAAATAGTCCCACGTCTCCTTCGAATGTGGAAATGAGTGGGGTTTATGACTTCATCACCCCAATGCAGTTCTCCTTCCACTTTAATGATGTCCTGGCTAGTGCAGGACTTAACTTTTACAGAAAATCTTTGACCAAATGAATGATAAAATTTGAAGCCACCATACACTGAAGTGAGGCTGTATTTAACCATGTACCTTTACTTGTGAGGCCTTATGTCACAGTGCACTTGATAGAAATACCCTAGTATATCCTTCCAGTATCCTAATGCCATATAGGCCTGTTTGCAATACAGCATTGTGGTACACAGGGTTAGATGGAAAAGCAGCTTTTCTATGTCTGTGTGACTGGGCATGCTCCAATACTACTTCTGCATCTCACAGCCTGAAGCGCTCTGTACTGCAGCGTGGCTCTGGGGAGCTATTTCCAGCCTGGCGCCTGTGCTGTTATGGAAATRGCCATTCTACTACAGCAGGCTACGTTTAGCTTCTTGTATCATTATAGCCACACCTGTGAACTGACAAACGCATCCCATCTTTAATAGCCACCTTTTCCTTCAGAGTGTCTAATACACCACAGTATCAGATGAGTAGTGAGAGACTTGGGAAATCCTTGAGGTCAATGGAATTGTAGCAATGACCTTTTTTACTAGCAACTGCAAGGTTTTATGTGCAGCTTTACTGCAGACAATGGTGCTGAGAGCCTCTGCTGATTATGCTCCAGACGCTGAGCTAGGTAACTTACCTGCTGGCCTGGACATTCAGTGTTGCTAGATCTGGCTGTCAGCCTACACAGGCTTGCCTTCATTATCCCTCTTACACAGGTAGCCTAAGTAAATTACAGCCTTTCAAGCACAGCAGAAAAGGACAGCATATATTTGCTGCACCTAAAGACCATGTGAAGACTGTTCTCAGCTGTGCTGTGTTTTGATTGTGGTGGTTTAGTTTTAGAAAATTTGAGAGTGGAATTGCCAAAAAGCTACTCTGAATATCTTCCCATTTTCTTTTGAAAACCCGCATCTGATGTTCCCTTGTATAGCAGTCAACGTCATCTTATGCATCACCCTTCCCTTTCTTACTGGATGTGATTAAACCGATTTTGCTATAGAAGTAGTGTATATGAAGACAACCTAATACATGTGATACATATTTTGTAGGTTTTTAAGCAGTCCAGCCTGTCTAGGCAGGCTCTTAGGTCAGTGAAGGAGTCCTGGGGAAATTGCAGACTTCAATAAAGTGTTTCTCTTCAAGGATCCCAACCCTAACCAAGGCCCAGAAGGCAAAGTTCAGAAGGCAGAGTTGTCCATATTCTCTTTAGCAAGAGTATTCCAACTTCTGCTTTGTTTCTAGTCTGATTAATTCCCTAAAGGTCATTTCTCCATTGCTTGCTCTCAGGCCATGCCAATACACAGGTAATGGTGTCTCTTCTTAAACTTAAGCCTGTCTGTCTGGGATTTTTTTTAAAGAATCGATGAACATTTTAAAACCAGTCCGAAGATCCCAGGTATTGATCTGAACTCCACCAGAGTGCTGTTTGAGAAGCTGATGAACTCTCAGCACTCCATTCTCCTAGACCAGGTATTGCACTTCTGGGGTTTTGGGTATTCAGAGGGGGAATAAAGGCTTTGTCCCTCTCTCTAACATGCAAGTAACAGCAGCTTTTTTGGGGAAGGGTTGTACTGCAAATCTGCAGGCCAGATCCTTCATGGTATCAATGGATACTTCTCCACTCACCTGGGCTGATTTTCACCTTCTCAGAATGTGTCTCTAAGACTTGCTTTTCAAAAAGTCTTATCTCATGGCATTTGATACTTGAAATGGCTGCTGGAATTACTTCTGTGTATGTTATACTTGTAAATAATGACTATGTGCTCATTTATTGCCTGTCAGGAGTTGATGAATACTTTATGGTTGTATAATTTATTCTAACTCGGAGGATTTCTCTCACGAGTGCAGAGCTGTGAGATAAAATTGTGTTTGTTCCCCATGCCATTTCTAGCTATAATTTTTTTTTTTTTTTTACTTTGGGCATGACATTTAAAGCAGGGATGTGACATTAACAAGAGGGGTTAACTAACCTCTAGCCAGCCCTGGAAAAACCTATCCAAACATTTATGCATTTTGGAAAAATCAGAATTTAGTCCTGTCCTATGGAGCGTTCTTAAGAGGTCATCAGCAAAAGCTGTTCAGTCCACCCGTGCTGATTGTGCTCCACTTCATCAGTTCTTACACATCATCTACATTGTAGGTGCTCTATCACCCAGGATAAGTTGGCTTCTTTTGTCTTGTTTTTCTCTAGATACTGAAGAGCTTTGAAAGTTTTTTGATTCCTCAGCTGTCCAGCTCACCACCAGATGTCGAGGCAATGAGGATCTATCTGATTCTCCCTGAATTCCCACCCTTCCAAGATTCAAAGTATTATATCACGTTAACGCTTCCTCTAGCAATGGCTATTCTGCGCTTAGATACCAACCCCAGCAAAGTTCTTGGTAAGAGGTTGGCATTTAAGATGCATGTTGCTCTCAGCATCCAGCTGGGACACAAAGTGTTGCCTTTAGGTTTTTCAGTCATGCTTTTGTGTTGGTTTAATTTTTCTGTTACAACGGCTGCAATGATAATTGGATATTATTTGTGGTATAGTGTTGTTATGAAGCAGTCACCTCTAAAAAGCAGCTGGGAACCAAAAGCATTCAAGGAATCCTCCCTCCAAAACTTATGTTCCCATGTAAAAGAATTATAAACATAAAATTTGAATTTTAAACATGAACTATGAGGAAGTGAAGAATGTGCCATACAGGTAAGATATGGGAATTTAGTTACAATAATATAAAATGTATAAAATTTATGGTGGTGTGGATAATAAATGAGAAAGAAAATTCAGGTTAAGAATTGTTTTAATTTAGAAATAAAATATCATTTCAAAGAACACTTACTAGGGAGGTTAAGAATTGTTTTAATTTAGAAATAAAATATCATTTCAAAGAACACTTACTAGGGAGGTTAATCTAATTTACCTTATCTAGTTTATCTACATTCAGAGACTCAGTTCCAGATAAATTTTCATGCCTCTCTGTGAACGTAGATTTTGTATATCCTGAAGATTAAATGATATTATTCTCTTAAATTTGCCCACATTAGAATATCCTTTCTGTATAAGGTAAATAAAAGAATATACTAAATATAATATAGTTACCTTGTCCTATATAAGATGAAGAAAAACCTGCTGGGTGGTCTGTGATCAAGCTGAACACCCCAGCTCTTCCCCATTTCTGAATCTTTTCATTTCTGCTAATATTATTTCCTATGAGCTCATTTTAAACTAAGCAGAACATGTGCTGCTTAATGATTGTAACTCATGTTTGCTAAGCTATTACTTTTCTTGTTATCTTACCCTGTTTCTTGAGGTCATATTATACTAAATCGCATGTTATGTAAAATGGTATGTAATGCATTCAGTCTTCCAGGAGCATTGTTCCAGTAAAATTTATTTTGAGGTTTAGTGATTTTTTTTTTTTTTTTTTTTTTTTTTAAAATTCAAAGAGGCTTTGGAACCAAGTTTCCTCCTCTACTCGGTGTATGTCGTCCACTGTGATTGTTAGCATACAGAAACGTAAAGAATTCTCATACTTTTGCTGCCAGAATACATTGTTGTGCTGACACTTGAGAGGATAACTTGGTGTTTGTTTCTAACAGTTGACATGGTGGTTTCCCAGGCTCCAGCTTCTACTTTGCAGGTGGATTGGTTCTAGCAAAGAAGCTAATAGTCAGGGTCCCTTCAGAGGAGAGGTAAGGGTTACCTGTCCTTGGCAAGAAAGAAATCAGCCTTTCTGAAGAGAGGGAGTTCAGAGCTTTAGTGCAGATATGCCAGGTGACAGGCTCTGACACCTGCTAGAAAAGTATGTGGTACTACGGAGGATTGCCTGGGCAACTGCTTTCTTATCACTCATGAGAGAGAATGGTTTGCCCGCAAGATCACAGTATCTTGAATACAAGATACTTGAAACAGTATCTTGAATTGAAAGTTGAAAAACCTTGAATTCAGGCTCTCACACTGGTCAGGGATTGAGGCTGGGTAATGACTGGGGTGGTTGTATGGGAGTGGAAAGGGGAAGAGAGCTTTTCAGTTTCTGGTATCTAACTGACTTTTTGCTCACTTTCCTGTTGCTACAGTTAGGAGAGAAACAGGGAAGTTTTCTGAAACAATCTTTAGGTGTGTTCCCCTATTTTCTGGCCTTTAATTCAGGATTTATATTGATGTTCCTCTGCTTTCCAGATAACTGGTGGTCTCAAGTGTGCCCAAGATATTTCCTCAGGCTAGTGGACCTCTATAAAGGTGCAGTGGTTTACCTCCTCAGTGGAAGAAAGACACTGTTGATCCCAGTCCTATTCAGTAGCTACATTACAGCTGCTCTCAGACTTCTGGAGAAACTCCACAAGGTAAGAGGAAAGCCTGGGTGCCTGTTGGCTCAAGATGATTCAGTCTTGTCTGCCCTTTGCCAATTGGCAGGGGCAGAGTGGTCATGGCCCTGGCTTGTGAGCTGTGTCATTGTCCACCAAGACACCACGTGGGGAAGATGTTAGTGGTTTTCCTGAATTCAGGTTACTTGAAGATTGTTTAGTCCTGTCTCAAAGAGTAGGAAAAATTTACCCTAAAGAATGCTGCTGCTGAGCCACCGGACTGCATGCACTGTGATATCACAAATACCTGTCTCATGATGCTTTCTGCTCCCACTGTGTTGGTTCCGGTTAGTCCGGGTGCAGAGGAGAGAGAAACTAAAATAAGTCAGAAAGAGGTTTATCTCGATTCTTCTTGGTTTGTACTAAAATATAAGGAACCATGTGTTTTTGCAAGACTTTTTGGGGCCTATTGTTGCAAGCTGCTATAATTGATTTATGAAAGCAAACCTGCGTGTTCTAAGAAAAAAGCTGAATATATCCGTATTTTGAAGAAAATCTGTTTTCTTCACCAGGTAAATCAGAAGGTTAAACACGTAGAATATGATAAGTTTTATATCCCTGAGATTTCCAGCTTGGTGGACATTCAGGAGGATTATCTTATGTGGTTCTTACATCAGGCTGGAATGGTAAGAGGTTTTATATATAGTCATGTTAATAGCTGTCCATGTTTGTCTCTGGTTGTAGAGATGTATTTTTAATATCCTTAATGAAAGTGTAATGTATTCAGTTAAATCTCTCAGATTTGGGTACTCAGTGGCTTGACAAAGTTGACTTAAAATAAGGCTATCAGAAGAGCTGGAGCTAACAATATTTACCTAACGCTTGCAACAATCTCTGTGATTATTCATGTGAATCTCATTCAATCCTTGCACAAGGGGATTAATTCAGTCACTGGATCCTTTTAATGTAATCGAGACCTCAGGAGCCAAATCCTGTATTCTAAAATTATTTTTACCCTTTACTTCTGCTGTTTAGGCAGGTATTGTGAATAATGTAGCCAGTGATCTTAAAAAGTTGCTCTGTAAGAGGAGGCAGTGTGGCGTTCTGGCTAGGGGACTGAACCAAGACTCAAGAGATGTGGGTTCTATTCCTGGCTCTTCCAGTAACCTGCTGGGTGATCTTGGGTAAGACCCTTCACCTCTTTTATGCCTCACTTTCCCATCTGTAAGAAAGGAGATAACTAAACTGAGGGCTGGAATATGCTGTGTAGGAACCCAGTGAGATTATTTAATTATAGCAAGGAAAGGAATCCCATGTGTGAGAAAACACCCAAAAACATCCGCCAAGGGATGTTGCAAGAGTAAAACCTGACTGTAGCAAGAATTTTTGTGTGTGTTTTTATGGACTTTCTATATGTTGTGTGTGCTGTGTCCCCGTCCCCCACTTTCCATCATGTAAATAGTGCTGCTCTGTGCTTACTTTTAGTGAGCAGCGCAGTAATTGACTCAAATTTATGTAACAGCGATAGTTAAAAATAGTTAAAAATGTATCGATATGGCTAATGAGAGGAGTAATGTGCATTGCAGGGGTAGTCTTATATTGTCATGTTGTGGCCTTATGGTCCCACCTGTTGTTTCCTATGGTCTCTGCCTTTGGGGGTAGTTTCTTCATGAGAGTAAGTTTCACTTATGGCAGGCTAGCACAGGCTTCTGTGCCAGTTAGTCCTCTTAGTAACATTTGATGTGCAAGTTTTGAATTAGTGCATTTTCTTGAGAAGGAAATGCTTTTCTCTAAGAGGAAAAAAATGGGTTATTGGTGCCAGAGGAGAAAAATTTTCTTTGGGTCACCTTTGAACTAGTCCATCCAAAAAACTACAAGACACAAGATCAAAAGAGTAAAAGACTTTCATATTTCTCTTTTTCCTTCACAGAAAGTAAGACCGTCTATCATGCAGGTAAGAAAATTGTTTTTCATGACTCTTATTTAAAGAAGTGCTATGGAAGCTGTAAATAGGAACCAATCTGCCTGCCTTTCTTGCAGGATGCTGTGACACTCTGTTCTTATCCTTTCATCTTTGATGCTCAGGCTAAGACCAAGATGTTACAGACAGATGCAGAACTACAGATGCAGGTAATCCTTCTCTCTCCCAATTTTCCTGCTCCATTTCTTTTTTCCTGCCTTTTGCATTGGTGCCTGCTAGGAAAGGAGTTCACTGGGAGTTAGTGTGTACAGCACTTCATTGTTTCCATGATACGGGAGAACAGAGTAGCTGGAGAACCTCTTTGTCCTGGTGTCTTTCACTTCAAAATGTTTGGTAACATCAGAACTGCCAGATGTGCGTGTGGTGGAAATTTAAGCTATATAGGGAAGGAGTGCTTATGTATTTATGATAGTCCAAGGATAAGAAGTAAGGTGAGGTGTCTATTAGAGGAGCTGTAAGGCTGGAAAAGTAGACAAGCTTTCAGGTAAGTGAGCACTTTTTTCAGGTTTCTTCCTGGTGCAGGAGGAGTGATTGTCAGAAGTGAGGGTTGAAGACCAACTCCTGACACTGTTCGTGGCTGCAAGCAGCAGCTGTTGTCAGCAGCTTACCCACCCATTTGCAGTGAGGGGCACAGACCGGAGGCTCTCCAGGAGCAGCTGTTCAGCTCCGGCACCCTTACCCTGTAGGTGGCAGCCAAGCCAGCTCACAGGCTGTGACAAGGACAGCTGGCCTCTGTGCCAGTGTAAAGCTCCCAGCGCCAGGCATTGCTCATGCAGGTGGCTCCTGGGAGGGGCAAAGCATTGGGCACTGGTCCCTCATCCAGTGCAGCTGGGGTCTAGGACTAGTCCCATCCTCTGTGAAACCAGTTTCCCGAGGTCCTTGGTTGTCAGATGCCTTCAGGGTGGAACTGTCATCACAGTTACTCATGGCCATGGTGCTGGTTCCATGTAATATCTCTTAGCTTTTCTATGGCTCCTTGAACACATAGCCCGTAGCAAGGCCGAGGAGGCTTGACCTACACTCAGAAGCTGGAGTCAACTTCTCCTGCTTTCATTTTGCCACCCTCTTCTGTATATTTCCAGCTACCCAGTTTGTGAGCAGTGCACTGCTGTGAGGAGGGCATCTACCTTATCTTGGCAGGACAGCAGGCTGGTAAAAGTTTTGTTGCCCTGAGAGATGGGATCTTTATGAAGACAACCACTCAGAGGCCAAAGAAGCCAGTACTTCTTTGAGTGCTGKAACGGAGGAAGCCTGGTTTCCAGTGGATTTCTGCCTCTGAATTTACAAATGTGAATTTGCCACTTACTATGGATGATGCATGAGAATGAATATACTATGTGCGGTCAAAGCTTTGACTGGACTTTGTGCCTTACCCAACGCCAGAAAATCCATGTAGATGAGAGCTTTAAATTGTATGTGACGGGTTCCCTGGTGCCTTGCAAGGCACGGTTGTCAACTGACTCCTTGCCTGGCATGTTAGTAACACTGCTTTCCCTCGTGGGCTCTCTGACTCTTATCAGGGTTATGTTCACACTGAGTTTCTTGATTCAATAAGAGCATGAATAAAGTGTCTTTCCCACCCACCTGCTTAACGTCAAAAAGTGTTCAGGAATTTGATCTCTCTGTTGCTCAAATTTGATGAATTGATCAGTGGACTCAAAACGTGTTGGTGTGGGAAATGGGGGGGGGCCCACATGCACGCACATTTGTACAGGGTGAGCACATAATCCTTGTACACTGGGGAAACCAAACGAAAAGAGTAAGTAAGAAAGGAACACCAGGCATATAGTTGTTAACTGTTTTCCTTCCTTAGAAAGAAAGGACCTGAGCGGTGGCTGGTTTTCACCCCTCTCTTATTTACAGGTTGCAATAAATGGTGCAAATCTGCAGAATGTCTTCATGCTTCTCACCCTGGAGCCTCTGCTGGCCAGAAGCCCTTTCCTGGTACTTCATGTTCGCAGGAGTAACTTAGTCGGTGATGCTTTAAGGGAGTTGAGCATCCATTCAGACATTGATTTGAAAAAGCCTCTTAAAGTAAGTTTTCCCCACACCTTTAGCCCCCTCTCATCCAGCTGACATTTCTGCAGCCTTTCAGCCCTTCACATTACCACTTCACCAGGGTACAGTGGCTTCTCCATAGGTACTGCGCACAGGGACACTTGATCTAATCAGGGCGGGGGTTGAGTCTTTCTCCTCTCTGACTCCTGGAGTGTTTTGGCAGTGGACAGTTTACAAGAAGGCAAGCAGGGGGTTTACTCTCTTTTCCTGGTGTGTCTACTGTATAAGGGGTGGGGAAGGAAACATTTCTATGCTACTATGCTCTGTTTTGCTCTTCTGCAGGAACAGACCGCTTAGAATAGCACATTGTTTTATCTCTGAGAGGTTGCTACAAAATTCAGCAGCTGCTGTCATGTTGCTGCTTCTGTTGTTGGGAGGATAGGTGGTTATTTGTGATTTGCATAAGGAGTTAAACATCTTCAAAGTATCTCATTTGCCACCCCCTGTTCCCTTTCCCTCCCTGCAAGCAGAGCACTGAAACAGGTTCATGGGTTGCAGTGGGTTTGGGCATGTTAGACACATTGCTTTGCGTGGCTCCCAATTAGAAAGACGTCTGATTCACTCAGTCTCAGCTCTGCATCCCTGTTACTGACCTGCTTTTTCTACAGGTCATCTTTGATGGTGAGGAAGCTGTTGATGCTGGGGGAGTGACAAAGGAATTTTTCCTCCTATTGTTAAAAGAACTCCTCAACCCCATCTATGGCATGTTCACTTACTACCCAGAGTCAAACTTGCTGTGGTTTTCAGACACGGTAAGCCCTTGCCCTTTATACACACAGCTTGAAATAATATGCTGCATTTAAATGACAAGAAAGTTAGTGGCAAACTATGGGAAAGAAACGATCTTCCTCATTTTCCACCCACGATACAATGTGAGCTCTATTTTCAGTCAGTGGAAATTAATATAGGTCCATTAACTTTAGTAGAACAGCGATGATTGTGCCTGTTAAGGAGCTGGCGCTTTCTCTTTATCCTTATCCCATAATAAACTTGTATTAAGTATCAGATGACAGTTAATAGAACTCTTATTATCATGAATGTGATAATCATGTGCTATTTTACAGTACCAGAGGTTTAGGTCATAATGRCATTAGAATTCTGTGCTTCCCTTGCTGTTCATGTAATTGCAACCAATCCACTTAGTCATGTATCACTATCACCTTCAGGGTCTAAACTTGTTAATGCTTTATGTGAGGAAGCTCTTAAATGGCAAGAAACACGTTTTGTAGTGAAAGTTGGTTGGATTTGGAAGGGTGTGGAGTGCAAGTTCTGTACCTGTCAGATAGCATTATGCTGGAGGTGGTGGTTTGTCCTTTTTTTTCTTCACCTGCCTAGCTAGCAAGATGGAAAACGGTGTTGTCAGTCTTCCCTTAAAGTGTAGGTGCCCTGGTGGGTGTTCTTTTAATTTATTAATGACACTTTACAAGAAAGGAAATTACATGGCACCTTTTGTAACTTGTAAACAGTATTACAGAGCAATTACTCCTTATGTTAATGCTATAAAAACAACAAGTCTTTTGACACTAAGAGTAATGACAGTGTAAGCACTGAAAATATGAGTCATGTATCTACAACATTTAACAAATATAGGCAGCTGGTCTGTGACTGACATACCAGTGTGAGAGTAAATATGCAAAGGAGTGAAGGCTAGTATACCAACACCTATGTTGGTATATTTGCCTGGGTGGCACTGTGGTTATGCATAAGCTTTTAATAGAAAATAGGATGGGTGATACGGAGAGAATTGTTAACACGTTTTCTTGCAGTACATAGACAGCAAATGGTGAAGCTTTGTTAATGTCTAAATGCAAAGGTATGTAAAAAGGAAATAAAAGGCAGATAAAGTGGAAAGCAGCTGTTGCTGTTTCCACAGCTAATCATGGCTTACAAAAGTAATAGGGCTTGGTTTCTGAATCTTCGTTTTTGTGCCACACTCCAGCAAGGAATTCACAACCAAACTGGGACCTGATGGGAGCTCTCTGATTTTGTCCCAGTTGGAAAAGCAGGGGCTGGCTTCTTAGTGCATGGGGGAAAGGGTACTGTGCATTGCACCCATGACAGTGTGTCTCATCAGGATTTCTCTGTGTGGTTTTGCAGTGTTTTGTAGAACACAACTGGTTTCACTTGATTGGCATCATATGTGGTCTTGCAATATACAACTTCACAGTGGTAGACCTTCACTTTCCCTTGGCTCTGTACAAAAAACTCTTGAATGTGAAGCCCTGCCTAGAGGATTTGAAGGAGCTATCCCCTACAGAAGGAAGGTATGAAAAACAAAATTTGCAGCCTTTCTGGGAAGGGAGAAATGTCTCATGATGTAGCTCAGGATGGGAACTGTGCGTAGGATGGGAACTGTCCTATCCCTGAACCAGTGTAACTCTGACCTGCTCCCATGCCAGAAAGAAGGGAGTTGATTGAAGGAATGACTTTTTCTAAATGGCACATTGAATCTTTTCTGCCTAATTGCACAGGGATATTGGTTCCCTCTGACACTCAGAGGTTAAGATCCCACTGTCTGACTGCTGTCTTMTTTTTTCTCCTGAGTTGCTGTCTGATTTATCTGCACAAAGCGACAGCTGTATTTAACAATAATGAGGTAAAATGCCAGGAGGACAGCAGCAGGATTTTGAGGGATAGGAGAAGAATATTTTCTATGTGATGTGGGTTCATATATAATCCACCACCCTCTTTTCCTCCCTCCTCAGACCTTTGTGTGGTAATGGCATAAATATCTAGCACTCGTTAAGAACTAGAAATGTAATTCTGTTCTAAGGCCAGGATCATTAAAGGGGATCCACGTACTAGGTAGGCATGGACTATATTGATAATTTGCGTGGACTGGCATTTATCCTGCTTCTAACAAAGCATCTCTTTTTTTGAGGTGTATTTCTTTCTCACCCTTTCAGGTGACTCGGAGATTCTCTCTCTTGCAATCCTATTACTCAGATCTATGATGCTGTTTACTTTTGCTGAATTTCTTTTCCCCTTTAGATGTATGGCTTTTTGAATCTCTGATTTTTTTTTCTCATTTCCTTCCCTACATGTCATGTAGGAGTCTTCAGCAACTTTTAGATTACCCTGGGGAAGATGTAGAAGAGACCTTCTGCTTGAATTTTACAGTAAGACACATTTAACATATCAGCTCTATGATTGCTATGGTACAGTTGAAGCCCATCTACTTATTCATGTGTATTATGGTTTATTCTCAACTATGCCTGTAGCACATAACCCATGTTAATGTTAAATGTTAATGTTAACATTTTAAAATTCTTTGCTGTCAACTCCCTTGTTCTTTTGTATGTGGTCATGAAAACTGAGCTAGTAAGTAGATTAAGCAGAGTGGTTTTCAAAATAGCCTTGTTGTCACTGTGGCACGTGACTTATGTGCCAGTGGCCAACTTCTCACACTAGACAGTGAGAAGGAGATTCTGGAATCCTCCTTGAAAATGGAAGTTAGGCTTTGACATCACTAGGTCAATTCTTGAAATGCTAACACAATTTAGAATTTTCCTTACTGTCATAATATTAATACTTGTTAACTTAAAAATTCATAGTGAGTGTACTTGGTCAGACTTTCTTAGAAACAAAATGCTGGAGGCTATTGCTAGGAAACATGTTGAGGGTAGTCAGCTTTCCTGTGCTACTACGGCAGTAAAGAATTTTTTTTTCTAGCTAGTAACCTACATGCAATAGTTTCTATTACACAATGGAGATTCCCTGAAATTGAGTTCGATCTTGATGTACATTGGAATATCAGGTACGTCCCTTATCACGTGCAAACATTTAGAACCTCACAAATTGATACAGCATCATTATTCTCAAGCTATGTTTTCCTCTGTTGACTTGAGCAGGGTAAGGGTTTCCATGTTTCAATGTCTTTGCTTTAAAGTCCTGATGCTCTAACAGGTTGAGTGATGGGTTCATCTTGAGCTTGATCTGGGTTCTTGACTCTCTGTCCAGGGCCTGCCTGGGGTAAAAACAAGATATGAGGAAACTCTGCTACACACTGTGAAGAAAATCCTTGCTGAGCTAGGAGAGTGTTGTCCACTTCCTTGTTTCATAAATGAGAGCACATAAAGTCTCTTAGATCAAACTTACCTCTTATGTGAGTCAGACCTGGGTCTGGCTGTGTCTCATGCAGGTCAGAGCTGCAATTCAGGATCAGGTAATGAAGCCATAATGATGATAATGCAGACTGTGTAAAAAAGAATACCTTTGAAGTAACACAAGAGATTTTTCTCCAAATTCTCTTTTCACACAAAAGGACATTCTTACTCTTTCTTGCACTATATACTGCATAATATATAAAGACATACAGATACACGTGCTAAAACTTTGAAATGAATATAAATAACTGATATCCCAAACCTTGAAATTAATAACTCATCTTGCATGTCAAAATCTGAGCCTCTTTTGTGTATGGCAACTTGAAAATTGACCCATTTGCATTTTCTCCACATGACCAATTTTGTATGTACAGAAAATATGTTTGTACTGGTGCCATCCTAGCCCAGGCAAAAGCAGGAAGCTCTCTGTGGTCATGCCGTCTTGCAGTGAGAGTGGACGAGTTAACCTACTGAGCTCCTATAATAAAAAAGGGAGTCCTTTTTATTGCCAGAGCATGTGGGCTTAGTTAAATACAGTTTTTTAGTTATCAATCTCTTGGTTTTTTTCACAGGAAATTGACCTAAAAGAATAACTCTTTTTCATTCTGAGTTTGCATTTAGACTTAATAGCAGTCCTACAGCAAATGTAAATGATGGAAGGTGGTGAAGCATGCAGGGCATTTGGAGCAGAGAAGGCCCACCCTTCACATGCCAGTCATCAACTGTGAAAGAGAACTCTGTATTTTTCTGCAGGCTTATGGCCTGAAAAGTACTTCTGGTAAAATTAGTTTTCTGGTTTTGTATAGATCTGCAGGGAGAGCTATGGTGTGACAGAGCAGAAGAACCTGATTGAAGATGGAGATAAAGTTCTGGTGCAGAAGAACAATAGGTAAGTGGGGCATATGTGGGGACGGACTCCTGGTGAAGTCAGGTGCAATGCCACAGAAAACTTGGCTGAGGTGAAATGTGGGATAAAATTAGAAGTCGCTGCGAACAAATTCTAAGACCCAGTTGTTCAAAAGTTACTGGGTGCCAGTGACAATTGAATAAAAAGCAAGTTTTCATCATCCTTCCACCAATGTTTGGAAAATGTCCCACACCCTTTCGGTTGGACATCTTCCCTATAAAAAGCCTTCATATAGACCCTTGGCAGTTTTCTCTGTAAACAGAGATTGCAACATGATTTTGGCCCTTGAAGGTTAATCTCCCTGATGGTTTAGAGAGGAGCTGTACGTGACCAACAAAACTGAGCCTGGCAAACTTGTTTATACTATGAATTCTGGAGCCGGAAACACTTTCCCTTGAGTACACCTAATAGAGGACCATCATCCCTGATTAGAGCTATAAGGCTCTACTGTACATAGATTCCTTTCCGTTTGACTGAACACCTGAGAGTTATTACTAGCACAGCTACCATTTCCCCCCCTATTTTTTTATCCAGCTGCTAAACTATTTTCTTCTCATAATCCTGTAATTGGATTTTTACAAATGCCTTTATTACTTGAAGCAGCGTTCAAATTCTTTCTCTGCTGGCAAAACAGTGTGATCCAGTGACTAGTCAGCAGCRTGGTTAGGGGCTTGTGCTGGGATTGCTGAAGACCTTGCTGGCAAGCCTGGCGATGAAGTCATTTCCTATTAATCTGATTATTTAAAAGGGTTCTGATTGTGTCTAAAGCCATTGCTGTAACAACAGCTTTGTCTGTATTACCTTCTTACCTACTTTACTACTGCCCAAAAGGGAGCAATTTTACAGCTGAATAGCTGCCTCCATGCAAAACCCACATGGAGATAGAGCAGTGTAAGCCCGTCTCCCTGCAAACAGAAGATGGGCTTTAGGTAATTAGAGGAGAGTTTAATCTACACTTGTGACAGTGAAGTAAAAATGAAAATGCTAGTGATAGTACCCTTTAGGTTTTTAGACTGGGCATGTACCCTCAAAAGAAGAAGGGCCATTTTGCCTACTGTGTGCCATACTGACCTGGGGGGGAAACAAAGATTTTAGCTGAGCAAATGTTTGGGAAGTACGCCCCAGGTTAGCTCCTGCAGCTGTTTATTAAGTCAGGATAGGCAACAAGAGAAGAAAATCCTTAAGGAGAAAGGCTAGCATGTAGTTCCACCAGCTTAACACATTCCAAAATGCAATTGCTTCGTCTTGACCAGAGTGTTGAACTCAAGCTAACCTCTAAATCCAAGTCTAGACATGGCTGTCAATTCATCCACCTTACAGTGCTTAATGACTTCCTCCACCCCTACATTTAGAGGCCAGGGACCAATTTGCTGCCCTCCTGGCCTGAACAGTTTGCCGTTTGCATGTCTTTGGGCACTGCCCTTCCTGCTTGAGGAAAATTCACCGGGAACTGAGGAATGCACAAGATTGCTATGACTGAAAAATGCCAAGTAGGAAATGCCTGCATTTTCCCATTCTCCTTTGGAGTTCATATTGGGTGTCACAACATAAATTGTTCTTGGTAAAAGGTTCATGACCGTAAGAGCCAGAGAGGTATTAAGCAACAGTTAAGTGCTTAATCAGCTTGGATTTCCCTAATGCTCAGGTGACTATCAGGAAAATGACAATAAAACAAATGCGCTGGAAAATAACTCCCCCTTCGCTATATGATTTCTTATTCCAAGTTTTCATATTTGTCAGTCTGCTTCCTTATTTTTTTTTTTACTTTCTCACCCATCCCTCGCTGCTTTTACATAGCATATGCATTGAGAAATCCTCCACCAAAAGTTCAAAAATTTTTTTCACTTGTGACCTCCTCAGCTAGAGATTGACATATCAGATTCCTTGGTGTTCCCTGATCTGCTTATTCTCTGAATGCAGGTGTGAGCTGCTCTCCAATGTCAGGCAAAAATGACACGTCCACCCACAGAGAATAGTTTTGTGTCCCAGTTTGCCATGTTGGCTGGTGCATTATTGTCAGGTTTAAAAAAAAAAAAAAAAAAAGTCAGGGGAAATATTTTAAGTCATTGCACAAATAAAATTCTAGTGTTGCACTCAGATCACAGTGCTTTGAGAATAGGAAAGAGAGAGTAGAATAAAGATGCTTAACCTCCGAACAAAATCCAGAGGCAAGGTTTGGCCAGGGCCTGCCACAAGTTTCTTGCCAATGACTACAGAATGGTGTTTTTATTTTAATGCTGTTCTTGGGAACCCTTGAAGCAAAACAGGGTTGTCATTCTGAGAGGAGTCGTTCTCTTTGCCACGTACTCCAAATGCACAAGCCCTGTATTTATTTAACTAGAGTGTGAAGGCTGAAGAGGAGGTTTCCTAAGACTGTTTTCTTGCTCTGTAGTGAGGGGTGATTCTTGATTTCTTTTGGTTGCTTTCTCTTTGGGGCCAGGAGGGAGGGAACTGGCCATGTGGTTTCAGATCAAGACTTTTCAGAGCAGGATTTCCTCAGTCTGCCTCTAGGCTATAGCTTTGGCTTTGAAAGTGCTGAACCTCTGGCAAGACTCATTGGGGACTGAGTCAGCGGCAGCTGCCTCTGAAAAGTCACAGGGTACCTAACTAGGGCTCTGTGAGGCTCTTGGTTTTGGAAGTGGTAGTCTTCTGGGCATCGTCTGTTTGATTTGGTTTCCTCTCCCCAGCAGAGCACTGGCTCACAGCAGCCTGGCAGTCCGAGGTCACTGCAGTGGGCACAGAGCCTTGTGCGGAGTAACCCCRGACACCTGCGGGCTGAGAAGAGCCGTAGGTTATTTCCTGGACTTGCTAAATAAACGAAGGGCTGTAGGAGCTGGGCCAGCAGGGTGGACATGTTCCTCTGGTGACTGAATCCTGGTATTTGCTTAACACTGTGCAGGCACAGGTTCCATGGGGAAGAGTGCTCTGTTCCTGACACCTCCCCAGTGCTTCGTGTCACCCTGGCTCCCTCCTGGCCCTGTGGGCAACTGGTTGCAAGGCCACTGGGTGGGTTTGCTGGTCATATAGAGCCTGGGCTGCTGGGGGACCTCCYGTGCTGCCACTGCTGGGGAGTAAGCAGACGCATGGTAGTACTTGCTGCCTAATACTTGTCCATGTTGCAGTGACTCAGCTTAGTGAGAGGAGGGCAGTGGGTTGAACTTGTTGGAGACTCATGTTTGCAAGACACATCACAGGCAGAAACAGGAAAACTTAGCCGTACTGTTGCTCAGGCGTATGATTAAAAGTGCTTTCCTTTGCCTGCTCTCTCTCAATGCACTAGGGAAGAATTTGTTGAAGCCTACGTAAATTACATCTTCAACCTCTCCATCCATGAGTGGTACACGGCCTTTTCCACTGGCTTCCTGAAAGTGTGTGGTGGGAAAGTCCTGGAACTCTTCCAGCCCACAGAGCTCAGGGCCATGATAGTTGGAAACAGTAACTACAACTGGGAGGAACTGGAGGAGGTAAAGCTTCCCTCTTGTCATATTTTTCTTCTTTTTCACAAGTACCAGGATTGCGCAGTTGTACAAGGTGGGCACTAGCCTGGGATGTGAGATGTGATGAGCCCACAGATGTCTTCTTTTATGCTCCTTGTACACCTTACCATCATTCACACAAAAAGTTTCTTACTGGGCTGTCCTGCTACTGATAAAGCTTAGGGAGGGGATTCAGGATGAGAAAGGACAGGAGAGAAGGACTTCCATCTGCTATTTTTAGGGATGAAACCCAAGACTGAAGGGAAGAGACAAAGTCAGGGTATTCACCTACAGTAGAACTCACTCCACTGCCCCAGGGCAAAAAGTACACAGGCAAGAGTTGAAAGGGGAGTCTGGACACAAAGTAGGAGTGGTATCTTTTCAAAATGGATAGATCAGCAAGTTACTTGCTGTGTCTCAGCCTCAGCAGTAAAAGTGGCTTTGCAATGCAGAACACAGCCTGTGAACAGGTACTCCAGGATTCCTCAGTGACACATCTAATTAGCTGAATAGCTAGAAGCCTAATGCCTGCCTTCCACATATTGCTAGGAGAACCCTTTGCTGGGTCTTTGAGCCATGCTATTGCCCATGACCCATCCTGTGCTCCATTTTATAACTGTCAGACATCAATCTGATACCAGAAGAGATCAGGTCTGGTTTCTGCTTAGTCTTTGCTTTCTAGTGCCAGATGAAATGATGTGCCTTTTTGGTTTTTAACAGAGCGCTGTCTATAAGGGAGACTACACTGCAACACACCCAACTGTGAGAATGTTTTGGGAAACCTTTCATGCATTTCCCTTGGAAAAGAAGAAGAAATTTCTCTGTAAGTATCTTGCAGTGGTGCAGAGTGTCTCCTGAAACTGAAGACTCAGTGGGAGTGTCTGCAGAGCTCCAGGGTTATGGCACATTRCGTTAAGTGCTAGAAGATGATCCAGCATGAATGGCTATCCCCTGAGTTACCTGCTAGTCAGATAATCTGCTTTCTCTCTCTTGTTTTTTTTCTTTTGCGTTCGTTTTTACCCTCAAAATCACTGGGTGATATCTACAGTGCAAGATCCAATGCCGTCTTTCACAAGGGAGTGCAGAATCCATTGTTCACATTGCCAGGAGGTGAATTCATAGCACTCCCCAGTGCCCATACTTAATCTGGTTCCTTCTTCTGCAAGCTGAGCTTTCAGGCATTGCAGCACTTTTTTTAAGGGCAACAGGGCAGTTGTAGGGTGACAGCTGAGTGGAGAATCTAGTGTATAACGTGACAGGAAAATGCGGCCATGTATTGGTGTGAGTGGGTAGCAGATACCTCCCCTCCTGATGGTGGTCTCCTTGTGCTAGTATGGTGGGTGGTGTGCTGAGGAGGAGAGGAAATTCTCCGCAGAAGTGGCCTCGGGAAGTGCGTGTCCGTGTGTGTGTTGCTTCAAGTGTCCCAGCCACCCACAGATCTGAGGTGCTGTGTGGGGGTCACTTTATTTGGGGACAGAAGGGGGAGACGAGGAGAAATACATGGTTTTGAGGGCAGGTGGTTCTGAGTTTGTTGCTACAGCCAGCAACTTTTGCTGCCTTGGGAGTCCTGGTGGACCCCAAGTTGGCCATGGGCTGACAATGTGCCCCTGCTGCAAAGGCGGCGAATGGTATCCTGGGCTCCATTACGAGGGGCATTGCCAGCAGGTCAAGGTGGGGTGATCTTCCCCCTCTACCGGGAGTGCTGTGACCAGTTCTACTCCCCAGTGTCCAATAGACATGGACATACTGGAGAGAGGCCAGCGAAGGGCTGCTAAGATGACTGGGGGACTGGAGCATCTCTCCAATGAAGAAAGGCTGTGAGAGCTGGAACTGTTCAGCCTGGAGAAGAGAAGGCTCACAGGGGACTTCATCAGTGTATATAAATACTTAAAGGGAGGGTGCAGAGAGGACATAGCCAGGCTCTTTTCGGTGGTGCTCAGTGAAAGGACCAGAGGCAATGGGCACAAACTGAAACACAGCGGGTTCCTTCTGAACATCAGGAAACACTTTTTCCCTGTGAGGGTGACCGAGCACTGGCACAGTTCCCCAGAGAGGCTGTGGAGTCTCCATGCTTGGAGATACTCAAAAGCTGGACACAGTCCTGGGCAGGGGGGTTGGCCCAGAGGCCCTCCAGAAGTCCCTTCAACCTCAGCTGCTCTGTGATTCTGTGACTCTTGGAAAGATAAAGGCCAGTGGTTTTATGTGAGGGTTTTTTTTTTTCCTCAAAGAAACGAGCAGTCAGCATGTTTGAGTTGGAAGAATGGCTTGGCCAAAACCTGCACGCTGAAGTTAGCAGCTGTGCAGAGAGGGTCCCAGGAGTCTGGGTTCACAGCAGAGGCTTTTGTGGGTAACTCCCCCATAAGAGGGAGCTTCTGAGAGAAGGGGGAGCTGTGGACTGCTTTATTTACTCGTCTGTGCACCCAGCAACAGCCTTGCTTCTTGCCTCTGCTCTCCTGCACCTCCCCTGGGAGGCCAGCCATGCCCTGCATGGACTTGAGTCAGCCTTTCGGCCGCTCCGGGCAGGGTCCCGCTGTGTGGGTAGGGATAGAGTTTGCCTTCAGGTGCAGCCCTTGGCACGAGGTTGCCTGCCCTAACTGTCCAACCTTCCCTCTGCTTTTCCTAGTGTTTCTGACGGGCAGCGACCGCATTCCCATCTACGGCATGTCCAGCCTGCGCATCGTCATCCAGTCCACCGCCAGCGGGGAGCAGTACCTGCCCGTGGCGCATACCTGCTACAATCTCCTGGACCTGCCCAAGTACAGCAGCAAGGAGATCCTCAGCGCCCGGCTGGTGCAAGCCATCGATCACTACGAGGGCTTTAGCTTAGCTTGACCAGTGTGGGAGAGGCACAGACACTTGGGTACGGAGAAAGAAAATGGTGGGTTTGGCTTTATTTTTATAAGAGAATGGATGAGAACATTTTGGGGGAAAATATAATCAATAATAATAGATTGAGATGATGCAGTCTCAACCTGATGCTGCCAGCATTTTGTGGGGCTTCAGCAGGGAGAGGCTATTGCTTTGAATTTTCTCATCTACTGAACAAAATCAGTTTGGTGGGCATTTTTGTTGTCTCCCCTCCAACTTGACACCACTGCCCTCCCGGAAATACCTTGTAGTTTGCTTTTATAGCCCCTACACACACACACACTTACCTCTCCTTTTAGTCCAGTTGAAATATTTTGATGTTCCTTGCATTTAGGCTATGGTGGAAATTGACGATGAAATAGTGATCTCCTTTTTGAAAAGCTGTGATTTCCCCTCCCCTTTTTTCCTCCCTTTTTAAATGCAAGCTGGTTCTTGCTTGCTTTGAATGGAAGTATCCCCTCTGCCCTTTGGTCCTTGGCAGATGGTACTGGGCTGGGATGTCATTTGTGACCCCCAGGGCGGCGTATGAGTGATGCTCTATCTTTTTGCACCAGGATGTCTCATGGAGAGTATGATGGTTTGGGGGGAGTTGGCTTGTTTTTTCCTCATTTGTCTCGAATTTTGTTTCCAAGCAATGTCTTTTTAAAGAAGCCTCAGACTCCTCTGGAGTGGGGTTTGTGGTCAGGCTTGTGGAAGGACAAACCCTACCGATAATAACTGGTTTCTCAAATTAAATCTCTCTTGTGTTGTGTTTCTATCTCGGCAAGTCTGTAAGTTAGATGGGTGGGCTTTGCCGAGCCCTGCTTTTCCATCCGAACAGACCTGCTACTCCAATACAAGGTGAGGGGGCTGCTTTTACCACTGCCGCCTTTCTCCAGAGGAGCCACGCGTGTGTGAATGTGCGCGTGTGAGCGTGCGGGGGTGTGTGAGTGTATGAGGTGTGTACAAGCTCTCCAGTCTCATCAGGTCAGAGAAAAGAAATAAGCATGAGATCCACATTTGAGTGATAACCCTCTGTTTGGAGATTGGTTTTATTTCTGCAGTTAGGGTTACTTTATTTTGCTTTTTGAGGGGAGCCCTTTCACTGGACAGCTGTTTTGCCGGGGAACCCTGAAGGACTATGTGAATGAATTAGACTGGAAATGTACATTAGGACTCGAGTAGGCAAAATCATGATCTAAATCTATCCTGTAAGACTGGGGAGCCTTTATCCTCTTTCCCCCATTAAATGAAGTTTGAATGATCCCCCTCATTTTTCAGGTTTGATGTAAATCTCATTTTAAGCCTACGGTGGTTTTGACATTGACTTGTTATTAGGACATAGTATTTATGCACCATGTTCAATATACAGTATTGAACTTTGCACCTCGTGACAAAAGGTTTTAGGCTTCTGGGTTTTTTTAAGACCAGCTGTGGGCTACACTGAGAGCCCTCCAGCCCCTTTCTAATGCAGCATTAAAGACAAATATACAATTATATCAAATGTTTATTTTCGATGTGTGTGTACATAGTACAGTATTATGCAATAAATTGGATGTTTAATTCTGACCGAATGGCTGCCTTTGTGTCAGGAAGCAAAGGAGGGGCGGCTCCGGGCCCCGGCACTGCCTCTCCCGGGGGTCTCGGTACCCCTGAGCCCCCGGGGAAGGGCGCTGACAGCCTCTGCCTGGCCCTGCTGCTGCTCAGCCCCAGCCCAGCCGCTTGTTGCTCGCCTCAAGCAAATGCTGCCCTTCCCCTTCCTCCCCAGTTTGGCGCAGGTAGCCAAAGGAGAGCGAGGCAGGGCCCAGCCACGGCCCCGGGGGACTTGCTGTCTCCACAGGCAGAGCAGGAGGAGTTTTATCTGCCCCTCCTGGCTCAGCCCAAGTTAGGCACGTCCTCTGTGGAAGAGCTGGGAATTGAGGCCAGACCCGAGTCTGTCCATCCCCACCCCTTCATCCCCACATCCCTGGTGTTTCTCCTCCTTTCCTCCCACCTCGCAGGCAGCGGTGCCTTTCTTCACGGCACTAAAAGCAGCCAAGGCTTCTCCAGCCTTGTCCTGTGGGCAGGACACCCAGGCCAAAGTCCCCCGGGGTGCGCGGGGCCCCAGTGGGTGCTGGAGGCAGCGAGGCTGTGGTAGCCCTGCAGTACGCCGTGCCCCTCCTCTGCATTGTACTAGCCTCAGTGCTCTTTCTTGATTAATTAATGGCAAGTAATTAATTAACAAGGGGCCTGGTGTGCCACCAAGGAGGGGCGGCAGCAATACCAGAGGAGCTGCCACACCAGACACTTGTAGAGGGAAAAAGTGTGTGCACGTAGCAGTGGTGTGTGTGCGCCTGCCTGCCTGGGGCCAGGGTGCAGCTTGGGGGTGGAGATGCTCCCTCGGGTGCCAGGGCCCATCGCCCTGTTTGCCCGGGGAAGCCCCACCACCTCCCCCCAAAATAGGCCCGGGAGGGGGGAGGGGAAGGAGGAGTTGCTCAGCACCTGCTTGTCAGCTGCTGTGAGCTGCAGCCTGGGGATTCAGCCAGCAATGACGTGGCCCCATGGTGTCATGGCACTGGTGAGCATTTGGTGGCAAACGGTGGCACTGCTCAAATGCCAGCTATGAAGAGGACTTTTCTGTCAGAAAGTTCATTTAAGAACAAAGTAAAATACTTCCCTGCCTCCATGGAAAATATAAATACATGCATAGTTAAACACATATATTGCACACATGTATGTATATATGGCTAGATCCATATGTACATATAGGTATATGCACATACATACCTATATATATAATATATATATATACTTTCTCTGTAAATGCAATATAATGTATATACTAGGTGAGCTGTATTGTATAATTGTGTAAGGTGTATATAGAGTTGTAGAATAGTGTCTATAGAATATATATGTGTTGTATATAGAGTGCATTGTGCATATGGTGTAGTGCATGTATTGTATTATTGTAGATGATATAACGTGTGTATATTATACAGTCTTGTAGATGATATAACGTGTGTATATTATACAGACGTGTGTATACTTTCTAATATAATACAAACATGCAAAGTGTGTGTGTACACACACACACACACACACACACACACACACAGAAAATTTATACATCATACACACAGACGTCAATTTTCCACTAGCAGATGTCGGCCATGTTCAGCCGAGGAGGTGGTGGCCAGGGCTGTTGAGGACTGTGGAGCACCCCTCTGGCGTGGGCGCTGCACAGCTGTACCCCACTGTGCACAGCTGTATGCACACCTGTATGCACAGCTGTATGCACACCCAGCTCAGGTCCTGCCTGGCCACCTCAGCTTGGGGCAACGTGATGTTTAACCCAAGGCTGGGGAGGAGTGAAACATTAACCCCAATTCTCCTCTCTTTTTTGGCAAGAAGACCAAGGGGGAGGGAGCCAGCTCAGGGCTGCTGGGACAAGGGCAGGGTGGTTGCTGCTGCCTAGCCGCTTGTGTACGGAGCTGAGCCACCCGTGGCAGCATCAGACACCTAACAAGAACTGTCACCAAACACCTGCAGTCAAAATAGTTTTATTTTTCTTGTTTTATACAAAATACAAACTGTACATATAACATTTGTCGATCCATTTATGTTAAAAAAAGACACCATAGATTCAAATTAAAAACTTGCTTACATAAATCATGTGAACATAGACACAAGCCCATATGGGCAAAGGTTTCATTAGCTGTGGAATACATTGGCTGCATGACAAGAGTTAGCTAGTTGCTTTTATACAGCAAATGCAGTCTGAAAAAAGTGATTTTTTTTTTTTTCGGTCAAGCACATGCCCCTCCCCCAGTACTGGCTTCTGCACTCCAACCGACTCAAATATTCCATCTACACCAAGTTATTATTTGCATAAATATATCTTGGTTGCTGTATATACATATACTAGGAGATGGTTCTCCAGTGCATGCAAGTGTCCAAAGGGAGGCACGAGGATCACTCTGAACACACAAGGGCCAGCAAGTGCACACCACCTCGTGCTGCCCGTGACTGTGCAGGCTGGTGACTCGACTGCCCCGCTCAATAGCTGGAGACATGGATCCACAAGAGCTTGTTACACATTTTTCCATGAAGCTTCTTAATRTGGGGCACCAAGACATGGGGTGGAGGTGGGCTGGTTGTGGTTGGACTATCAGAGCCAATTTACGTGGCTCCCATCCCCAGCAAAGGGCCTTAGACACTGCACGCTGGGATGGTCAAAGGCAACAAGTGACCCTCTGAAGGAGAAACAGGAGGAGAGCAGGAACTCCTGCTTCGCTGTCAGCCTGGCTCGCTCTCGTTTTGCATCTCTGCTTGTTGACTCTCCCTCAGCAAAATTAATTAAACTAGTGTGAGACACTGAGCACACTGCCCCACTTATTCCCCTTCTAGCACCTGTGGCTTACTTTGTACTTTCCCAGGTATTGAAATAAGTGCAAAATTTATTTTTGACACACGCTGTGGCAATTTCAGTTCCCCCCCCCTTTTTTTCCTTCAAAAAGTGACAAGGGAGGGGAGGCGTTCGTCACAGCCAGCTGAGGCTGGGCTAACTGCAGTACTCCCTTCTTAAAAAAAAAGAAATGCTGAAGTGCAGTTGAGCACTGTTGCAAGACCAACAGTGACGCTTTCAGTAGGGCCAGGATTTCACCCACTGCTCCCTAGCTTTTTCAGTAGTTGCACTCTCAATTTACCATTTTATGGCTGGAAAACAGTTGTTTTATGGATTGTTTAAATGTTTGCAAGGGAAATGCCCTGCAGAAACAGATCTCCTCTGCCCCTGAACCCCCACAGACCCTGCTTACCAGAATGTCATCATACTTAGCATTAATACACCTCCCCCCCCCCAAGCAGGGCCCACAAAGGCAGCAAATAGGAAAAGCAGCCACTCTTCAGAGGAGCAAGCACTGGACTGTTTCCCAAGGGCGAGTGAACAACGTCACTTCCCAGGGCACAGCCGTGAAACCAGCCCAGCCCACCAGGCAGGCAACAGGCAGGTGACCCAGGTTTTGCTCTGGTTCTGCTGCTGCTCTTGGCGCTAACAGCACTTTTTGTAACACATGCAGGGGATATTGCTGGAATGGGCGTCCTCTGCCAAACCAGAAGGTGCTTTCTAAGTGCACCCACTGGGATAAGGGTCTTTTGCCCTTCAGGAATATGGCAGCGTCCCGAGATAGGAAGGAAGTGAGCCACCATTTCCACCGAGTTACCCCACGCTAGAGGGTCAACAAACACATCACTTATTACAGTTTTCAAATGTAAAATTAACTTCCCCACCTGCACATGAGCAAGCAAACTCCCATCCCATGCCTTGGCTTAGAGAAACGAGCCTGGACCCCAATTCCCTCCCCAACAGCGAGAAGTCCTTGGATCCCTTCCCCAAGAGCTGGGAAACAGAAACAGTGAAGCCGAAGTAAGCTGAAGGACAAGCTGAAGTACAACTCCACCCCCTGCACACACACCAAGCACCAGCTGGTCTCACCCGGGACACCACCCAGGCCGGGTGCCCAGCCTCCGGCGGCTGGGCTTCTGCGCAGCTGCCACCAGCCAGCAAGGGCCGCCGGCGGCACGGGCCCCAGCACAGCCCCGGGCCCCGCTGAGCGGCCAGCACTCCGGCCCCAGCCACAGGGCCAGCTTCGCCTCCAGGCACCCTGGGGACAGTCGCGGGCTACGGCCTGGCTCTCGCCTCGGCAGCTCGTTGCGAGGGCCGGTGAATCCCCAATTTGCAAACACCTCCAAGGAAGCACCTCAGGCTGGAGGACAGACCAGGAATAACAACTGACGTCTTAGCAGAACGATTAAAAGATAAGATGCTTTAATTTCACTGCCTTTAACATAAACATCCATTATCTGACTGTTTACTCGGGAGTAAACAGAATAAAACCAAATGCAACTTGTAAGAATGACAAGTTTTTTCTCTATCTTTAACTCTTGCAATCTTATTTTGTCCACAACCCATTCATCGTCATCATTTAAATAAACCGCAAAGATTTATTATGCCACAATGTGGCAAGACACAGACATGCGTGTCTGAAATGGCCCCGGTGGATGGGAAGGCCAACAGACCGCACTGCCATCCTACAGCAGACAGTTTGTTCTAGTGACACGGAAACAGGTTGTCTTATACTAACAGCTTATTTATATCACACAAAGTAGATTTTTGTACAGTACTTCACACCTTTTAAAAAACACAGTCTTGTATTTCATGTTCTCCAGTCAATACTCACGGATGTTGGCATAGACAAATCATCAAACAAAACGCACTGATGCCGCTTGGATTGACTTAGAGGAGTGTGGCGGGGCAAACATCATTTCTGGCTATTTGTGGCTAGTGGGAAGTCAAATCATCTGTGGGGGATACAAAGACAACATTTTGGTGCTCGGGTCTTGGAGCCCTCCTCCTGCACAGGCTTGGGAGAGGGGAGTCACAGCATCTGCAAACCCAGGACAGAAAGTCGAGCATTTGTACGTGTCTTTCCAGGACTGGAATTTTAAAGTTCACTTCTTCTCTACGATGGTCTTTCCTAGCAGTTCCATTTGCAACTAGGCAGACGATGGTTGTTTTTTTTCTTTTTTGCCACAGGGAAAGACTTGAAAAGAACAGTTTAAAAAGAGAGATGGCTAGGTGTGTTTTTTTTTCTTTTAATGTACAATCTCAGTTAACAGGTTTTGTTACTTTTAGCTTTCAAAATTCAAAAATATAAACTCTCTAAAGTGCATAATTGTACTTACATTTCATATAAACTATCTGAAATTCTAGCAATATACCATGTAAACAGCAGTAACTAAGCATCAGAAAATGCTACAATCTCATCAGTTTAAAAATAAAATGGACTGTTCCCTACATATCATTTATCAAGATTTGTCAGGGGCAAAACCCAGCAAAACAGATAATTTATCAGTACACAGTGCAAACAGGCTTTTAAAAATAAGCAGAGAAACCATACTCCCCGGAAGCCTTGGCCCACTGGAAAAATGTATGACTATGAAGAAAGGGCAGAAACTGCTTCTCTTGTCCATACAAAGACGTCCAGGCCCAGATTCAGCAATGCGCCCAAGCTTTAGTCCATCATCATTCAGCAAAATCCCAAATGCAGACCAGCTTGAGGCACATGCTCACCACGCACGCTTTTGCTTTGCTGAACTGGGCCTGACCAATACCAAACTGAGCCAGCGCTAAGGACTTTTTTGTAACCCAGCATCCTTTCTCATCCCACACTTGTACTAGTAGAGCGACGAGCAGCCAGTTTGGCTCAGCTGCTATATCTAAAATAACTAGGGAGAGCTGACTATGGACCCTGAGAGGAAGAGCCCGTAAGAGCAGGCTGAAGGATAAAGGCACAGCTCTGTTTTCCTGGGTTGCCCTGTGTTCAGAGAGGGGTTTACCCTGGTCAGGCTTCCCTTCCAGTCAAACATCTTCAAAAGCAGTTTTTGAGCTCATTTGTCAGCCCAGTTAACACACTCAAAGGATCAGTTTTGCACATGTCTCGTTATGGAAACTCAGCATCTCTGAAAAGCCAAGTCCCAGGTCAGCACACAAGTCCTCCAGACTCTTTGGAAATATGAAATTCAGTCTTCACTGATTTTATGTAGAAAGGGTAATTCTGCAATCAGTAAAAAACCCCAACAACCTGGGAGTCCCCCTCCTAAGGGCTTTCACTAATGCAGGCACATCACTGCCTTACCCATCCAGACTCGTAATGGGGATGTGCAAATCCACTGGGAGAAGGTTGCCTTCTGAAGTGTTTATGGGATCCTGAAGAGACCAAAACACCCTCAGCATAAGTTTTGGCAAGAATTAACATAGCACATACAGCAAGTGGAAGGAGGTAAGTCTAAGTACTACAACCCAAATATATCTATTTGTGAGCCCACTTGCCCATATGAAGAAGGACAGGGGAGAAGTTGCTCTGGGGGTCCTCTTCTTGCCTCCTCCAGCATGACCTGCGTGAGATCTGGCTATGACAACTGGCACTACTCATTTATCTCAGCCATTTGGCTTCTGCACATTAGCTCCCTGGGGGATCAACGCAAAAGAAAGCATTACAGCAATGCTCTCCCTGGGAAATCAAGGTCTAGCCCTGGCTCGGGGCAGAGCGAGTTGGTGCACGCAAGCCACTGGAGTGGGAGAGCGAGCCCAGGTGGCCCGGGACTGCAGAACTGTGAGCCTTCAGGTACTTGGTGCGTTCCTGAACTGGCTGCCTTTCACCCCTTCAGGCAGCATCTGTCTGACACGAGCACCTGAATCAGGTGTCCCAGGACTTTCTTTTCTGAAAGTCATAAAAAAATTTAAAAACGTTGAATTGTCAAAACCTGCACCTGAGACACAGGCCCTTTCTACGGGCAGAGCATGGCTCTAGGCTTTCAGTTCCCTGCAGTATCCTCTGCGCTGGTATACCACCAATATCCACCGGGAAGAAAAGACCATCCTCTGTTGCCACCATCACAGTGTCATTGCTGCAGCCCACATAGTCTGATTGATGGTGTACGTAAAAGAACAACATTTAGGCTAGCAAATATGTATGACACCCACATGGACTGTTCAGCTTGGACTCTTACGTCTGTATCAGATGATGAAGCACACGTATTAATGGGGTGAGTCTTCCAGATATCTTCCAGATACTTGACACCAGACATGTACCTGATCAGCTACCAAAATCCCAAGGGATTCTGACTTAAAGCTTTTAAAACCTCTTTTCCTCCCAGTTGCCTAAACATGGACATAATGTTACAGTTATCACCTTCCAAGCGTAACAAGCTGGTAAGAACCTTGCTGCACGGCTCATTTTCTTTGCTATCCCAAACAGATGCAAGTACTTCTTCTACTTCAGTCGAATTGGCCGTCAAAAAAGTGGGAAGAAAACCCAACTCAAGCCTAGGCAAAACTGTAACTCACACCAGCTCTGGGTGATGACCGGGAGATTCTCACAGCATTTATCTAGAGCAACAGAAGATGCTGGACTCCAAACAGGTCAAAAGTCTGAGCAAATCTTTACTGTAGCTACAAGAGAACAGTCTTGGTGCTATCTGACCTGTGCCTTCACACGAGATCAGTCAGGGCACTTGTCTGTTAAACTAAAGTAGAAGCTATTTGATGATTTAATCACTATTCATCCTACTTTGCCTCTTACTATGATATCCTGGGAAAAAAGAATAGCATGGCTGGCTTTGATATTCTAAACATTACAGGATCTGTAAGCAAATCAAAACAGAGGGATCCCTTCAGTGAAGTCACTGAGCGCAGCGTCATGTCTCCTACACTGGCAAACTCCATCAGGCCTGGAGAAAGAGTGGCAGCAGCAAGTGTAGAGAGTGATGGAAAGCCACCTTTCCTGCCCCTCCCTCTAGGAGGATGGCCCTTCAGTTCCCAGGGAGCTCCTTAGCTCTCCCCAGCCAGGCTCCTGCTGCATCCACTTCATGCATTTGTCCATTTGGTGCTCTCTCCTCCTTGTTTACTGGTAAAAACAATCTCCTCCTTTACATGATCTTGGAGCTAGTATCTCTTTTACTGATCAGGACCTCCAGCAGCCTCAGCTTGGCCTTAATCTGCTTGTATTCATTGTATTCTTCAGCCATAGGAGTGCGGTCTTCTTTCTGCACGTTCCTAGTGGGAGCAAAAGCAGATTGTGAGGATTGCTGTAACGGGACATCTTCCCTCAGCAGCCTCCCTCTGTCCCCCAGCAAGACCTACAAAGCAGCTCCTCTCCTCCACTCCCCATCAGGGAACAAAATCAAATCCTTTGAGAGGGAAAAAAAAAAAAAGAGGGGCAAACAAACTGCTCCAACAAAGCGTGGGACGCTTGCATATTGAGGCTGAACGCAATCCCATGGTTCCAAATGCAAAACCTTATTTGAAGCATGCCATATTTCTCTGAAATTGCCAGCCTCTACACAACAGTTCAAAAATGTTTCAGGAGCCATCTGAATGTCAGCCTGCTAGCATGGCAAAATAAAATATAGCTTCTCCTGGCTTGGCACCACAAAGCTTATATGAACAGGCACACTTGTGAAAAGAAACATAATATCTGGTCAGATTTCTCTTAACTTACATGAAACTTTTAAGTTTTCAGTGATTTTACCAGAATGTCTAAGGATGATGGCTGGTGGCAAGAAACTAACAAGATAATTTAAGAGTATAAATATATTAAAACATTCTATCAGCTCATTAATGAGGGACATTTTCTGAAAACGATAAACCCAGCTACGCTAAAGCAGAAATACTTGTTACACTGGTGTCTGAATACCTCACAGACAAGCAAGAATAGGACAGAAATCTAAACATACATCATTAGGAAAAACCCCAATTACTCTATCCCTGGGAAACTCTTCCACCGTTCCTGTCAGCTGTGCTAAAGGCAGCTGGATTTTCACAATCTGTACTTTTGCTTCCCACTGCTTGTCCTAAGACAAAGTTTTCACAGAGGTTGTGGTCCCTGAAGTTCTTTGTGGAGGGGTGAGGGAAGTAATTAATTTTAATGGGCAACTGTAATGAATAAAACACTGATGATGATTAAGAAGCAGTATGTAACAGTGAATTCAGGTAACTTTCCATATTTGGAGGTCTTTGAGGATGCCAAACAGATTAAAAGTAGCTGAAGGACAGAGAGACAGCTGAGAAATTATTACCTTCCATTTTGTCGGAAAAAATTATCTTCAAAGTCTCTCAATTTTTTTCTGCTTCGCTTTTTCTCTTCCCTGACTTCTTGGAGCTGCTCTAAGAGTTCAGGGCTGTTGGGTTTAAACATAAACAAGAGTATACATATGTACACAATTATTAACAGGAAACATACAGTAAATCTACAAATGTATGGTTGTACGTATGCCAAGCAACGGAGCTGCTCCTGCAAGCAGCTCTGGCAACCTGATGTTACTTGTAACAAAAAGCTCTCTGAATTTAGTTCAGCAAAACGATCATACACTTAAGCTGAAGCCTCTATGGAGGTCAAGTGTGCATTTCACAATTCACCACTAACTTCTCTGAAACTTACTTGCTGAAGATGGGTCTGGTTTTGGTGACTTTTATAGGATCAAGATTCAATGGTCATGACTTCAGGCTACAACCTATGTGTGTTTGCATCAGACCTAGGTGCTTGAAACTAGCAAAGCTAGTTCAGCTTGACTTCTCCAAAACCTGAAAAGCCTTGTACAGTACAGGGTTGTTTTCATGATAAAGGCTTGCCACTGGTGAAATGGAGCTACTATTTAGTGCTAGAATCCAAAGATGAAGTAGTCAAATACCGGTATCAGGACAAGGTAGTTTGTTCCCAAACCCTTTCATACGAGGGTCTACTGCATTTAAAAATAAAGCCCCAAAACTTCTGACTCAGATCATAAATGGAAAAAAAAAATCTAGACACTTTTCTGACAAATAAAGTGCTATCTTAGCAAGAAATAACTTTTTGAAGTTGCCTGTGAATTCAACATACATGGATGCTTCATGGAGATTTGAAAGCCCCATATCCTGGTTGCTCCTAGATGGCATCTTATCATCCACTGGGGAAACAAAGCCATCAGCATCATCTTCTAGTTGATCCAAGAAGCTACGCACGTTGAAATCTGTTTTCATGGTAATTGTGAAATCTGGCTTCACATTGCTGTCTTCCTCGGACCCCTCCTCTTCCTCCTACAGAGAGGGACAGAGCACCCCCATAACAGAATAGGTTACTGCTTCCCTTCTCAGAAACAGGCACCTTCTTTCACCACATGCACTGGGGAACAGATATGAAAAGTGGATAAGCAGAGCAAGCATTTTAATTGCTAAGCAATACAGGACACCAGGAGACCACCAGTAAGACACCCTATACCCAAAGCATGTCAGAGAAACCGCGACCACCAGCTCAGATTGGTTAACGAGACGCAAGGCAACAAAACTGAGTGAAAAAATGCCTGGGGTTCTTAGCAATCTGTTATTTATGTATTCTGATGTAAATAAAAACACTTACAGCCATTATGCACACTATGTAAAGCATACCCGCCGTCCTCTATGTTTCCCTACAAATACACCTGGCAGCATACAGATTGCCAGGTTAAAACGAGAAATATTCTCTCAGAGAATCGATGCAGCTCAACAGCTCTCTCTAATGGCTGAATTCAAGGCCTCAAATGCTCACACAGTGATATCAATGAGCTCAGATCAGTCTTTCAATGGCCCAAATGTGGGATATGATTGACTGTAAAAGGACTGCTGTTGCTAATGTGTTCCTGCCATTAGCTCTGTACCATTTAGCTGGAATATACTAAAAACTGGCCTGGGAACACTCTGCTGAGTGCAATTTCCCCAAAATACACTGACAAATTGGTTGCGTTCAAATTTTTTCCCAAATTTATAGGCACAAGATCTGGAAGTCTCTGCTGCACTTGGTACTTGCTAATTCATAGCGTTCTCAAATGTAGGGCTTGTCCTGTGACACTGTCCAGAAATCATTTGGATTTTCAGGGAACAGGGCCCAGTTTTCTCTTACTTACAGAGACATTTCTAGAAGGCAGTTTTCAACCTTAATATAAGGAACGAGGCATGAGCATTAGAGGAAGGTAATAAATGCCAGCATGGACAGTAAGTCTCTTAAATATGTATGTATGTGTATATATATTTATTTTACAACCATGTAACTCTAGCCAGGTAGGATCTAAGCACACGCATCTCTTTAAAAGCTTTTGAGGGCTAGTATCACTGAAGTCTTGAAGTATATGCAAAAATACATTGTTGCACTGGGATCACAAGAAGCCATTTTTTTTACTTTTTTCCTGTGATTCCTTGTGAATAGTTCAATTATTCCTAAGAGATTGCTCCCACATTTCAAGCAAAAGGGGAGAAAGTAACACTAGGACCTGGCATAGTCCCATTAAATCCTCAAAGTCAATGATTTATAAATGCATACGTTTACATCAAGTCAGAGTTTGCCCAGAGTTTTTATGTTAAAGCTCTAGGCCATGAAGACACAATGCAAAGCCACAGGCTGAGAATTACAACGAAGATGGAGGCTTGAGGATGAAAAAAAAGAGTAGCTGGACAGAAGTTTTGAATAATAATAATAAAAGATACAGAGAAGTTTGAAAACATGTCAGGAAAATCTGCAGGGAACTTGGGAAAATTAAAGCAATACTTAGCATATCATTAGGTAAGACCATTTCTCCAGATGTAAATGATATAGCTTAAACCGAAGGCATAAAACATCAGTCACGTATTGTCCTTAAACCCCGCAAACAACTTCAGGCTGGGCTGGGGAAGGGAGACCATCGCTCACTGCCATTTACCATTCCCCAGGCACGCTGTCCTGCCCTGCCGGGGAAGGGCAACTAGGACTGAAGCAGGAGGACGCTGATCCTGCTGCGGTGTGGAGGACGATTTGCTAAGTCAATCTAAGCAGTAAAAATGGTGTGCGTTATTTTAGGGGAATCTCTCTGGCCCCTAAGGAGGAGCTTCCGTGCCTTTTCCTGGGAGAGCAAGTTGCTTCTGGATTCCCCTTACGGAGAGAAAGGAAAGGGACAATTTTCATAAGCAGTGTGACAAACTGCTCCCGAAGACAGATGCAAGGTGTAACTTGAATCTGTAAATCTGGCAGCAGTCTCCTCCCCATAGACACCCACGAGCCTGTCTCACTTGCCTCACTCCAGGGCACCAGCGCGCTGCCCAAGCCAGCAAGGATTACTCTGGCCCAGAGCTCAGGAGCGAGCCTCCTGCCAATGGAAGCCCAGGGGAGGAAAAGAAAGTGTAGAAATTTCACTTGTTTAGGCCTCGGTGCCAAAACACTACATCTGGCTGTCACAAGACCTCTTAAAGCACTTTGCTGTTTAAAACGAAGGAGCAAATTAAAAGGATTCTTAGTGAGAACTCAAATGGAAATGGCCATCTAAGGCCTTCGCTTTAAACATGTGTCACATGGGAATCTTATTTTAAACCTGCACTGGCATTTACACCTCAAACCGGAATGATCTTCATTGACTAGATCCATTTGGCTTGCATCTGCTTGGATCTTCAGGCAATCATGAGGCATTTAAATTTTCCAGAGTTACAGATATAAAATCTCCAGAGTATCCCATCAACAGCACTCCCAGCAAGCAAGCTTCCCAATGATTTTTTTCAACACAGACAATATTCAAGATATCGTACCCAAATGTTTGGTAAGGCTTCAGCACAAGTCACCTTTCAAGCTCTCATCCAACTCTCCCCAATGCTTCAAAAAAACCCCAAATCAAAAAACCTGACAGTCAGGGGCCTGTTATAAGACAGGTAGTGCTCTGCCCACAGTGGAGCTATACAGGGGGTAAGTTTCGGGGCCTTTTGGCAATTTCCTCTCTTTAGTTCTGAGTGTAGTTCAGTACAAAGCTGCCACAGCAGCCTCACAGGGCCCCAATTTAAGTGTTAAAAGGCAGGCAAGTGTTAACGGCCTTAAGGCTGTCACCCCACCCTTCAGTCAGAGACCTCTCAAGGGTCGTATTCCCTGCAGGACACTGCTGAGCTGGTGTGATGCTGCCCTGGCGCAGCACCAGGCACGCTGGTCATCAGAGATCACCACAATTGATACTGACTCTGGGTGCAAGCATAGGTGAAAAATAGAGGACACACTTAAAGAAAAAAACAAAACAAAAATACCCCCACCAGACCACTATTGCAGATTTGATCCAGCAGTTATCTAGAAAATACCGAGGGCTCAGTGATGATTAACCAGCCGCCAAACAGCAGATTAACATCTTCAGTCTGCAATCTGATTTTAATGAATATGTGCCTTGAATAGTCCACCAATATACAATCTACTGTAATTGCCTAATGATCAAATCACCTTGGATGTCTAGGTCTGCAGTATTTACACCATTAACCAAACTCTGGCTGGATAACGGCTAAGTGACCCAAGTGTGCCGAAGCACTTTCTTCCCCTGTTACCCTGCAAGGGTAACGAAAGCAAGCCAGGGCCCATCTCCACACCGCGTGTTCTAGTCAACTGTGGGACCTCCCTTCTTCTCAGGGGAAGGCGGCCTAATATCGTAGCAGTCTTCACCACCAAGAATTACTACCCCACAGCAGCATGAGAAAAACACAATAATCCTGCCATCCAAATCTGACCAAGTGTTAACTAGCAGAACCAAGTTGTTCTTACTTCCATCCTCATGTGACTTGGTTAGAAATACCATTCACAAGGTGGTGACAAAGAGCCCTGGATAAAATAAGCACGTGAATGGGAGTAGGTATGGATCCCGTAAGCGCCCCGGTTGGCTCCATGTGCGAGTGTTAGTTTTGTGAGAGCTCATTCCTGCCACGGTGCTGTGTGCAAGCCACAGAGCTTTGGAGTGAGAGAAACTACCACAAAACAAGTTAGTGTCATTAAAAAGGAAGGAGGAAAGCAAGAAAAAAACAACGTACAAAGGTAATTGTGATTTTTTTTTTTTTATAAAGCAAAATACAATATATTATGTGCAGGTGGAGGGGGAAGGAGAAGGATGGGAAAGAATGCAAAGAAGGAAATACTGTAGTCTTATCTACAACAAGGGAAGAATTTGATCAGAACTGGCAAGGCTTAAAGCAGCTACTGATTTTTCAGGTGGACACTGCAAAAAAATCAACACTGATGGAAAAAAATTATCAATCAATCAATCATTCTCTTTCATTGGTATAAGGGGAAAATTGATGCAAACTGAGCAATTAGTTAGCAGCTGGAGGTCTTCACCTTTATCTCCTTGAAGAAGGAAGCTGTTTCGCCCTCGATAATTGGCTGCAGCAAAGGGCTTCTCCGCTTGCTGGAGGGGGAACCCTGTGACAGGTGTTAACAAGCACGTTACATTATGAACCCCTTTCTCCTCCACCACCTGCTCTCAGCTCATTCTCACCCACACATTCACTCTCAGATCATCCCTGGACCATCAGGAGAAATCTATTTCTTAAAGAAGAAAAACATGCCCAGCAAACCCCATGGACCTTGGGCTGTTTTCTCTCAGCATGTTGCTTAGCAAGGAACATCACTGCCAAACACTTTTAAGAAAAAAAGCTTGGATGCTGGAATACTAGCCGGGCACGAACTACAAAGTAAAGGCTGCAAGAAAATAATCCCCAGCCTGAGGCCCAGACACACACACACAACATTTGGTTGGCTCTCCAGAGCTACAGTGTAAGCCCAGCTAGACTCTCCAGGCTTGCTTTCCAGGAGCCTGATTTCCCACTGAAGTGCCTAATGATGTAGAGATGGATTTTCAAATGCATCCTGCCCCTGCATGAGCCTCTCACTGTTCTCACTAGAAGGGCTGGGGAAAGCCAGTCTTGTCTCTCCTCTGCTAGCCACTGTGCAATTTCAGTTTTCTGTCTAAACAGGACCTGAGCTCTCTTTTGAGAGCTTTCCATTAAACTGCCCATGCACAGCTACATGGTTTCTTCCTTCTGGTTGCCAGCACTGTCTTCACAACACACATTTTGGGGACTCCTTTGCATATTCAAGGAGGAACAGCTTTTTGTTTTGTTTTAAATGCAGGACCACCGCCCGCTATTTGCAGGGAAAAAACCCCACTTCTCAGTGTGACTGCATTGAGTAATGCTGTGCCAGTCCATTCACTTCACTGGCGGTCTACGAAAAGCAGCCAGGACATGAGCGCTGATTGGGAACAGCAAAAAACAGTAAAGGATCATATATGACAGAGTACACGGGAACCATCATAGAACAATTCTCTTTCCATAGACAGGCTAAAGTATTCTATGTGTATTTTTTAGATCAAATGATTTCTAAAAAGTGGCCCACACAAGTTGTCTAAAACTAGAGAGAGTGCATTTGCTCCCTAGAGGGGTGCGTTGGGATCCTTTCTGGTGGCAGTGCCTCCTTGCCACAGCACCACCTCGAATGAGGGAACATCTACCACTTGCAGGATCTCTTTAATACAAATGAAGGGTTAGGAGACTGTTGGCCCTTTCTCTCAGGCAAGGAGACTGGCATCTCCTGTGGGACCCACACAAGTCTGTGTTCCTGACATACAATCCTGTGCAATCAAGCAGCATGGAAGACCTACAGCTCAGAGTGGATTGGTAAGGAAAGGGAAGTGAGGCTGTAGCCAAACATGAGATGATGAAATAACAGCAGCAGCTCAATGGAAAGAAGAGAAACAACACAAGGTGAGATGTGCCCTGTGGCTCATGGGTGGGCACTAGAGTCCCTTGACCAGCTTTGCCCGACTTCAGTATACAGTGTGTCATTGATTCACTCACTTGTTTGGTCTTTAAGTGATAAGGGAGGTCGGGGCTTGGCCTTAGTGATTGTGTTGTATGCAAAAGTGTGGCGATTCCTGTTTCCTCAGCTCAAAACCAGAGAAAACAGCCCCGAAAAGAATGCTCTACTCACAATGATAGGGATGGTGTTGGCTCTGGAGAGGATCTGCTTGACCAAGCGATACCTGTCATACAATGGCTTCATCACCTGTCGTTCATTTTTGGTAACCTGAAAAGGAAAAAGAAGCAAGACCCATGAAGCCTGCAGCAGATACTCTACTCTATAATGCATGTGCCTGTGATCGCTGTTAGTCAGAGGAGGCTTGAAGGGAATTTCATGAGGATGACAGGTTAGCCCTAAAACTGGTAATGCAAGCGCTTGTGTACGTCATTGCATCTCCTGTCCCAGGTGCCAGATGAAGCAGCACCCAAGCTGTGGGGTGTCTTGTAATGTGGCTGTATGAGACAGGTGGTTTAAATGACCAACTTAAGTATCATATGTCCACAGCACAAAGTGACCCAGAGGCAGCAGTCTGTGCTTGTAATCACGTCTACCATTATAAGGCACAACATGAGGTTTCCCACCCTTATTCTTGTCGCTGGGACCTCAGACAGTGTTTATGACCCAGGAAAAGAGCAAGGAGCTGCAATGACTGGATACTGCAGTGGAGGGAGACTTTCCCAGATTTCACACTGGGAAAAACAGACTACAGATTTCACAAAAGCTGACTTTCTGGCTTTGCTATTCCTCCTAATTTCCTGTCCAAGCCAGCAGTTCTTCATCTTTTTAACCCCAGAACCCTCCCCTCCAGTCCTCCTYCCGGCAACCTTGTTGGGGAGAAGTACCACAGAGCTGAGAACGGATGAAGGTGCCAAAGCTGTGTGGACTACAGAAGACAGAATAGTGCTGTGATGCCCACCCCAAGCCTTCCTTACATTGCTCTGTCCCTAACTCCACCCCTCCTAGCTGCATGTCGCGCTCCCTCCTCAGTTTGAGTGTTGCAAACTGCAAGTTTTCATTTCTGTTTTTCTTTCAGATCCAAGCTAAGCTGAAAATCTCAGTAGTACTGACAGTGCAGGAGAAGGGAAGACCTAACAGACAGTAGCTAGTGTGGGAAAGCAAAGGTCTGTCCAACTAAGTACTAGTTGTGAGGAAGTTGGGTTTTATTTCTTCAGTGTTCTGTTACAGCAGGGTTAGAAAACAAACAAACAAAATACTCTGCAGAACCAACCTGATCATCACCTTTCTTTGTATTCAGAACTGTATGACCCACATCCTATGACTGTCCTTCCATTAGACCTTTTGTCTAACTTTAGATTATAAAGCTCTTATAAGGGGAAGCTTTAACTGATTCTGATGTCATGCCTATCTGCCTCAAGGCTTTTTACTGCTGCTAATCACCAGAGCATCTGAACAGCTGCCATACAAAAATCAACATCAACAGTGTAACCCCTAGCGAGCTTTGTGCAGTCTCCCTTTCTACAACAGAAATAGGAGGAAAAGGAATATAGTTTGACGCAGGGAGGAAATTTTAAAATGAACTGTCTATTATTTTGTCTGCAGTTGACTTTCACTGGAGTAAGCTTTCTCAAGCTTTCACATCCTCCCTCCAGAGCAGGAGAGGCTGTTGGTTTGCAAGGGGTAGAAGAGCTGTAAGTATTGCTGGGAGTGGGACTGGCAGGGATGAACTCTAAGAAGCTGGAGGTAGCATCTTCTTCCCGATAACCAAGCGTATTTCCTATGTTGGGGGCAGATGAATAGGGAGGAAGGATAACGAAGACCTTTTTATTCCTTTCTGGGTTCAGTGCAAACATCCCCAAGCCGGATAAGGGGCATACAGATGGGCAGTCCAAGCTCTAGGGCCCACATGTCCCACACCTCCGAAGCACAGTCGGGCTCCAATACCCAACAGCCTCAAACTGGCTGTTCATTGAGTAAGCAGCTCGCATGGATTAGAGGGATGTGAGCAGCATCAAACAATTCACTCAGCCCTCTCTGTAACAAGTTTCATGTTGATTTGTCTGCATCCAATTGCACCTGCTAGAAAGTTGCCTCCAACTTTGGATGTTTCTCTGCAACCAATCAAGCATACAACTGGAGAAACTGGGCTATATATAAGTTACTCCTAGCTTTACCAGGTTAGCAGATAGTAGAACAGGAGGCAGAGCACTACTGTTGGCTCAGTCTTTGTTATTTAAAAAAAAAAAAACAACAAAAAACCACAAAAAACAATGGTGAAGCTGAGAACCAAACCTTCAATTAACGACACTTCGAAGTCGATAAATAGCACTGTTCTGTACAGAAAAATAAACATAAGCCTTGGAATGGGCAAAAAATCCTTATGGATTTGTTGAAGTTGTTGAAGAATGGAAAAAATAAACAACATGCTTCAGTGTCTGAATATCAGTATGGAGGAAGAACACAGAAAATTAATTTAGGCATTGGAAGCTAAGTGTATGGGGCCTGAGTCAACCCTGCAGACTTACACCAGCACACTTAACAGAAAGCAGATTCTGAAAGAAAACGTTCAGTACATGGGCAAATTGTCTCACTAGGTAAACGTAAGTAATACCAGCAAAACCTGAGTATATTTTGGGAGAACATCAAAATGCAAAAAGACTGTTGGAATAATGGAGCCTTTGACACAACTCTGGTGCACACTCCACATGGCAAAAGAGCAGCAGCCGAGGAACAGACCATTGCTTGCATTGTTAGATCAGCTCGAGAATTTCTGCAGAGATGGACTTTTTGGCTTAACTAAAACAGTTCAGTTCCACCTTTGCAGGTTCATCTGTCACTGGTGCAGAAAGACCAAGCTGCACAATAAATCTGAGCTCCATTGTTTTTCTTGTTTAGTTAAATATCTTTAAGAAAAAAAAAAAAAAATTGGCTGAACTACCCCCATTCTCCTCAAGCTCTCAGTACTTTTCCACTGCTGCAGTGCCAGGAGCTGGGAACACCAAAAGCTGATCAGCTGCAGTCTTTCTTGCCATGCAATTCAGTGTTGCTAGGTATAGACTGCTTACTTAAAAACAAATTAAAAAGCAGTTGTATAAATAAAGCATCAGAAAGGGGGGGGGGGGAAGGTATGCTGACAAGCTAGACTCTGGGCTTGTTATCTTTTTAAACAGATTTAAGTGAGTTCACTTCAATAATCACCTGTTGATTTATGTCATTGCAAAAGCACCAAAAGCAGACTCGGTCTCACGGAGAAGACAGGGAAGGTTAAGCAGATTCCCTTGTGCTGGCCTTTTGCTATTTTACACAAGAATAAAACTGCATGTCCTCTTGTACAACTATGCTGTTTTCAGTTGCTGGTATATGTGACTGTACAATATTAGCACTTCATGAAGGCATTTAAATAAATTAGTGAAACTCTTTTAAAACAATGGACAAACGAGGAATTAATTCAGGAGCAAAAAGAAGGAAGAGATCAGGAATGCCATGCAGCAGCAGAATGACAGATTTGTCAGCTGCACTAATCAAGTACTCCTTATAAACAGTAATTTGCTGCTCCCAAGCCACTGCTCAAGGGATTAGCACCACTCTGAAATTAAGTTACTTTACCTATACAGCTGGTAGCAAAGATTATAATGTCATCAGTGAAAGAGGAGGAGGGATTCATACAAAGCCAACTTGGTGGCCTGGAAGCCACTGTGTTTCTGCCATGGCAGGGATCAACAGGACACAATACTTAATTCTCTGTCTTCACAAATAATTTTCCTTTGTTAAGATCAAATGTGCAAGAAACATCATGCCCTTTGCTTCCACTGGCACATGGAAAAAAACCATCTGTTTCTCAGGGGAAGAATGAAATCTCCTCTCAACTTATGCTGTGATGCTCAGGAGATAAACTGCTTCCTGTCCTTTGGCACAAGAGGATTATGCAAATAGCAAGGTGCAGGTGCCTCCTTGCAAACAGCAAGGTGCTGGAAGAAACATGTTGTAGCTCCCAATGTACGCACACCTGTCTTCCCAGTTAGCCATTAATACTAGCAAATCGCAAAATTCCTGGTTGGATGGGGGACCACACACAACTATTCCCGTGCAGACTGTATCCCCGGCAAAGCTGGTGAGTCCGCTGGGCCGCAAACTGGATGTCTGTAGATCCTAGCGAGTGTGATGCCAAAATAATGCACATTCAGCCTCATTCAGCCTGTGGGCTTGGTCCTATGGGTATCTGCCAAGCCCAACGCTGAGTGCAGACATCACCTTGCTGAGAACAGACCCCTCAGTAGCAGCAGTACTGAAGGATCAGGGAGGTGGATTAGAGGATGCACGTGTGGTTTGAACAGCAAGAAGTTCTAGTGACTGTGACCTCAAAGGAGCATTAGAGGGATCATTTACCACAAAGACACATAAAGATGTACTTAGAAAAAAATGCTACTGTACATACCGGTCTGCCATGAATGCTTTCGTAATACAGCAAAGCTTTTTGAAGAGCCACTTTTTCAGCTGCTATCTGATCTCTTGTCATGTCCTACGAAAAGCAGCACAGAGAGAGGAGGAAGAAAAAAAGGTAAGATTCCTGGACTCAAACAATACTGACTTGTGGCCTAAGCAAAGTCATATCATTTTGTCATTAATGTTTTGAAGACTCATCTCTGCCTTCCAGTCCTCTTCTCCCAGCTATATTGCCAAAGAGACTGTTAATGTGAGTGGCAGTGTCCTATGCATAATGCAAGCAGATTAAAACCATATAAACTTTGCATATGAAGGTATTTTATGTACATAAGGCGGATTTATCGATTATCAGTGTGCTTTGAAAAAACAATGGTGTGCAACTTTCAATGATGGTGGCTCTTTTTCAGTTAATAACAGAAGTGTAAATTCTGCAACAAAACACATGTTCTTTCTTTTTCTCCAAATCTGAGACAAGCTCCAGTACCTCTTGCAAAGCTTGCCATCTTTGCTTTGACTGCCACAAACATACTTTACCAAGAATTGAAGCGCAGTCAGACCGCCTCCTTCTGCCAATTCTGCTATGGATTGAAAAGCTCTGGCAGACAGGCTGAGGGAACCAAGCCAAAAAAAGGGCAGACAGTTGGAGAAGACTTCCCTAAGTTTGCCAAGAGTTTCCCCATTGAACTTGYCTGACACTGAACCTTCTCTCCCTATCACAGCACCAAATACTACCACAGGCCCTCTTTAAACGGCCAGGCTGCAGATTCTTGCTACTGTCAGAAAACAGCCAAACACACACTGTGTATCTTCTTCTTCTGCAGATCTATTAAACAAAGGTAACGCTGTCTGCCCCCCTCTTGCAAAGCACTGCACAATTTGCATGTCAGCACACTCAAGGACTTCACTTACAAGGCTGCCCAAACCTCAGGAAGTAGAAACTAGCAACATCAGACACAAAGACCTCCCTGCTGATAACCCTCAGAGATTACAGCAGCTTACAGAGCTCAATGTGAAACTCTGAAGAGCAGCCCTGAGAGATAAAATGTCCTGAGAGAAGAGCATTCAACTTCGGAGTGAACTAGAGGAAAACAGATGACCCAATCTCCAGAATCACTGGAAGACTCAGAATTTGCCAAAAGCTTTTGGACATAACAACAGAAATAGCCAAATACAGGGCAGGAAATACTGCAATAATTCAGAAACATTACTTGGAAT
The DNA here is from genome assembly GCA_030449065.1 of Oceanodroma leucorhoa. NCBI lineage: Eukaryota > Metazoa > Chordata > Aves > Procellariiformes > Oceanodroma > Oceanodroma leucorhoa. The sequence continues at coordinate 2,290,264 of JASVER010000020.1, forward strand.
ATACAAGGATCAGAAAAAGAACACACAATGACATTCAATAGAAACCAGGCTCTGGGAAAAAAAATCAGATACTAACGGCAGAAGGAAAGAAACTAAACCATGTGAGCCAGAAATAAAGGTTGTAGACTTCGCGACAAAACGTAGAAGACCACAGGGCTTTCACAAGTGACTGTGCAGCCACAAGTTACCTACTTGTACTTAAAGGCCTAAATCTGATCTGTCTACATTGTACCTTAATATCTTCAGGTCGGTTTGTCTCTGTTCGTTTTTCTTGAAGTTTCTTCTGGATAGAATCAAGGGTCGCTTCCACGGCAGGCTTGGCAGATTTATCTGACAGGTCTTGCTTCTTGTCATCGTCCTTTTCAAGCTGAGAGCCGAAGCTCTTGGGGAGCGTGTTGCTCCGCTGACGCACAACAGGGCCAAGGTCTTCCTCTGATATCTTCAGTTTTGACTCTAAACAGGGACATTTGGGGGAAGGGGAGTAATTTTTATTTTTTAAAATGTGACAGTGACAGGATCACTGCCTAACATCAAATTTAAATGAGGCAGAGTCCAGTTCCCCCCTGAAGGTGCACCAGCAGTGGCTTCTCACCTTTAAGTTGCTTTCGGAATTTGGCCAAATCATTTGTCCATTTGAGCACTTCAGGGTTGGCTGCTTTGTCGCTGTGGGAAGGCTGGGAGGAAAAAACAGGCATGCTGAATCTGTGTTAAACCAACAGGAGAGACCCACCGAAACAAGCATGTGTCACAAAAAGAGGTACAACAGAATTTGGACCCAGCGCAGAGCACGGGCACTGGCTTCTGACTGGCACCCGCATACCTCTGACCAGCTCATTTCAGACCTTGCTTTAATTGCTCCTGCCTGTCACAATATTGTCTCTTAGGGGCATCATGAGATTGATTTTCTTTTTGGTAAACACACAACTTGTGATGACGAACATGAAGTTGTAGGAGTGGCTCAGAGGGCCCGATACACGTTGGAATTCTTGTGCCTATTGTTTCCTAACAAGAGGGCACCTCCAAAATAGAGGAAGCCTAGCATGAACAGTTTGAGAAGTGTTAGGATGCACGTATCCACACCAAAGGCTGCCTTACGTCCAAAGACACCGAAATAACCCAAATGCTAGGCTACAGCAAGCTCTGAGCATCTCTTCCAGCCTTTTCTACTGCAGGCAAGATCCTTTCAGTACAATGCTTTGTGGTTTAGATCACCAACAAAGATGCACACATGCAAAGCTTTAGTTCCTTAAAAAGCTTTCTGTGCATCGGAAGGGCATGTCAGGAATAATTAGAGTACAGTACACTGCTACTGCTCAGCAGCACTTGACTGTGGTTGCTTGCTCAGGAGTAAAGGCAGCCACTCTCCCTCTGCAAGGCACTGGTGTCCTGGGATTACCATCATGCAAATGAGATGTGCAACTGTGCTTCCTATAAGCTGAACTTGAATAAATAAACAAACAGAAGTTTAACACAGCTATTCCTACACACTGAGTGTGTGCTTTTGGCACACTGTCTTAAGCACTGATCAAAATCCTGGGAGTTTATTAGGCTATCTCTTGTGCTGCACTGATAGTACATAATCCCTGGAAAGGTAATTTGCTTGGTCTGGATGCACATTTTCTTTTTTTGGGCAGCAGCTTTTTTCTTTTCTTTTTTTTTTTTTGTTTTCTTCTAAAACCCTTCAAGCCCTCTGTATGTTTGGCAGACTTCCCTGATGTCCCTTCCCTTTGTTGCTAATGCATACCTCTCCATACAAATGCTTAAGTCCTAGAGACTCACTCTGTATTTCCTCTCCTCTTCGAATTTGTCCTCAAATTTCCTGATCTTTTTCTTCAGTCCCTGAATCCTCCGGGTGAGCTGTGCAGGGGTAAGGTCCTCTCTGTCATCTTCATAGGATCCCAAAGATGAACTCCGCCTCCTACCAAGAGCAGAGATTGCAGGAAGAGCTTATCCAAACAGCCACAGTACATCTTCATGCAGTGAAGGCCACTTAAACTTTGTGTAAATAAAGGCAAACCCCACAGAAGTGAGAAAGCTATGTTGCTACTCTATAATGACAGATAGCAGAAGATGCTGTAACAGCCTCTTTCAGCAACAGCAACTCCTTAGATATTAATTCACAACCCTATAAACGATTAGTTAGCAAGAACTTTTCTAAAAATATCAGTTTCCCGGCAGTAAGAACAGAAACCCAACACAGCATAGCTATCCGGCCTATATGATCAAAAGAGATGATGCAACTATGCAAGCCCTTTACAGCTGGGTGCGAGAGTCAGCTCAGGCAAATCACAACCCACCTCATGAAGGAATGAGAATTGGGAGGGGAAGGAGGCACTTCTGTATCATCCAGGTACTGTTGGCTCTGTCCATAGGCATAGAAGCGAGGGGACAGCATAGGATCGCTGTCCTCATCCAGAAGGTGGCGAATTAAGCGACCGGCCTGCGGGGAAAGGCGAGCCTCATCTGAGTCTAAGCCGTCTCGCTGCCATGAGGAAAGAGCAGGGATGGGCTCTGGGAACAGTAAGACAAAGGCTGGTTTTATTGCTTTTGTTTTACATGTACAACAGACTCCAGGCTACTTTTCTAATGAACCCTGACCCATTTGTCCTGGACCACGATTCCTTGTTGTCAGGCATTCTCTGGGTCATTACTCGCATCTGCCCAGTGTGCAAAGCAATGCAAAGCATTGCCTGGCCACAGTGGGTACTCTATACAAACATAAATAATCTCTTAGGTGCAACAGAAAACTGTACCCAAAAGTGGGCCAGTAATTACCATGGACTGACACCAAACGAGGCTATCACCAGCCCGCACCTTTGAGGAAAAAGTTATGTTGGACAAGAGAGAATTATTAGCACATGGCAGTATAAAGGAGGCAACTGGATTACAGGAGGATTTTTTTTCAGTTTCAGGATGTACAAATACTGTAAATGAATAGCATGTTAATTGTCCTCTCATAGCCTCCAGCACTCCAGTATGACCCTGCCGCCCGCTATTGGAAATTCAAAGGCTAGGAGTAAGCAAACGTTCTTCTAGTCTGCAAAGAAAAGGTCTCTCACATTACAACCTGTCCCACAGGTAGCCTAGCCTGTAAATTAACAACGATGGTAATATGGTCTGAGTTTCCCCCTTTTCTCTTTCACATGCAATCCTACTGCTTAACATGGTAGGAAAGTCAGGAAATCTCCAGTCGCCTGGATGATCTAACCATCTGGAAGTAAAAGCAATGTTCTACAGGGACATGGTGGAATGGGAGAGAAAGGGAAACCCAACTTAGCATTGCTGATTAGCATAGTGGAGCCAATGGAGAGCAATCGCCTCAATCTTGTGATCACTCCCTCCAGATGCCATAAGGAGTCTAACGTTTTGTGTTCAGATAGTTTACTAAGCTGATTTGCATGCTCCTACTTAGCACCACAGGATTAGACAGTTTAAGAGCCAGGCTTTGAACTTACAAATCTAATAAATAGTTCTAGAGTCAAGTAACAAAACAAAAACCTTACAGAAAGCTCCCAGACCAGTCACAGAGCTATGGATTCATTATTTCCCGTGCCTAGTGTGTCTACTTTCTTCCATGAAGAGAAGGGGCTTTTGAAGTTACCAATTTTTGAATAAAAAGCAGTATTTCCTTTTGCTGAACAAGGTTAACATTTTCATAGCTCAGAATGGATTGCATGAGGTCCCTTACAGAACCTCTATGCTGATTAATATTCCCCGCTATGTACAATTTGGACAGCGCAAGATCATCCTCTTCCCTTCTTCCTCAGCACATGAGCATAAATGGAACGCCTCTGCTTAGAGGTTGGTGCTGCATGCAAACTGATGCGTTGCTCTGAAAGGGATGGCTGGAGGTTTTTGCGTAAGAGCCTCTCACAGGTGTTGTGATAAGCGAAACACATACAAGCCTGGCTCGCAGAGGCTACTTTGATGAGGTATGCAAGTCCTAAGTGTACATAGGCTCTTTTGCCATGGATTGGAAAGCTTATGCAGCCTGCACTTCTCTCAGTTGATTTCTGGAACAAGAGTTTTTTCTAAGCTGCATTCAACCTTGCCAGTTCCTAATACCTGAAATATTTTGCTCAAGGAATCTGGTAAGAAGGAAGGTGAAACAAAGGGCAAACCCTTCAGCCAAACTATGACACTTTGGTGTCGCACACTTCCCTGAATCTCTCATGATTTCTGGAAGGTCCTCACAAGACCTCTTGTAGCAAAATTTGGGGTTGTTTAGCCTGGAGAAAAGGAGGCTGAGGGGAGACCTTATTGCTCTCTACAACTACCTGAAAGGAGGCTGTAGAGAGGCGGGTGTCGGTCTCTGCTCCCAAGTAACAAGTGATAGGACGAGAGGAAATGGCCTCAAGTTGCGCCAGGGGAGGTTTAGATTGGATATTAGGAAAAATTTCTTCACCGAAAGGGTAGTCAGGCATTGGAACAGGCTGCCCAGGGAAGTGGTGGAGTCACCATCCCGGGAGGTGTTCAAAAAACGTGTGGATGTGGCGGGACATGGTTTAGTGGGCATGGGTACTGGGTTGATGGTTGGACTTGATGATCTTAGAGGTCTTTTCCAACCTTAATGATTCTATGATTCTATGAAAATAAAGGCTAATAAAACAAAAGGAACAAATTTGATACATTTGACTAGCAGGAATGAGGTTAAGTGATGCACGCGATTCTTCCAGACATCTCTCACTTCCAATTTTTGGAATACACTCTCACCCCCAAACCGAATTTGCTCTTGGAAATTGTTAAATCACACCTCCATGGGATTTACATAGATGGAATAAACTTAGAAGAAATCAGCAGCATATTTAGCAGTAACCAAATTAAGCTCCTACCACACCAGCTAACAAAGCCATTACTAATCATGCATGATGCATGTGACTTTGTCCCAAGGTGGATTTATACATCAGATAGCATGCGACATTCAGGGAATTGCAATGGCTCAAAGAGCCTCTGATCAAACCCCAAAAGACAGCAAAGCACTTTATGCAAGCTAGCGGAGACTGAGGTTATGTGTACTTTCTATTTTGTTGATTTCAAAATACTGCCCAAAACCAGAAACTCACGATCCAAAGGCAAAAGTGTTAAAAAGGAGAAGGAAAAAAAGTCCTAAAAAGAAAAATCCAATTTGAGACTTGACAGAAGAAATGGCCGCTATAGACAACCAGTTGTTTTTAACCCTCGCTCCTGGAAGGCCTGACTCTATGGGTAACTTGTTTCCCTTGCTGACTGTAAGTATTCAGAAGAAAAAAATCTCATCTGGACACAAAATGGCTAACTCCCCAGAAAGTAACCCAGCCATTAATTAAGGAACATTTTTAGGTATGTAGAATTATGGATTTTATCTACATCAGATCACGAAGTGGATCAGAGCTGTAGTCCAACTGCCTTCTCTCTCATACTGGCCAGGTGCCAGGCACTTCAGCTGGAATCGCTGGATTGCACAAATATATAGGAACCTGCTAAGGGTATGCTGCTGCTTTTTCTGACACAATCAGTGCACAATCAGTTGATTCCTGTTTAAAAGAATACATCATATCTTTTGTTATTCATTTATCCAAGATAGCTATCAAAGTGTTGAGCCTTTTCTGAAGGCTGTTAAATTCCTGGACTTAATGGTTCAGGTTTGAAGTATCTGCTATCAGGATTAATGTTGTTACCTTTTCCCCTTTCTGCTAATTGGAGAATAAAATGTCAGTAAAGAATGTAAATGTTTTACCTTTTCTTTGCCATTGACTTGACAGAGAATTACCCTTATTCATCTTCTGTCTTGACCAGATCTCTCTTGCTCAGAGAAAACTCTCAGTTTTCTACTCATCTCCACATTCTTTCCATGTACTACTTTTTCCCCCCACTTTCCGTAATGACCATCTTTCATGAAAAAAAGTATTTGGGAATATTTAACCACCATGGCTGTACCAGTGCAGAGAAAGAGTGAAAAAAATTTTCTATTTCTTGGTCAGACTCTCAACACATTTCTTTTAGGTAYGCCTTTTCTAAGTTGGCGCAGAAAAAGTGAAATACGCTGGTATTGAGCCTGCAGTCCTTCAGAAGTGCTGCACTCCCTCTCAAAATCCCACAACCAGCTAATCTTTCAACAAAGCTGTCAGCCATCTGCCAGGTGTTGCTCTGCAGAACTCTATAGGCACACATATGCCTACGGCAATACAACCTCTCTGCCAACCTGCCGCATGGAGGGCTGGAGATATTAATAAACCTGTATCACGCAAGAAGGAAGAAAGATTAATTTTATCAAGCTGCTGTATTATTGGTGAGCTCCAAGCCCTCTTGCTGACAAAACCTGACTTTTTTTATCATTACATTGTATATTTGCCATAGGGTTACTGGGGGCTGCAGGGCCAACAGAGGGGTGCCCACACATGCATCCCACCTGAGGAGCAGCCAGCAAAATGCCGTGGGCATCTCTCGTTTCACCCTCTGCAGCCACACAGCTGATATATGCTGCTAACACTGCTTTTACACACACCCATCTGACATACAAAGGAGAACAAATCTTAGCTGCTGTACATCGAAGTAGGTCCGGAGGGATTAAAAAGCCTAAACTAATTACAACACATGAGGTCCTAGTATTAAATCCCACTTGAAAGACCCCAGAAAGACCTCTCATAATGAAGTGAATAATTTAAAACCCCAAAACATTCACTAGCTCAGCAACAAACCATTTTACTCATCTTATAAATAACTGTTTGAAAACATCCTCGTTTCAATACATTAGGAGGTATTCTTCCTGCGTAGATCAAAAAGAATGGCCCAAATAAAGTGCTACCACACCTTTTCAGTTACTGAAATGACACATCTCTCAGCTAGCAAGCCAACTTTGTATTTTGTTTATAATATGTCGTAATAAAAAATGAAAAAATACATTTTAAAAATATTGATGCTATAAAATAAAATCAGTAAACAATGCAATTGTCCTTTTCTACACATAGTAATAAAAATGCAGTATTTCATCACCTTTTGATTTCTTATGCTAAAGAGTGTTACACACAAATACACTGATGTATCTAAGTCCACAGTGTTGAAAAAAAGAAATCTAAATCCAGCTTCCCTGTTGCTATACTCTGGATTTTTTTGCATTACTCATTTTTTTTTTTCCACAGGAAAATATCAATTAAGTCAGCGTCAAAACTATTTGTAGATCAGCTTCACCCTCAGGGTCTCAGTGCTGCAATACTTGAATTCTCAACACTGAGAACTCAAGTTGTGTTTTAAACTTCTACTTTTATTCTTTTTTTCTTAAGCTTGCAAGTTTGCAGAAAAATGTCCGCTGATTGTTTCATAAGTGCTTGTTACTGCAAACTCCACTTGAAATCTCATCCACAAAACTTTTTTTAAAACACCAGTAATCAGCCGACATAGGCAGCAATCATACACATCCTATCGACTTACTGAACTGCCTGTTCAGCTCGAAGTTGCTGACAGGGCCCGCCGCTGTTAGGGAGGGCAACATACTTCCAGATTTTCCTTGAGGGCAGGATAGCAAGTTCTGGGCTTGAATTAGAAACATTTGGTAAGAAATCTGCACAATAGTGCTAGACTGAGAGAACACTCTGTCCTCCTTGCTCACAGCACTCGATTCAAACATAATCCACAACAATTAAAAACCTTTGCTATGGAAGTAGCTCTGAAAACGCTTGTTCACAAGCCGTCTCAGCTGGCACCGACCGGCTGGCTTAGCAGGCAAGCCTAGCAGTCAGACAACCCAGTTCACAGAGACGGCTTGGTTCACACCCAGCCTGAAAATAAAACTATTTGATTTGCATCTGCCAAAGGCACACTAGTAAAATACTTCTCTCGGACCATGGGAAATGCACCTAGGCTAAGTGTTTAGCACTTGAATTTGGCTGGGGCACTGCTCACACCTGCATACTACATCAATAGCCTGACGATTACTACACATATGCCCCTATCCGTAGCGGGCAAGGCGGATGCAGAAAGCGGGCCCATGGCAGAGTGTAAGCCTATGCATCGGAGGAAGCAGGAAGCAAATTTCTCCGTCCTCTCTCCGCTCAGCTTTAGGTAAAGGGAACATAGCCTGGAGAAGTACAGCAAATCTCTCCTCTTGTGTACAGATTTGACTATGCAGTGAACCTTAAAACAAACAAACAAACAAACTGTTAAAAATTACTTCTAGCAGAACATAAAAGGCAGGAGGCCCTGCTAGCTCACCTGGCAGCAGTTATCACACTTCTGTGTCCCTGAATGAGGGTTTTTAAGGCAGCTCTGGTCTTAACATGAAGGGGAGTCTGCCTGACTGACAAATAAAAGCTAGTCAACGGACAATGTTGTCTTGCATAATTTTGTGCCCATTCTTCAAGGCCCTTTCCTAACATTTGACTGGAGGCAGTGACAGCTACAGCTGAAGGCAACCCCTCAACCTGTAATTGTTGTCACAAGCCATTTGTGAAAGGCCCAGCAGTTGCCCTGGACACTACAGATGCTCTGTATCTCCTGCAGTATGATACAGAGGACCCTGCCCCCAAAAGCCTGCTCAACTATGTCCTGGAGGAATGGATAATTTCCCGAGAGATGGACCTACCAGATTTGCTAGAGCAAAGCAATAAATAACTCAAGTGTTACTGCACTTGGAGGCACAGTCCTTTCCATTTTCACTGGGGATGCAACCAGAGCTGCGGAACAGATCCTGAAGAGACGTGTGAAGGTTTGAGTGACAGAGGCTGGCAGGGGAAGGGAGGATGCCCTGGCTGCTAGAGCTGTGGATGAGCGGTACAACCCTGCCTTGCAATGCCAGTCTCAACAACAGACTCTGCCATTAGCTGCAGAAGCACTCTGAGAGTTGACATTAACATCTTCCCCCTTCCTGGCTGCTGCAAGCTTGATTTCACATCCACAGCTAGGAAAGACTCAGTCTTTCCTTGCTGAGACACAGAAGGCACCATTTTGCTGCTCTTTCATCTGCGCCAACAAAATGGTGATTCTGGAAGGCAAGTATTTTAGATGACATCTCTCCCACCCCATACAGCTGATTCTTTTGCAACTGTCCATCTCCTCCTCTTGTGAAATACATGTGAACAGAACAGAGGAAGGAAGAACCAGAGAGAAGCACTCTTCAAGCACAGTCACACAAACTCATAATCCTTTTCATATTTGCAGGTCAAGAAAGCTAGAATCCAAAAATAAGAGTATGCCTACGAAGAGGGAGTTGTACCAAAGGTGCAACTTATTTCATACAATGGGAAAGCCTCTGGCAGACAGAAAGGAGCTGTGTTCTCCCCTTTGTGCATTCATATGACTCCCATTAGTAACCCAGGAAGAAAAAGAAAAGGAAAAAAAAAAAAAGAGTCATTATTTCCAAAGGTTCACATGACGGCTGAAGCCACGCATCACCCCTGAGAACCCAGACGTGCTCACCCTGGCTCGAGACCCTGCAGGGCAGTGCTAATTAGCATCTCGGCAAACACATAAGGCAGCCAAGGCCTTCTGGGAGCCTTTCCATGGCGCTTTTGATCAGCCATGCTGCACGTGTGGTGATACCACCCAGGGAATCCCCGCCTAGCAAGCAAGTGGAGAAATTCTCTCCCGTCCATGGTGACTAGTTGCCTGGCTGAATCAAAGGCAGCCACGGCTGCGGGTTTTCTTTACTCATGCCCGAAGCGTCATAAGTACTGCCCTCCTAGAGGGAAAGGCAAAATATACTAGGTCACGTACGCTGCAGAGGCAGGAGCAGAGAACTTAACTTCTTAGTGTTCCTCGGAGATTGTTTTTTTAGAGCAATAAATTAGTTACACATTTCCCCTCTCTTGCTTTATTAAAATACCAGACTCCCATTTTTCTTTCTTCCTTGTCAAAGTCCCTCTTTCACTGCTAAAGCACAAACTAACAGAAGAATTCTTACTTGTACACAGAGATATATTCAATAATTGGAAAAGACACACTCAATAATGTGATCCCAGAGGTGTTGGACACCTTCAATTCATCTCAATTTCAAATGAAATTGAGGTTTGTGGCACCCACGGAGTTCCCCCAGATTTCCCACTCTTAAGCGTGTCAGCGCAACAGCCAACCAAGCATGCACTCTGGAGATGAGAGCTAAGGAACAGTATTAAAATAATTTAAACCACATGCAATTTAACACTGCTGTTTGAGCTGGTGATCAGAATTTTTTCACAGCATACATAAAAAAAGTTGTTTGTAAGAGCCACCAAAAGACAGACTAACAGATAGACAGCCTTTTTTCCAGCTGTGCTTTTCAGATCCAAATCATTATTTCCAAATAGTGATTGAAGTGAAAGAAAAGGGAGAAAGAAGGAAGTTCTTTTTAGACTGAAATATCCAGTTTCTTTGAAGTGTAGGGCAGCTTAATACTCGAGTGACCAGCCACCAAGAAATAAGTTATCCTGAAACACTCAGGGACTTAACAGTACTAAACAGCACATGAAAGTAACTTCAAGAATAAAACAATTAATTTTCTTCCTCTAAGTGACAATTAGAATTGGTACCTATCCAGTATTTTGCTCTCCAAACTTTCAGTTCCGTATTCAGGACAAAATTGCTTTCCTGATGTTTTTGGCAAGGGAACACAATCACATAAAGACATACCCAGCCCACTCAGGTTTCCCTCTCTCTCGTTTCACTCATACGACCAGCCATCACACAATCCTACCTTCCCAGTTGCTGTCATCACACAGCGCTGTCAAATCCAGCTGAGGCACTTCTGACACAAAGCTGTTTTCTTGATCATCAGCATCTTGATTTCTTTGCAACTTGTTTTCAGGAACGCTTGCATGCTCTTGAATCTTCATACCTGAAGTCAGCTATACTCCCATATACCCACAGAAATGAGAGAGAAAGAAAAAAAAATGTTTCAGGAGGCAGAGGAGGAAAAAAAAACCTTGCAGTCACAGCAGCAGTAAGCTCATGCCTTTAGCTAAAAAGATCCAAACAAACAGACCCTGACATTTCCAGCTCCAAATCCAAATTCCCTGCTTGGTGACCCCTAAGTACTAATTGCTCACTCACACCGGTAAAAACATCCGTCAATCTGCCTTCCTTGAATTTTTCCTTCTTTAGAAAGCCACTGCAAGTTCCTGAGACTGCCTGCCCTGACAACTGCATGCAGCTGAACCAGCCTCCAGTAATTGATTGGGATGAAAAGAGAGGGAGGAAGGCAGAGAGAAAGGGAGAGAGAGGGGGCGGCTGCATACACTTCCTACAGGAGTGCAACTCCTTGGAATAGCAACAAAAACGCTGCTGCTGTTGTAAGGCTGTAGCAATATGGTGTCTTCTAAAAAGCAGGCACTGGAGCTCCTGAGGTAGCAGGCACAGACAGCAAGCAGTGCAGGCTACGTACATGAATGCTCTCATGCAGGCTGTGCTGGCTCAGATCAATTAGTGCCAGCTAAGCTGTGCTGGCTGCACATTCCCCGATTTCCTGTGGTTGTTTTCTAGCTAGGCGTGGGGAGAGCAGAACTATTTATGGAGGAGCTCTGGGTATTAAAGTGGTGTTGCGCAAATCCAAACGGCAGTGGGGTTTGGCATCTCGGCTGGAAGCAGTGTGGACTCTGGGAAAAAGCCAAAAAATTCACACAAGCATCCAATGACTTAGGAAAAAAAAAAAAAGGCAGAATGCTGTCAAGTAAATGATTCATCATTTAGCACTACCTAGAAGCAACTGCTGTTTGTCTCACCACTATTCACCCCTGCACATACCACACGTCGTGTGCATTTATGCAGAAATCCCTGCCATTCCCACAATCCAGATACACAGTGCGCGTGTCTGTAATAGTGCTTGATGACACAAGCAGTTTTGTCACTCTAAAATAAATTAGCTGTAATGCCTCACAGAGGGCAGTAGGGAAAAGGAAGTGTAAAGCATGTACATAAACATACAGTGTGATATGTATAAACACACCAACAAACACAGAGCTATCCAAATAGACAGCATTACATTACTACATAAACAATTTGATCTTGGTAAGAACACCTTAGGCATAATTCAAATATAGTCTAGCAGGTAGTCAACATGCAGATCTCCCCCCCCCGCAGGTATTTTGATAATCTAGTTAGCAATCTGCATACGCTGATGTGTGAAGAAAACGGGCCTAAAGAAAATAACCGGTACGTTTGGATGTATTTTACTTGTGAATCCAGGAGCATGGCCAAACTGTACTAAATCAATATCCTTAGTACATGCCACTAAGGCACAATTAATTTTTTTCATCTGCATAAAGCTAATGATGTGTTTGGTTCCCCCTGCCCCTTTGACCAGAGAAAAACAAGTAAGCTTCATGTAGAGAGGGAAAAAACCTGTCCAGTAGACAAATCATATGAATAAATGTTTTTATCTGGATTCAATCCCATCAATCCCTGCAATTGGACAGGGTGCTAGATAATCTCATCTAGGCTCCCATTCCCACTAAAGCTTGGACCAGGTGATCTTTCGAGGTCCCCTCCAACCTGGGCTGTTCTATGGTTCTAAAAACCTGGGTGATGAACACCCTGGTATTTGTAAAAAGTGTTCTTCATCGTATTTGTATAAGGTTTGTATTTTCTTTCCATTTCAATAAATCACCTTTTTGAAACATTATAACAAAAGGAAACACTAGATGACAGTTTCCCAAGCACTAGTAACTTGTACAGCTTGACACTAAATCTGATTACAAACATGTTTATTGTGAGAGCTGTACATGGAAAAATGCTAATTCACCATTCAATATCTTTTAAGCTGCTTCCAGGTCGGGAGGACTTAAATATTTCTTTAAGGTCCAGTAACAAATTTCTTGCCAGGATCTAAATAGCCAGTGTACATTACAAACAGAAAGACTGGTCAGTGGCCAGAAACAGGCAGTCTTCTACATTTACAAAAGAACAAACTGTACCAGTTGATAAACTGCATTTAAATTGCCAGCACAGTATTTTAAGGCTGAAAGAAATAAAGCAGTAAGTTTCAAAATAGGTGCTATTTTTAATAACATCAAGAGGTGTGAAGAGAGGAACTTATCTAGATTTTAACAATCTCAAAGGGAGCAACCTGAAAATACCATCTCGTCACGACCACTGATATTAATTACAAAGTTAAATGTCTTTCTATGAAGAGTGCACAACCTCCTGACTTACTAAGACTCTTAAAAGATATCTGTATCAGATATAAGAGCACTTCCCAGATGGGTAAACATTTGCATTACAGATATATTAGAAAGATCATATCAATGTCTTCTTCCTTCTAAAGTCACTTCAGTTGTTGGAAGTATTTAAAAGCTGTTTAAAAACAGGCCTGTGCTGTGCCTGCAGCCAGTTACTCTCCTTTCCTTGCTCACTGATGCAGCCTCTAATACAATGAATAAAACATTAGGTGTTCTGAAGAACAATGGTGGTACAAACCCAAGAGACTCAAGAAAGCATATGTTTAACCTTCTTTGCATTAACGCTCCAAACCCATACAGTGGTAGATAATTCAGTATTCCCATCACTTATTTTCCTATTTGGTTTCCTGATGCCACCAGTTGCCAACCTCCAGGACAAAAATCAAGTAAGGGAGAACTACTGTGCTTTAGGTATGGATGTGCCACAAGCCAAAGGGGCAGCAAGTTGAAGATCTCAGTAGCAGTTGGCAGTCACAGTGCACTGCGGATATTACATCAACGACCACACAAAAAAAATCTTCAAACTAGGCACCTGAGTTCTGCTTTTTAGAAGCTGCTTTTGCAGCCATGCTTTGCAGGTACCAGTAACTACAGATCTAAGTAACTTGGGGATAAGTCAGCTGCTTTCATTCTCCCTGCTCCAAAGGAGATTCAGCATAAAGAGTAGCTCAAGCAGCTAGAAATAAAGGCAACAGAAAGATCTTTGAATTCTGATCAGGAAGTTGTATTCTGTTCGATTACGTGTGGATTCAAATCAATTTTATTTAAAAGGATTGCTTCCCCTACATCTGATCATCCGTTATAACCACAAGCAGGAAGCATCCTTAAGCACCTCTTGGTAATACAATCTGATGCAAGAACGCAGCCATGCTGCTGCCTTACTCCTGAGTTGTGCCAATCCCCCTCTACACTTGTTGCCATGTTGGTTTGAATCTTAAACATCCTTCCCTTATCAAAACCTGGGTACTAGAAACCCGTGTTTTTCAAATCACAGTCTACATCCTGGAGCTTAGCTACTTCCAAGGGCAGATTATGAAGGCTACAAAAGCACTGAAAATTCGGGACATGTGTTTCAAGGTATTTCTACTGCCTCATGGAGACCCAAGTCTGCACAACGAGGAGCTATGGCAAATTCCAAATACCTTTCCTAATATCTTCAGACTGGAGACAGGGTGAGAAAAAGAAAAGAGTATGAAAGTCCCTGTCCCTTCCTCATCCTGAATGAGTTGTTTGTTAGGAAAGGTATGTCTTTAAGCTGCCCTAAGCAAAAGGCTTACAAAGGACAAGGAATGTAAAACTACTCTGCAGGAATGTAACATTTTCTTGACCTTATAATTCCTATATAATACAATCTCTGGGTTAAGACTACGTCTTCTCCTGCAGTTAAAATTCTAAATTTTTAAACTCTTCCTAAGGAGAAGTTTATTTTAAGATTATGATTTCATATTCAAATACACCTCCCTCAGACTAATTTAAAAGCTTAATGGGAGTATTGTATGGCATGACAGTGACAGCACCTTCTCCACATGCAAGCCAGTACATGAGGAACAAGGTGTTGCAAAATCCACGCTCTGGAAAATGCAACAGCTCATGAGCAAGTGCAGGATCACTGGGGATTACTGATCCTCTGGAAGCAAAGTAGGAGATCCATCTAAGGCCAGTCAGAGCAGCACTGAACACCCCTTGCAGCGGTTACATGTTTCAGTGTCCCATGAACTTCTCCTGCTACAACACAGCTGGTCAGAGCCCAGCTGCTAGCAAATAATCTCTTCTACCTTTCCTGCTAGATGGAAATAATACCTATCAGAAATGAAGTCCTTCAAAGGCAATAAATGCATAGTGGCTTTTATTTTTAAAAAAACACAAGAGGAGGCTAGTTTAAAAACACTATCAGCCCTCAGTTAACTCCAGACGGCCAGAGAAAACAGACATTGTCCACAGCTGTTTTACTGTGCACCTCCAAAATGGGAGCACGACTGAGGGAGGGGTGCCTCAGATAACTCTCCCTAGTATTTTAAATGCTTGGTTGTCTAGGGTTGTTTCAAGCAAACCCAAATGAACCAGTGACTGCAAAGGTGTTCACCTAACCCAATCCCAATCTTTGCTTTGCTGAACAGTTAGATCAAAAMCACCATAAAGTGAATGCAGGAGGTAGGTGTTGAGCAGAAACTGAAAGCTGGTGAAAAAAATATTGCCATCAAAGACCCGTCTCCCTTCCTGACATCCATCCCAACCACCAAGCCTTAGAGAGAAGCAGGAGATGATCCAGTTTTCTAAGACAAATGGATCACTGACACCTACGTTCAAAGGCAACAGGCCACATTGGGAAATCATAAATAAAAGACCAAATGATTTTAGAGAACTCAAGAGAGACAAGCTAATCTTACTACCCTGGGAGATAACCAGTCACACACCCTGTTTGCAATGATTAATAAGGGAACTTGGCGTCACTTAAACTGAAGTGCTGACTTCAGTGACGCTTCCCTTTTTGGCAAGGAGGGATCGAAGGGACTGAAGCAGGTGCTTTCAGACTCCTCAGCGGTTGAGAGGCTCCCTAAATTATGTAAATAAAAAGCAGAGGGAAGGGAAAGAAAAAGCAAATGCTAAAACCATTTCTCTGGGAGAAACAAAATTTCGCAGAACTATATGCCTAATTACTTGTTTCTACTCAATAAAAAGCCCATTTAGAGACCACAAAACAGAAACCCAAAAAATACCAACCTGAGAGTGCCTGAAAAAACCCTCATCGTTTTCACTTTCTTTGCTACAAAAAAACAAAAACAAATCAACATATTACAAATACAAAACCAGACTTGACTTGTCACAAAACCAAGCAGGACTTCTGCACACACAAGTTTTTAAGATTCTTGCTACAGCTGCACACTTACCGACTTACGCAGTAAAGGAAAGGACACTCTGGGCTGCAGCACTTCAGGCTGCTAAACTATGTATTTTTGCTTCCTCTCAGGAGCTATTTGTGAAAAATATAATGTCATTTAATTCCAGTGCCCTTAATCCAAACCAGTACAACTCTCCCAACAAACATAACCGTGGAGAGAAATTGTCATCTCAGGTGAGCAGAGCTCTACTTTGAAGCTAACATGGTGGGTAATGCTGTTCTGCAGCATAACTAAATGTCACCCTCATAGTCTGTGGTGGAAGATCTCTTCGGCTCTACTACAACCACAGGGAAAATAAAACATACATATATTAAAAAAAAAAAAAATCACCTTTCTTCAGATAAAATTTCCATGTCATCAGGTCCTGTTCTGTCTATAGGCCTGGATGAGCTAAAGCTTTCCATACTCTGTAATACAGTAAATGTTAAAGCAGTAAGATACATAAGAGAAACAGATTCAAGCTGCAGGCCATTAAACAGTTCAAATATAGAAATATCCAACAGGATTTCTAGAAACAAGACCACAATCAGACTACTGCCTGCTGCACATTTATAACAAAACAAAACCCACACTTTATTACCCATAACCTGCAAAAAACCCCAACTGCTCACTGCTTGTCTCTTTCATCAGACGGCCTCAAAATATTTAACAGAATAATGCTGCATGGTACCCTGCCAGTTCCCGTTTTACAGACTGACAGACAGCCTGAGCTTGAGAGCAATTCTGTGGTGTGTACAAGTCCTGTAAGAGCAGGTACCAAATCCACAGCATCTTCCCAGCAGGACTCCTTATGCTCATCTTGGAAAATATTCCCCTTCTCAGACAAACCCTTCCCTAGTTTCTTCTTAAATGGGCAGAAGAATGTGAAGAGACTGCCATATGCACAGAGGTAATGTTAAGTTGTGCTAATTCAAATGCAGGGCAAGAAATTCAACTGGTTATGACAACTTGTTCTGAAATTTGTCTTGGCTACCATTAGGAACATTAACGCTGTTGTCCTCTAAGAGCTTGAGAAAATACTGTGAAGACAAGCCACGTTGCCACTTTGGGCACATGTCCAGGAGGTTTTCTACCCTGGTTTTTGGACAAGTCCCTCTTAAATAGGAGAAAAGTCAGTCAGTAGAATGGAGTGTGGTTCCTGCCCTGGCCTCGGGAATGGTGTGCACAGACTTCCTGGGGCAGTCACAGCCCTCTCTCACCTGCTACCCCTCCAGCCCCATGAGGTGACACAGATCAGTCATTTCAGCCTTGCTTAATGTGATTCTTCAAGTCCTACTGGTACCTGGCTACCATGTCTCTGAAATGCAGTTACAAGCTTTTAATGCTTTGTGGTTGGTTTGCTCGGGAGAGTAAGCGGAACTGACAGTTTTTCCACCCCTGACTTATGCTTTTGAGTCAGATGCAATTAGACAGCTAAGAGGAAAGCTTCCACACACTGTCCTACATACTCTTTCAGGCTTTGAAAAGCAGGAAAAGAAAGAAAGAAAAGCAGAAGAAGAAGAAAGAAAAAGAAAATGGTGGCTAAGAAGACACAACATCACAAACTTGTTTACATGACAAAGGCCTATTAATAAATGCTAAGGTGCAGGTTATGTCCTTTGATACTCCAAGCAGGTAGTCTAATTTGGGTTATTATTTAAAGTGTAAAGATGTAGCCAAAAGAAAGCTAAACCACCACACATCCTGCTGGCAGTCTCTGAAATGCAAGTATGAAATAAGCGCACTCATGAAAACTTAAAAAGCAGCCTTTGCTCTTCAAAAAGAGTAACACTGGGCTCTCTGCAAGCTGTTTCATAACGATATTCCCAGCTGACAATCCCACTGCGACACTTCCTCTAGCAAAGCAAGCAAGAACCACACTGATGGTCATCTTGGTCAAAGTGCTTTTTGTGCAAGGTTAGTCCATTTTATGTTCCTTTCAGCCTTTGCCCCTCAAGCGATCTGAAAACGAGGGGCAGGGCAAAGTCCAGTGGACACAGGTCTAAGTTTGAGGACATTTCTTCTGGGCACGTTTTAAGACTTCATGAATGTTTTTCAGGTCCACAGCAAAAGTGGACACTTCTGTCAGTCTTTCCCAAATCCTGAGTCAAATTCTCATTTACACTTAAACTGCTTTACACTCCACAGGTACAGAGATGATGTGCAGAAAAGAGTGTAAGCACTTGACCTTTGCCTATCTTAAAGTCCATTGCTACAAGCAAAGATGCAAAGTGAGAGTGTGTCTATCTCACTGTGCTCTTTCATGAAGTATCATATAAGTAGGTTACTGATATTGAGCACTAAATCTAAGTACAGCCTAAATTTTTGGCATCTTGCCGTCTTTTTATCACAAGGAGAAGCCAAATCTGCCTCTTTCTAGAATCTCTGCACAGGGTAAGAGCACCAGATCATTGCAATTTTGTGACCTAAACAAAATGAGTCCCAACAAATGTCACATTAAGAAGGAACTCACTCACAGCAGGCTCTAAAATCAAGTACAACTGAAGGAAATGCCCTATAGCTTGGAAGGACAGTCTTTTCACTGTTACTGGTCACTGTGTAATGCATGCCTGGTGCCAGGCACCGGGATGCCCTGCACTTCTGCCACTGTAAGCAGACCCTGCCTGCGTTGAAGCACAGTCCAGTTTCTGCTGACACTATAATCAGTGTCTGGTTTGGTTGAGAGGGAAGAAGGGTGCATGAGTTTTATTCTGCAGCTTGTAAAAGTTGGCAAACTGTCTTCTACTGTGAAGGTCACACAAGAATATGCTGGGCAAATTCTACAGTATTCCAGATTTTTAGGATGTTACATCAGTGTCATTTACCTCCTCAGTAAAAGGTAGCTAGAGGGATCATCTTTTGGACCGACACAATCCAAAGTGTTTTGCAAACTGCAAACACCACAGTAACACACACACTTGAGGGAAAAGGCATAAAACACCTTTGTCATCTCATTATCAAGAAGTCAGTTGCGATCTACGGTTTCAGAACTTAGCAGGAATATAAAAATAAACTTGACCTAAACACGTGAACCTACATCTGAGGTTCCAACCTCCTTGCAAGACTTTTGAAAGACTCGTCTTACTTCTTTTTTCTCTTTCCAAAATGCTTCTCTGAATTCAGAAGAAAAAAACAAAAAGTTGTGGAAAGAGAAAATGACTATGGATGGAGTAAGAGGATCATAGCAAAAACACAGCTTCTCAGTTGCCTCATCACAAGTGCGGGATCCAGTGCTCCCCATGGTCCAAAATAGCCACTTATGCTTGTACTGTAAGCAAAAATGGCTACCCAAGGGAACCAGATGTGCACTGAAATAAAAAAAGACTTYTTCCCACCCTAGTACTAGGCATCAAATAGTACAGCATGCCGGCTTACCACAGGACTGTCCTGGTTGTCATTAAGCTCCGAAAGCTTGGTGCTGGATTTCTGCCGTTTTGGTTTATTCCTTTCACTAAGATATCCGGAACTGCTGTCTTGTAATTTTTCTACTTCTTGAGCAGCTAGAATACAGTCTTCAAGATTGCTGAATCCAGAGGGAATGTTTTCTTTGTTGACAACTTCCCTAAAAAGAAAAGGGACGTTACAACAAGAGGTTGTTTAAAACACTCTCCCGCTACATTTATGGTAGCAATAGAGAAATGCATCATGCTGACTGGTGCAGTTCCAGCAACATCTTCTACGCCCTAAGAAACCAGTATCTCTGGTTCTTCCTACTGCAGCAAACACCACACACTGTGCAATGCTAGGTCCCTTTGAGGAGTGAAAGCCAGGTGTATATATCTCAGGTGAGAAAGCTGTGAGGATCAACATTTGGGACTTGATTCACTTCCCACTAAAGCCAATGCAGAGAATCCCATTGACTTCACATGGAAGCTGGACTAGCTCCTGGCTGTCTGTGGTATTTTTATAGAGAATACGCAGCATATTTTCCTTTGAGACACGTGCTTTTAATTTAGAAAAATGATTCACAGCTGTGGTCCAAGGATCTCCTTTGGTGCATGACACCGCATAATCGTCCCTCTTACTCATGGTCTCAAATGCGAGAACAGGACTGTGGTGCTTTAGTCAAATGCTGGATTCCTATTTGGGAATTACACAAAACAGAAAAGGGAACGCATCTCTGCAACGGCAACACAACTGCTAGGACGGAGGACTGTTCTGCTATGTTGGGAAGTGAACGGGACAGCTAGCTTTAAGTCATCACGTGATGTGCTAGCTGGGACTCTCCGGGGTAGCAGGGTTTGTGCTGTTTTCCAGAAGCCTGGCGTATGGCTTATCTTGCCCTGCACAATTAGCCTGCTGGGTCCTTCAGCATGCAGTTTTCCCTTCACAACCTGTTTAGTAGTCTTCCCTCTACTTTGCGCAATAATGAAGACACACATACTTAACACATCACTGCATTATGGGAACAGGAGAAACACAATGCATCTCATTCTTCACCATCCTACCCTGCTGGAGGCTAAAGGCAAGCTGCTTACACTTGACATTGAAACTGGAACGTTTGCTAACTGTTGTATGTGCGGCTGCTTTATACAGTGCTGTGCGACTCCAAAGCCTGCTTTCATGAACAGCAGGAGAATTTATCTAGACTTGCACTGGTGTGACAAGAAACCCGTTACTCTATAGTATCTGGACAGTGGCAGCATGACAAAGCGTTCAGATCAAAAACAAAACCAGAAAGTTTCAATCATTTTCTATATCATGAATCTCCAGGTTTTGTTGACAGATGAGAGATACAAAGAGTTATTATAAATCTATGATTAAACTTCTAAGATAACACATTTGCCTTTGCAAAGTTTTTACAAACCCCTGAGCAGATCAATTACATATACATAGCATGTAGCTCATGTAGTCTGCAAAGCCTGCGAGTTCACCTATGTGTTTTTGCGATAAACACTCTTCCTATCTGAAGTCCCATCTTGTGACATTACAAATCCTCTTGTGATCTATCACAAGGCAAGGAGATGAAGTCAGTGACAATCAAAACAACAACAACAGAAAGAAGTTTTGAACGGAATTCCCAATTTTGATAATTTATCCAAAAGAGTTCTAGCAATCTGACCTAAGGGAACCAGGAAAAACAATTTGAACCCTAGCCAGCATTCAAAACTTCCAAAGTGCTTTAAATCCTTGGCTCCAGCTTTATGGACCGATCCTGAACAACTGTGTCAACCATGTCTAAAGGCAGCTCTGTAACACAATGTTGAAAAAAAGCCCTGCAGTACTATATGCTTCCAAACACGTACACTAGCCAGTCTCTGACCTACTTACCTGAGAAGCCTGTCAGCAGGGCTACTAAACAAGAAAAACTACTTCAGAGCTGCTGCCAGATACTTTGGTGACTTGCAAGTGCTAATTTCCCAGTCCATCTTCACAGCATATTTTCATTCACTATGGAAATGGCTTTTTATTTTGTAACTATGGGGTTTTTTTACAACAGTAGCATTGACCCATTTTGGGAAACAGCATGGCTGCAATATTAACACGAGGTACTGATGGTTATGCACCTGTGTAAAAGTGGCTTTGTATAGGAAGGTGCAGATCCAATAGGATTTGGGGAATTCAGCACCCAGGAAAAAACAACAAGAAACTAGATGTTTATTTTGGAATCTAACTTGAAATCCTAGCAATCCAACACTACAGTCAAGTATACACATTCTTTACAAGAACTAGTGCTGTGTTAAAGCTAGACATATGTGTAAGCACTGATTAGGTCATGGCCTTGCAAAGTCTGTAGTTACAGTTCCTCCAAGATAGCTATGCCTTGGGCCAAGTGTTTGTTAAGGCTATGGTGGTAATACATTTGTACCACACAATATATGCCATAAGTACAGGAGTATGAAAGGAAAAATAGGTATTATTTTTACTCTTTGACAGACATTTAATGATATTCACCACTAAATCATGTTTAAACTTTGTGTAACAGGGTGGATAAAAACTCTTAAATTCTGATTAATCAAAAGGAAGATTTTTCTACTTTCAGACAAACTTCCAAGTCTCCTCAATAAACCCTAACATAAGCTGTGCCTCCACATACAAAAGGGAAACCTGATCTCATTTTTGAAGACATTCTGAATTCAGAAAAGCATCTAAACCTGATGTTTTCATCTAAAGAAAGTTACAGGCAATAGGGCCAACTGCTTGGGAATTTCCACTAAAGCAACAAATACTGTAATTAAACAATTCCAAATACTGTAATTAAAAGCTCTACCATACTGCTTAAAAAAAAACCGGATTCTTATCATGCTTTGCCCTGCTCCATGACCTCTAATAAACTACGTTTCCCAGCTCTAACTGATGCAATGGAGCTCTGCACAGGCACTGCAGTCTGCTCTGCACTTTCAACTCAGGGCAAGGGCCGGTGCATTTCATAACAGAACTAAGCATTGCCTTGATAAGAGGACATGACTAGGGTACACTTAATCAAATATACTTTCCAAAACAAAGAAATCAGGCTCGTACATGTCTCTGTTTCTCCGGGCTTCCTCCTGCTCTTTGTGGTGTCGCCTCCTCTGCCTGGCAGACACATTAGAAGAGGCTGAAGATGTTCCCGATTCAGAGTCCTCTGAACTCTGGCCGCCTGAGCCATGAACATCAAAGAGATGCTGCTCCACGGCTGAGCGGATTGTCTTCTCTAAATACCTGTCAAGCCGAAAAATAAGGTCAATTGAGCTCAAAGACTTTGTGGAGCTCCCTCTCTGCAACAATAAATAAAGCAAGGGTATCCGAGGGTTATGTTTTATTATGACGGCAAGGCAGTATAAATGTCCTAGGGCTGTGACATCTGCAAAGAGCTAAGCCAAAATCTTCAGATACCCTGATGTTCAGGTCCCTCAGAAGAGCTGAGCCTTCCCAATTAATCTTGCTCTTTTTTCTCCCTAGGGATGTTTGAACCTTTAGTAAAACAACTAATTTTACTTACTGCAACTACAGACATTGGTGCCTAACTTTCATCCTCCACTTTAAAAGTCCTTGCCCTGACAAAATTGTATTTGATACCCAGCTATGCTGACACCGGTCAAATCTCTTGTGCAATTCAAGCTCAGTAAGGCCATGGATCACCTGCAAGAAGGGGGATGAGAACATGCAAACGGTACCTCACTACAAACTCCTCATACGCTTAACTCGGTGACCAAACACGGATTTGGTTCTGAGTTCATGCTGGTTTTGCACTGTTCTTGTGCCATGAATGCACCCACAGCCACCCCTGACTTACTCTGGTGTGAGATCACCATCACGCCCACTGGCAGTAAAAGGACTTCCACACAAGCTACAGCAAGGGAGCCTCTGCAGTTGCATCAGTTAAAGATGTGAGACTACTTGAACTTTCAACATGACCAAATCTCCTTCATTTTGGTACCAACATTTTCTTGTAGTATTTCCTTTCTTCCTTAATCAGACGAAGTTTTTATGGGCAAAATCTAAAATTTTTTTTTTTCCCCCGACAAGATCATTTGGAAACACATTTTTGTACATCCCCGCCCCATCCCTCTTTCTTGCAATGCTTTAAGTAGTGTGCTGAAGAATGAGTTTTTCAAACACGCCTGTCCAAAGTCCATATATAGCTTCTAGTGCTTTTTCCATAATTAAAAAAGTTATCTGCAGGATTTGCTGGTTAATTTTCAACTGAGTAGCTATGAGTATGGGAACATGTACCTGGGCTGAATTCTCCAGAGAATTTACAAAAGTTGTTGCTAAGTTGCTATAGCTGTAAGTCTGCTGAGACTGCAGTTCCTGGAAAAGTCAAAAGATCTTAGCAACTGCAAAAAAACGCATGGTTTAACTAGGCAAGTATGTCTGTGTTTCAT
The DNA here is from genome assembly GCA_030449065.1 of Oceanodroma leucorhoa. Lineage (NCBI taxonomy): Eukaryota > Metazoa > Chordata > Aves > Procellariiformes > Oceanodroma > Oceanodroma leucorhoa. The sequence goes on from JASVER010000020.1 coordinate 2,314,072, forward strand.
GTATTGACAAGAATCAGTTCTGCAAACCCATCAGCCATTGGGAATTTCCAGCTCCGGCAAGGGAGCCAACTCATTAGCTCTGCTGCTTCCAGTTATGGTAGTGGGGTCAAGCCCCGTCCTCTGCTGGGATGCAACAGGGCGCAAACAAGAGCAAGAGAATGACACAGTGAGAATGGCTTTTCTAAATATGCAAGTTCTGCCTACCCAAAACATCGCAGGCAGAGTCTGAGGAAAGAACCAAAGGCCTGAGAATTTTTCAAAAGGAAGTGATTTATTATCATTGCAGATGCTTTGGTTTGGGAAACGCTGTCTTTTTTTGTTTGTGTAAGAACCACCCTTAAAGAGAAATCAAAGAATAACCAGCAGTACTTTAAAAAGCTCCAATATACTAAAAAGGTAGCTACAAAATTGTAAGAGACACTTACTCTCCTGTAGCAGGAATGTTACTACTGACTTGTGATACGTGGGCACTGTATAAAAGAAAAAAAAGAGGAGAAAGTTAGATCTAGTTATCACAATGAGGTCTTAAAAACCCTTGCTCTTTGCAGCACTAAGATGTAAAGGTCTGAGCTGTCTCAACAACAATTGCATGAGCATGCCACAAGTTTTCCCTTTAAGGAATTTTCACTCCCATGGTGACGTGGTACATTTTGACAATGCCAATATCCTCAAGAATTAATTTTCCTGTCATTCCCTTGCAGTAGGCCAAGGTCTAATGGAAAGTATTTCAACTCAGTGCGTTGCAGATTTTTTTGCTTTCTTATGAGCTTTCTGCTGCTGCAGGTTGTTTTAGCCTCATCACAAAAGTCCTTGCCTTTTAAGGCTGACTTGAAAACGTATACACTGTGAAAGGGGACTTAATATTTAAGAATCTTTAAATATTAATGGAGGACAAAGGCAAAATACAGGCTTTGCACAGTTCTCCTCCTGCCACTCTCTGATATTCATGTTCTTTGCTTCACATTTTTAAAACTAAAATGTATGCTCTCTTCTTTCCCTTTTCCCTCAGTCTGTTTTCAGGCTCAGGAAGAGCTGATGTGACCGTAGGTGTCATTGCTTGCTGTTTAAAGCCCTTCTGAACAAGCTGACGTGCCACCTCGCACAGCTGTCACTGCTTTCCTCCCTCTGCCAAGCTGAGTCCCATCCTGCCCCCTCTTTCCCCACGCTGACTCAGCTCTGCAGAGAAGGTGACACTTTTTGCCTATTCATCCCTCCTGTAATTTTTGTTAAGTCAAATAAGTTACAGGCCTAGGGATTTCATTTCGATTTATCCCCGTATCTGCAGAGGACTTAGCAGTAAAACTGGCTGATATATCCGAATAAATTGGCACTGTGTGGCCAGGGTACAAGCCAGGCTGGATGCAAGGTGTGTTTCCTGCCAAAACAGGCATTCATTGCTTTCAGTCTCTACCAGTTTCTCCCAAACCATTTCAAAGCAGAAGAATCAACAGTTCCCGACTTCCCTTCACTAACCAAAGGTTTCCTCTCTGTTTCCCGCGAATATTTCACACTTCACCGTACAGATCTAGAGCTAGCTAAGAAGCTGCAGCACTCTCAGATGATAACCAATCTCTGGCTTTCCTGGGTTTGAGTGTCACTTGTGGCAGAATGCAGGCGACAGACGACAAGAAGGGTAAACGAGGGGCCACTACAGCCAGTTTAACAAAACCAACAAAACAACCTAACTCCTGTAGTGAAATACAAACCCCACAAACAGCCAGCTGCAAATCAGACCCGCAATACGCTTCAGCTTCCTTCGGCTGAACCAGTGTGTTCACTTCGGCATGGCTAAAGCGGTGTGCCCTAACCACACGCGCATCCTTCCAGTCCCGGCTTCACTTGGTGCTCATCTCCAGCCCAGGCACAGGTCCCTGGAGCGGTGGCACAGCATGAAGGCGGTCATGGATTTGCCAGTATATCCCACATTACCTACACAGCACCCGAGCAGCTGTGTCAGTCAGATGATTTCATGAACAGAAGACATACAAACAAGTACTATTGTACTTACTATTATGGACATGCAATCTGCATACAGGAAAAAAAAAATTGCAAGATCCTTCTCTTCCCACACATAACATCTTGACTATTAACTACTGGATGGCTTTGCAATTTGAAGTGCACATTTCAAGCACCCTACTTGCTTTCCCATTCACTTACATAAACTATTTGGCCTCTTCCCAGCCCGGAACTATTTTTTAATAGTTTTTTTACTGGCCTCTCATGGGAGATGGATTAGCAAGTAAGATGCTACTGTGGTAGGCTAAACCACATTATAAGATACAATTCATGCATTGGCTACTGCTCCTACATGTGTGGGAGTAAGTTAATATTGTATCAACTTTCTATAATATTTACATGCAATCCATGCTGAGCAGGGGTGTCTTTCATATCACACCTTTCTTCTCTGTTTTCATGTCAGAAAAGTGAAGGGGGAGATAGGATTGTTTGGATTCTAGTTTTTTTAAAACATCCCTAGGATGTAGGTATATCTATCCATCAGACAAGACAGAAGATCTCAGGAAACAGCTCTTCCCTCTGTTTCCAACAGGATTAATACTGTGCAACAATGCAAACTCCTGTTTCACGTAAACTTAATGAAAGGCTAGATACTGTGAATAAAACTTCAATCCGTTACCTCCATCTGTGGTGTCCACGGCCAACAGTCACTATCTGCAAACCACTCGCATCACTATTGAAAACACACCAGCTTTTTTTACACAAAAAGCAGTAAAAAGAAGACACAAAAGATAAAACTGCAAAACTACCTAAGTAAAATGCCAAAAATTTTCATAATACCCCAATACATTCTGTAGTTGTCTAATTCTCAGTTAACTATGTGCTTTACTTACACCAATTCAGTTTTAAGTCCATTAACCTTGCTAATTCATAATGATGCATATCTGCGTAACAATCACTTTGTGGTATCTATATTGCCTGAGTAGGGCTTTTCTAGAATCTGTCGGAGAGGCAGTAATATGGTGATTTTCAAACTACCAACAAGTAACAAGGAAATATGTATACAGCTACATGCCAGCTGAGCGGATGACTGCGAAATGAAGCTCTGACATTCTGATTTTATTTTATTTCCCTTCTAAATACTGCTTCCTTGTATACTGAATATAACTTTATTCTTAGCCCTGTGATATTTTAATGCTCTTTTATTAGCCCCATCTCAATAAGACGGAGATTTTAAATACATTTTTCCAGATACACCAAATTTCTTTTAATTCCATAATTGGTAACTTTTCCTTGCTATCTCATTTTGAAGCTTAATTTGTATTGCTAAATCACTTTATTTACTCTGCGCTAACCTTTTTTACATCGAGGAAGTTCACATCCAAAACAAACGGTGGAGGGGAGGGAGTTACACAGTGGCTTTAGTATTCCAGCCTGCCCAAGGACAGAGCAGGAGGTGCTCCAGCCCGTTAGCAAACTCGGGGAAAAGCACAGCCCCGTAAGGATTTCACAGCCCAGTAGATCAACCAGGCAGGCAGGGTATATCCTGCGGGTTTTCCAAACTTCTTGGGTGGCAAAAGTCGCTCTGCCATTGGATTTATGCTTCACGGAGCAGGCAAGGCGAGCCATGCCCAGAAGAGCCCTCTTGGCATGCCCGCCTGTGCAGGCAGCTGCCTCGGAAGGCCTGCTTTGCTCAGTAAATCATCCCGACAACGGGAACTCATGTTCTGCTTCGGTTAATTATTTTCTCCTCATGTCTGCTCCATTTCACTGATACGTACAGTCAATTATCTCCACAGCTAGATTATCTTTATTAAATTATGCAGCTGCTGCAGAGCACACTGAGAAATAATGACTTTTGATAGAAATTAAAGGTTCTCCTCGGGTGACAGAAAGCAGCAGGAGAGTTTCCCAGTGCTGGGGACTTTTACTTTCGGAGAGCCAGCCACAAAACCTGCATCAAGGCACACAGCTGTTTTAAGCGCTATAAACTTTTGAACTGGCTTGTTATGACCCTCACACTTTTCCTTTTGGGAAGTCCGACCTCTAGCACGTCCCAGTGTTGTCTAACTTGTTTACTGAAGTCTTCTGCTTACTTTCAGAGGTGCCCCATCAGCTCTGGATAACATCTTGCTTCACACATTAGGTAAACTGTTACTGCATGGCGTCTTCTCTCATTCCGTTTCAAGCTCAAGTATGGGAAGGTGGTATTTTCCATCACCTTTAAGCACATTAAATCTCCCCCGCCCCCCCTAACTAGTACTCCCCAGGTTTAAAAGATATGCACCGGAGTGAGAATTACCTCATTCAATACCTCCACCCTGTTTGGTCTGCATTGGGCATCTTATGACAACAGGCAAATAACTGAGCTGGATATCAAATCCCCAGTTCTGTTTTTTTCATTCAAGGCACTATTGAGCAAAATGTATTAGCATCCAGGTATTAAAAGAGCAAAGTAAAAACATCAACCAGATGTTGATGGCATAGTATTTTTCCAGATTGGGTTTTCATTTATGAAGTCAATGAATTAATTCCTGACCATACTTAATGGCCCAAATCATAAGCTATACCTGCAATCTGGAACTAAGGCCACTCATTGTTGAGATTTATTTACAATCCATCTGCTTTATTCAGGAAGTAAAGCTATTTTTTTCCCCCTGTTTTTGTTTTTTTAAAAGCCAAGCACAACAGTAAGAAAGCCTTAATAGATGCAAAAACCTTTTACCATTTTACCATTCCAGCAAAGTAGTGGATGTTTAAATGGCTTTGACATTTCAGATGGGAAATTTCTGAAGTCCTCCCGAATATATTATTCCAACCCGCGACCTAGGAAATTCCTTTTTCGTAGGTATTTGTATAGTCTAAACACTGTTCACTCTCCACAACTGTTGCATACTGCGACGTGCAATACTGCAGACTCACGTGGGATCTATTTTAAGACAACTACTTCATTTGACACACATTCCCCAAAGAGAAGGATTGTGTCTGCATATAAAATGGAAAAATAATGAGTTTAAAAATAAAGAGATGTGCTCTTGGTTACTGGGATGTCCCATCACACAGAGGACACACTTTCAATGTGTTCTCAGCACCTTCACGCTCTCACAAGCTCAGATCCAATTATCCTTCCTTTAAATGTGGTACATTGTATTTGACACTACCTTCTTACAATGCAGAAAACTAACCCCACTAAAAGCAACTGTATTGTTTTCTTCAGGATTCCTGCTGTTTTTCACTTGCACTGGGATCACCCTTTATGATGGCTGCACACTGACACCTACTGCTTGGAGCAGAGACAACCCTGAAGGGGATTCACACATGCCACCCGATTTAGCTCGGTGAATTTGGATGGCTGTGTCTATGCAGGTTCCTCTACAGAGGAGGGAAATACTCCTCTGGAGGCCTCAGACCCGCACGGTAGCTGGACACTGCGAGCAGGGGCACCTGGCAGTCTGGTGTTTATTTTCAACCAGTGTTGATGTGATGCAGGACATTAACGTGCATCACACAACATAATCATGATTTGTAAAAGGGCCCAGCACTCCTATGGGCCTTAGGACCTCTTATGGCATGTCCCACCGAGGAAGAAGCGTCCAGTGGGAAGGCGGCCAAGCAAATTTCTGAGCGGGCRCAAAATCTAGAACAAGATTTTTCAGTTTCTTCAGAAAATTGACCTGAGGACAGAGTAAAACATCTTACCCAACATACTACTAAGAATATGTGACTTGCATTATATAAAAAGAGTTATCTCAAATAACAACTGTTAAAAGGAGAAACAGTCAGCTGTACTGAATACTGCCAACAGGATATTAGTACTTCAAGACAAAAGAAGTACTAAAACAGGCGAAACTGTCCAACGCTTGCCCTGCACTCATGGGTACCAAATGCAATTTTTGGCATTGCTCATGATGTCAGCTCTCATCCCAATTTCAGTCTAATGCTCTGCATGTTAACAAGGAAGCTCCACACTACAAAGCTTTTGCTTTTTTTCCCCTGTAATATCAACTGGTTTATCTCAGGATGTACTCATCAGGAAACTCCTCTGAAACCATCTATGTGACTAATGTCAAATCTAAAGCATATACGCCAGCACGAAGCACGTCTGTAGATTCTCTGTCTTCTAAAAACTCATTGCACATGTTGAGTAGAAGTGTGCTTACAGGGAATTGCCGTTGCCAGATGCTGCTTCATTACCTGAAACTGCACACTGTTTCTCAGTACTGATTACTCAGTACAGCTGGCACTCACAGTCTTATTATAGAGTTATACAAGGAGCAGTGCTACACATTTTTTTTAACAATCTCAACACCCTTTACCACAAGGTTTCGTTACAAAAGGTTTTGGAACATAAATGCCCTTCAGGCACGACTCCCTGGAACTATCAATCACCCAGCAAGGTTTTCCTCTTCTTTTAACAGTGCAGAAATCTTCTTGCCTGGTATTGAGCACAGCTGAGTCAACAAATTGTCTTACCAAGGAGTACAGAGAGGGAGAGGATAACCCTGGTCAGCCGCAGGTGAATGGATTCAAACCCCAGATCTCACAAGTTGGTCAAGCCCACCTCATCCTTGCAATGCCCAACAAAAGAGGGCTCCAGCTACAAAATTTGTAATTTTCTGCCCAAATTTATTCATAGCCTGTTTGTACACATTTTCTCTTGCATCGGTATTGTTACTTAACATAAACAATGCTTCCCCTCTGTCTAAAACCCAGAAGGAATATGTGTACTCTGGTTCATTTCTTATGGTAAATAAGCCTTCCCTGCTCTTTTCTCCATCTTGTAACAGGGTCTGCCCACTTCTTTAATATCTTCACAAATCTAATGCCGTTGGAACATAACTTACTGAAACTGTATGAGGCCTCATCTGACTCTTCGACAAGGACATCCATACTTCCTTTAAGTATACTGAAAATACTTCATTTTATATATCCACTGTCATGTGATTACTTCGACTTGAATATTTTCATCCCATGCCTTCCTTCCATCCCTCCATGAACAAGTATGCCCACTTCCTTTTCCTCCCTGGCATTTCCAAATGTGAGGAACTCCCCTTCCATGTCATGGATTTTCATTATTAGTCCTGAGATGTATGACTTTATTACCTAGGTTATTATTTTTCATCCTATATCTTATATATAAAGATAAGCATGAAATATATCTATCTCAACCATCCTATATAATATCTCACTGTCATATATTTTCTCTCAGAGGACACCCCCATCCCATTCATCCCTCCTAAATTTCTTCTATAAGCCCAATTCATGAGCATGATTCTATTTTATTATGCCAGTGGCTATTAAAGAAAAAAAAGTCCATGACACTTAAGGAGCTCCACTAGCAATCTCCTTCCTCTCCTACCAGCAATACCTACAGGTCTCACCCCTTCCCTACCCATCTTTAAGTTTTAGTACTAATGCCCATTTTCTCCATACAGATGGCATGACAGAAAGCATTTTGGCAACATCACACAGATTAGGTATACTCCTTTTCTTCCTCTCTCTGTAAAGTCTTATAAAAAATCATTTGGTTGTACTGGTATCACCTCTCTTGACAAACCTATGTCACACTGCCTCATTTACCACTTACTCTTGTACCACTAATGACTGCTTATTCCCTTACAGAGCAGCAGTGGTGATTAATTCTATACTTGGTCATGACTTTCCCAATGCCTAAAGAAAAAAAAACCAAACAAATCCACGACCTTAAATCAGTGCCATTTTAAGAAATAGTGTATTGGTGCCATTCTGACAGGTCTGACTTACCAAAGTTAAGACCTCGAGCATTTGCCTTATTGTTAAAAATAACATCCAGGGAAATATTTCCATTGCTAGCTGACATGGTACAGCACTGAAGAATCAAGTCTCTAGTTTGATCCTACCAAAACTGGTTTACAGAGGGACACAATGCTCCTTCAGTCTGGCAAAAGCCAAGTATTATGCAGTGTTTGGAAGCTGAAGAGCTCTTGTTCCCATTTAATTAACTTGTTGCATAACTATCTATATGGAACTACTGTGTAAGTGCAGCAGCGACCGCTCTGTACATACACATTCATGATTCACTTGAAGGATTATTTGAACAGTATTTCAAACTATGTAAGTGTGGCTGGTAGCAATACAAATAGATTTGACCACCAGATGGCTAAAGCAGACAGTCTCCCCTTCCTTTTCCATGGTGCGAAACAAAATTCCTACATATGTCATGCACAGCTCTGGGGCAACAATTAGAACATTCAAAGTTGCACAGAAAAAAATGGCCACCCACTCAAGTCCTCAGTTGTTGAAGCACAATGAATTGCCCAGCCAGCACCAGCTCCCCTGCCAAATTAACTGCACTTGGCAACTGACCTCAGGAGTACACATTTTTGATGTGTGATAAATAGCAGCAAGACTTACAAGCTGTTAGCTTTATTTACAAGTAATTGCATCTCAGCCATGTTACAAATGACGTAAGCTTGGCATGAAGCCTTATGTTGCAAGGTGTGCTGCTCCCTTTCTGCACCTACTAGCCATTTCTTCACTTTCAAACTATATGTTTATTCCTGACTGTTCCTTTCCTATTTGAAGATATATTCCCACGGAAAGCCATCCCTTCATTCCAATGGACACACTCATTCTTTGTTCCCCATCCTAATATGCCCACATCTCTCTTTAAAATTTCCAAACCTGCTTCCTCCCTCTCAGAAATGTCCGGCTTTAATACCAGTTTCCTCAGGTCCCCTCCTTGCTTCTCATCTCCTCGGCAATCCTGACAAGGTCAGCTGAAGAGAATCTCCTTCCTGGATCATTTTTTCATGATCCAGGAAAGGGCTTGGAAGGACAGTTTTAAGCAGTAAGACAGATGGAAATGTAATGAAAGCCTACAATCATTTGAAGGTCACCTTCCACACCTAGCCAGAAAATAGAGGGGGACTATTTTCAGTGGAAAGACAGGATGAGGATTTAAACCGGGGAAAACTTGTGACAGGGGAATGTATGCAGCTACAAAATAATCTCCCACAGGGAAAGGCAGAACCTCCTCGGACAGTTTGGAGCTTTTGAAGCACAGACTAGGCAACATCTGCACAAATACACTGCAGGGAATGATGGGGAATTAACAGGAAGGCAGACAAGACCATGCAGCCAGGCTAGTCCACGAACAGATCACTGACCCACATTTCTGCATGGTTTTAACGCAAGTTTCCATATTAAGATTATGCATGAAATGCACACTTTCTGTAGTTTATGTTAGAAAAATTCCCTAAGAAAAAAACCCAAGCTACAAAGATAAATAGGAATATATGCAAAAGAATTAACAAATTTAAGAGATCACTGTAAGAATTCCAAATATCACTGCTCTCACAAAAAGCACCACAGGGATTTCTTCTTATTTGTTTAAACTCCGCAGAGATCAAAGAACCCAATTATAATATCTGGCCCTTCCTCCTCTGCAGCCCTTCACTGTTAATTGCCCTGGCTCCTCTTCCACCAAGTATAAATGAAAGCACTGGAATTGAGCCTGCTACTAAAGCAAGCAGAGCAAACTTTCACTGATGTCAACAGAATTAGGCCACTGTTACAAGCAGTGACTTTGCCCTCCAGTTGGCAAAACAAGAAACACAATTTGTTTAAATGCAGCGCGAGCGCCATTCCCTCCAGGCAGGCACGCTGGGGACCCAGGCACTCTCCTGCTTCTCTGGGCTGCAGCAGAGGAGCAGTTGCTGTACGGGCTGCTGACTCACCATCTGGTTCCTGGTTTCTTTCTGAGCAGCACATGCTGCCAATTCCTCAAAGCTTGTGGCAAAAATCTCTCCTGTGCCCACAGCTACTCATGACAGGCATCTAAGCTACATAATGAACTGAAGAAAAGAGGAAACGAATGTCCACCTTCTAATTAAGAATTTACAAGGCTGCCATTAAACCCTGAGCCTCGTCTCTAAATACAAAAAAACTGCAACTGAGTTTGTATCTCCGAAGACTCTTTCATCCCACTAGCTGAGCAATACTTACGAACTTAACATTAATCTTCAGTTTGCTCACAGTCTGTTCAGCATTTCTGGCATTACTCCCCACATTTAATTCCAATAACGAGTCAATCCCACACAGAAAAATAAATTAAAGCAATTGAGTAAATACCTCACATAGAAGGGTGACATAGGCCGCTCATCTTCTTTGGAGCTAAAAACAAAACATATTTTTTAAAGTTAGTAGGCAGCTCTCTCTTGTATTTGCAGTTCAAGATACTCACTCTTAAAAAGCAGAGGTAACAAAAGCGAAACAGTACACCTGTTACAGAGGTAGCATTTATGTCTACTTTGTCCTCTGGTTGTACTCATGGAAGAAAGCTTTAAGTTACATTCCGTAAATCCTGAGAATCCAACTTGTTTCTCAGTGTCCACAAACGTGGTGTAACAGATCTCCTGCCAGACGGCCAGCTCTGCAGCAGTGCAAGGACCATTCCCATAGCAACAATAAAGCATTTTGCCAGCAAAACCACCAGAGCTTTTTGCCGTATGCTGTTCCAGAATTAAACAACCTGCCTATTAAAGCAAAATTTGAGAAAAAAACAAATGACATCTTGAGAGACCAAAGAAACGGACATGGGTGTATGCACGAATTCCCCCGTTTCATCGCTCCTGTGGAAAGCCGATTTGACTATGCTGAAATCTCCCTAGGCTCGAGATTAGGGGCTGCCATCGGCTGGCGTGGAGCTCCCCTGACTAAACGGTGTTTCAGTGGTCAACTGACCTGGCCCAAACGTAACTACCTGGTGTGTTCCCTGATGCAGCTCATCATGCCTGTGCTGGCACAAGGGTAAGGATGAGCTGCTGGGGTGCTGAAGTTTAAAGGTGTGGTGGACTGACAGTTTAAGTAAACTTAAGACCGTGCCGCTATAAGAAAGGGTTCAAATGAATTTCACCTAGTCATTCCAACCAGATAAATGGTCGGCCCTGCAGGGCATTTAAGCCTTGTAACTCTGCAGACAGGACACTCGCCTTCCTCCAAGCACACAGGAAATGCCACCAAGGTCGATTCGTCCCCAAAGGACTTTTAATTGAGTCTGCTGAAGAGCACAGCAAATTCAGCAGAAAGGCAGAAAAGATGGGAAGCTGCATAAATTACTTTAAACAAAAGCAGAAAAGATAACATCCCACAAGCGCTGGAAACCAAGCACTTCCCTGCTGCTTTCCCGCTGTTCCAGCAGCCTGGGACTGTGCCAGCACTCAGCAGTTTGCCACAGGTACTCAGCCACAGGTCCCGGGGCACTGCCATGCTGTGAAGGCACCCATCGCGCTTGAGCTTGTTCAGAGGATGAGAGAATATGGGAGAACGCTCTAGGTGAGGTGAGGTGAGGTCAGCCTCAAACTCAAGTCACTTGGGGGCTCTGATCGCCCCAACACCCCAATGAACTTCAACAGGGATCTGAAGTAGATCAAGCTTGAACAATTTTTGAAAAGCCAGCCTGAGTCCATTAATCTCTTGAATTTTGGAGGATTTTATTTACTGGTTTATAAAAGCTTTTCTAAGCACAGAATAAAGGGGAAAGGAACATCTTTGTGGGTTTTGTAGCTAGGAGATCAAATACTCACAGGTACCTTTTGCAGCTTCCACCGGAGCCAGCAGGAAGCTCCCTCAGCAAGACGAGCTGAAACTGGCCTGCAGCCAGGCAAGCACCCTGCTCTCACACTGAATATAGCCAGAGGCAGGTTTCACCGTGGCTCATTTTGAACCCAGCCAATGTTATAACAGATCCACAAATATGAATGCCAAATTCATCCAGGGGGCAAGAGCGTAAGGGAGGAGGCAGGATGCAAGGGAGTCGGGAAGGCCAGGAAGGCAGACAGACAGACAGACAGGCAAGCTAGTGCGCCGGAAAAAAATCACAGGGGTTTAATTCTCCATCATTTCGACCCCCCCATACAGTACGGAGAGATTCATAACAAGACAACTACAGACATCTACAGAAAAAATCTTCCAGCACATCGCGCGGGAAGCCTGAAATACTGATTCAAGGGTAACACCAAATACCACGGACCGGAAGGAAGAGAAGCTGCTTCCGAAATCAGCGCGGTCTGCCAAAACTCGCCTCGCCTCACCTCTGTAACGCAACAGTGGCTGGGCAGTTTTCAACAGCTCCCCAAGAAGACTGGGAGCACAGCTGCTACCGGAAACTTTGCTGCCACTTCCACAAGCCCATCTTCAGCAGCTCGAGCAAGTTGCAGTTGGCCGCTGCTGCGGGAGCACTGAACTCCGCGGTCGCCCTCCTCCGAGACCCGGCCAGCGCACGGAGCCGCACAAGGCAGGCTGACAGCGCCTGCCTGCAGCAAGGTAGGTAACGCAGCTGCCTGTGTGAACTGTGGCAAACATCACCTGAAGGGTCTTCACGAAAACCTGCTATGGCTTTGAGACTGCCTAGAAAAAGTGGAGGGAAACATGGAAGTGCCCATCATTGCCCTTCCCAGAAGACGACCTGCAACAAAGGCACAGATAAGAACCTCTGCCAGGTAGAAGCTGCCTCCCCTAACGGCATGCACAGTCTCTCAGCTTGGATGCACAAGTTATCTCCTTATTTAGCACTTACGGAATATACTTTTTTTTTTTTTTAAAAAAAGTGGAAAGAAGCTACTTTAAACTCACAAAGCTGCTGGTAAAGTTTTTTGCTATGTTCAGTTCATTACGTTAATGGCTGTACTTGTAATCACAAATGCAAACAAGTCCCAGTGGCGGACACAAAATGTGAAAAATGTTTTCTCACGTAGAGAGAAGTTCACAGCGCCATCAAGATTTCTGTTCATCAATGCAACTTCAAATGACAACACCAAATGCTGCTTTGTGTACAAGTGGCAGTTGTCAAAGCCACACCAAACGTGCTTTTTTCCATCATAAAATCCTTTCCTCATCTTAGGGTTTGTAATTAACTTCCAAGTAACAGAAGCACAATGATACTGAAAAAGCCCAAATAACTTTCTTATATTACTACTCCCACTAGCTGCTCTGACAGATCAGATGGAAAAGTAGTATTCAGCAGGGACTCTGAAACCTCTTGCATTTCCTTCCTTTTCTTCCACAGCAAGTACAACTGCTGCTCCACAAGTCCAAGCAAGTTTTGCATCTGTACGAAAAACCATTATCCACTCATGCAAAGTAACTGAGGAGAAACAAATATTTTAAGAACATTAGCTGGGAATGGAGGAGAAAGAAGCTCTAGGGAAGTCAGAAACCAAATACCAGTCTCATTTAGATCACCATGTTTCAAAATTTCACATGGTTGATAATAGTTGTAGCTGTGCATAACCTCTCTTATCCAATAGTGCTTTATAGTTTTACACGTGAAGCAGTAGCTTCATCTGGGATGAAGAGTTCCAAGCTACCTAGTATGAAATCTAGACTTTTGAGAAAACCATAAATATCTTTTAACTTCAAAAGGATCGCCTGCATCTGAGTAAAGCGCATTATCCATTTCCCCCCTAAATCATTAAAAACAACGTATCCCAAACATCTTTCCCTAACTTCATGCACCTTAGTCAACTCATCTGTGCAAGCTATTTGTGTAAATTACAAAGATATTTAAACCAGCTATTCCACATAATTCACGATCCCTCAAATTAGATGTGAGCCTACCAAGCCTTACTGCAATCACTTAGCACACAAGGATTCCGTTTTGATTAAAATACTTTATGAAATAACAAATTATTTGTGTTGTAAGGGAATAAACTGATGTGTTTATATTATACACGCAAGCACAGATTAGTTTAATGAAAGAAATGAAAATTGTGTGTGAGAGATTTTAAACCTGTGTATACCTAATCACACAGTTTCGGATATAAAAGAGACACGCAAGCAAGCAAAAATGTACAAGATATGAATCATAAATGATGATCAGTTGATATTACACAATAAACAGGCTAGAAATTGGTTTAAAACCTTCCACGCAGGACTCTTCGTCACTATCACTCACACTATGCTGATTAAAAAACAACTGCTTCCTTGTTTTTAAAACACCTTGTACCGAAGAGTTTATTAGTATTCCTAGGAAGTCCTTTCTACCATGTATTCTCTCAAAAGAAAATGCTAGAAGTCATTAAGATATGTTTAACATTTAACTGTACTGTACTTGGGCTGCATAATTCCTCTTTCGTTAAAGGGATATACAACCCTTCCAGAAAGAAAGGAAAGCTTAATACCTGGCACAGTGACCTGCCAAGCCAAGTCAGCCTTCCACAGTATGGAGGGGACAAGTCGTTCTGATGTGCATCCCTCACACAGTCTAAATTTTTACCTTGCCCAGAAAAGAATTTATACATTAGGCAAGCAGGTTTAGTAGGAAATTAGGTTGGTGTGGTGTTTTTTTTTTTTATATCCTCAAAGTTTTGTCCAGCTTTACACATGCGTTATGTCCGGAAGGCACTGAGGGGATGAAATAACTTTAAAAAAAAAAATTCAGTTGTTTATTCAACTATCACTGATTACCTGGCCAAGCAGGTAAGTGCAAAATACAGCAGCCTCTTTCTTCTCAGACATATACATAGCTCCCCTAAGCCAAGGGATTAAACAGAACTGAATTGCTCTTTCATGCAATACTTGGGAGAACAATTTCTCACACTCCTAAAGGACACCTAAATATCTGATCACTTCCTTCTTGCTAAAAACCAAAACAAATACCAGCCAACCTGAAAAAACTTGCTCTCTTTATTTTACAGCTAGAGAAGTAATATTGTTATGTTTGTGACCTCCACTGAGCTAACAAAAAAGTTTGTCAGACTGGAAGGAACACCAGTATCGCCCACCAGTTAGTTTAGCACATTTTAGGATTTTCAGACACATGTATTTTACAGCATTTACGCAATGCATCCTTTCTGTCTCTAAAGAAGGAAATAGGAAAGCTTGGGTGAAGTCTAACTGTTAAACGACAAATTTCCATTACAGAACACAGTTACCTTTTTTTGCCTCTCCCTTTGCAACAGGAATGTTAAAGGCAACCATTCACCCATCGTGTTCTCAAATATGCAATGATGGTTTTCCTTTTTTTTTTTTTCTCCTGATGTCTCATCTTGTCCTTCAGAAAGAATAAGGGCTCCTGAGCCCGTTCCAGAGCTGAAGCTGTAAAACACCCATTTAGACAGAGAGTTCCCAATTTATTTACAAGCATATGGGATACCCCCGTCGCAGCCCCCTTACCGGCCTGAGCTCTCACCCCAGGTCAGAGGGTGGCTCAGGCCAGGTCCCTTGCTTTATTTGCACTTAATTATCAGCAGTTCTTCTGTCCTGGCTTGCTGGCACTGGAACCTCCATCGTAAAGCTACCGCTGCTTTCCTGCTCCACATCTCTTTTCAAAAGTTAAATGGGACACTTAGTCAATTAAATTTAAAAAATATGGTGTGGGTTGTTTTTTTTTTGTTGKTTTTTTTTTACAATCATGAAAATGTACTTTGACTCAAGTGTCAACATTTTGCACCAGACATGAAGGGCCTAGCCACTGGCGGGGTTATGCTGCTCAGCCAAGGTCATGTTTTCCTAATGCCTTGCCATAGGCTCTATTTGTTCTGACCTCAAAAGTTAGATAAAGAAATGGCTCGCTTTCTATTCCACCACAGGTATTCTGGACTTCAAAAGAAATTGATTATTTTTTAGTGAGAATACTTTTTTCAGGCAATGAGATAGCTACTTCTAATTTTAATGCAATCACACAAAAAAGCATTGAAAATTCAGTGGCATCAAATTACTAATGATATCAAAAGTTTATGCAGCTTTTGGGGGGAGGAGAAGGAAGGCTAAGCCTGGGTGACTTGTTAAGACTTCAAAGTCATCTCCCTCTTGTTTTCTTCTCATCATTTAGAACCACTGTGCCACCCTGGATTAATAGACATGCATTTTTTGCAATTGCAGAGGATTGTAGCAATACCGTTTATTTACTTATTCTGACATTTAACATTAACAACACTAAAAATAGCTTCAAGGAAGCCTTAGTTTTGAGGCCACAGTAGTGCTTTTTGCTGAAAGTCTTGTCTTAGTCACAAATTTTTCAGCACTTCTTTCCCCGGCCCCCAAGTCATTTCCCCATAGAAGTTATTTCAAGCTTGCGACAAATGCAAGATTGAAACTGCTCATGAAAATTTACTGCATACTTATTTTCTCAATAGAGTAATATACTCATAGTTTGTGCTTCGCAGCAGTGGGTAAAAGGTAATGTTTTTGCAAATGAGAAACAGCAGGCAATATAAGTTTCTTCCTTCAAATAAAACCTTCAAAATAAATTTCCTTCAAATAAATATTGAGGTATGTTATGCAAAAGAAGAAAGAATACCATCCTTGATGCAAGAGTAACCGTAAATTTAATCTAACGTGATAACACTGTGGTGATACAATGGTCATCATTAAAAGTCAGCACTTCCCATCAATTGTTGAGCAACGCCACCCTTGCTCTATACCCTTAATCAGAGGGGGAGGGAGGAGGAATGCACTATATAGTAACTGTCAAAGAAATGAATGTTTAACAGCTATTTCTCTGAGAGAGTTATTTCCATGCAAACATTTGCATTTTCCCTGAAGAGTAATTTTTATAGTCAAAACCATAACATGTCTTTTCAGATATTTATCTCCAGTCTTCACAATAGTTACACTTATACCTAACCATGCTTACCACTGAACCCAAGTTAAGCTCATGCTTAAGTACCTGTGTAAACTACTCATCAAACGAGCCACACATCAAAATACTAGGCGGATAACCCATCTTCTTTATTCTGAACTCACATACTCCGCAAAGTATCTCCAGTAACTTGAGCGGGGGTGGATTGGTATTGGTTTAAATATTAATCTCCAAAGAATCCTGCCGTCTTCCTCAAAGCCGTTTCTTCAGCAGTGTTTTTCCTAAAGGTCTCTCAACTAAGTTATGTCTTAAGCCTGTGAGACCACAGTGTGCAGCAATGTAACTGCAGGGCTGTGGAAAGGGACCTCTTTGGGGGAGAGTCCCCTATCAGCCTTCCAACAGCATGAGCTTCTCCTGTTTTATCTGGCATTCAAAATACCAATATTACATTTCATAGAGACAAGCTGAGGTGAATACAAAGGATCACTCTGTCACACATCTGAGGAGCACGTACTATTTCTTGTTCTATTTTCCACAGCCAAGATTAAGGGACAAGTACGCAAGCCTAGAGAAGGAGCCTTTTAATTCTAGGAAACACTAACATACAGCACAGCCATACACATTGAGAATATACTGCATTATCCACAGGCAGAACTGCGCAGGCTGTATGTGAGGGGGCACTGAGATTGAGGCATGTTGCCTGAACGGGGGAAAAAAAAAATAAAAAAATACACTGAAGCCTTTTTGCACACCTCCTCCCACTTCAAAGCAACATGAGGGAAGTACAGGCTATCCCATGGCAAGCTGAAATGAACAGAACTTCTTGCTGATTAAATGCCACCGTGAGCGAGAGGCTGATTTTCCATTTATATTAATATATCTGAATCTACTGGAACCCTTGACAGTGTAATTTTGTATAATTATTTTCTACTCACTATCCTTCTGGATTGCAAATATGTTTATCTTTTATAAAATGACGTCAATGTTAAACAGCTTGCTTTTGTTGTTTTACTTCTTAAACTAGTTGGGGCTTATTATGAAAGACAGGGCAGTGTCTTTTCTTCTACTTGTGGTTTGGCAATAGTCCTCACTAGGATAAAACTAGAAAATGGCTCAGAAAGAGGCGGAATGAATGTACCAGCCAAAGTCTCACCTCTTCTCAGAATTTAACAGCGTGAAGTTGCATAACGCACACATACCTGTTGCATTATAATGGTGAAGAACTGTTACTAGGTAACCAGCTATTTCGATTTCAGGATTGTTTGTTAAAAGCTTGCACGCTTCAAATAAAGGTATCTAAGAGCCCAGTTTTTAGGTAAATATTCGTATTTTCTTGCTTAATCAGGTGGATACCCTGGAGGCAAACACCGCAGAAAATTTCCACATCAATTTCCAATTTTAGTCAGAGCCCCCCACACCGCCCACCCAGTGGTACCCAGGAAGAGCTTCCACAGGCTCCTACACCCATCACATCAGCTCTGACACAACAGGGTACCCAGCTGTGGGTCAAACGTCAGCCTGGAAGGCCAAAAATTCACACAGTATTTTGTAATAGGTTATGAATATGACTTGAGTAAGATGAGAACTACAGGTTTGAATTTGTCTTCATTCTTCCACCAGAAAAAAAAACAAATCAAAACAAAAAAAATCAGATACAAGTTCTCTCCATCCTCAGAGAACATACTTCGCTTCACATACATATTCCAGAACATACTTCATTAGGGCTTGTCAAGCACTCCCGGTACTTTGGATAGAAAGTGATAACAAAGTCCAAAGGACCAGACTTATTTACGATACAACTTTACAAACACAAATGCTCACTAATCTGTTAAAGAGAACACAGCAGTCATTCCAAAAAAAGAAGAGAGTGCGGTGGAGTACAAACAGTGTTCTCAGGCTAAAATACTGGGTATCTCTGAAAGACCCCAAGCAAACAAACGAGTAAGGTAAATCAAACAACCCTGATGATGACTGCAAGCGAGACAGCCCATGCAGACAACTGCTGCTATACAGGTTAGCAACAGATCAGTCACACTCCCTACTTCTACCAGATGCACTTTCCAAAAATATTTGTTATGGCTTCACTCTTCCTCTGCCTTGATTTGTTTCAGCATAGTGCAAAGCAAGAGAGGCCACCAATCACAAATAAGGCCCGAGTGCATACCTGTCTTTCTTATCTCCTACAGAAACTGGCAGATGTGATTGGCAAAGGCGGCCGCCACACGTTTCAGCTTTGCACAGCTTTTGTTAAATCTGCAATAGACTGAGCTAGAATAAATGAATTTAAACATACATTAACAGCATTAGTAATGCTCCAACTAGGAATCTAGGTTATTAAAGTAAGCTATTGTTATTCAGAAAACATGCTAGCCTATTAGCAATAGAAGAGACAATTACTGTGGATAGGTTGTTGGAAAATCAGTAATGCAACCCGTGTGACATTCACAGGTGCCCTTTACAGTGCTTGGGCAATATAGTACCTATTGCAGTGGAGGGTTCAACATATTCAGCCTTCCACCTCTTCCCATGCAACGAAACATAACCCTGATGTGCCCATTGTCACTCCCTCGCAGCAGGCCACCATATCCCATCATGTGCCATTCCACAGACATCTATATATAGAATAAAATGACACCGTATAGTACATATGGCTCTATGCAAGCACATTATACGATTTTTAGGAAGATAGACTCACAGCTTACAGGTACCTTGGTAGATACAATACTTTGCTGCTCTAGTGACAAATGCTATTTAAATGTCACAGCTTCTTAAACAGAGCCTTTCTCCCTCTCCCAAGTTTTACACACCAGCCACAGAGAGATACATTCGTATCACTTCAGCACAGGAGGGTTCCCGTGGCAGGCACAGCACGGCCAGCTTGTGGCCCAAAGAGAGCATGGAGCAGGGTACCTGCAGGGAACGGGCAGGAGGGAGTTTATCCACCCAGGAAGGGAACCAAGCGCGATCAATGCTGGCCACTTGTTCCCCTTCTTGAGAGGGGAAGACAGATGCTCTCGGTTTGGGAAGTGCCATGAGCCACAGCACCTGGAGGTTGCCGCTAGCCTGCTTTAGACCCAGCAACAGGAATAATGCACTGCGAGCTGTCCATGCCCTCAGCTGGAACAGCAGCATCAGCCTGTCCACCTCACAGGAACTACAGGCGTATTGCTACCCGCGCTGGTACTAACCATTATCAGGCATCACCTTTCCTGAAGCTGAAAAAAAATGCCCGAAGCCAGCAAGACCCTCTTCCACAGCAAAACTCTGCACTAAGAAGGGAGGAGACAACGTTCCAAGGGGAAGAATAGGAAAATAAAGGTGCAGCCTGGAGAATGCCACTGTAAAGGGATCTGGGAGTCTGTGCTTGTCTGCCCCTAGGTCCAAACAAAATTAGGTGCTAGAAGTATAGTATACACATCCTAAAAATAGATCAAGGAGATGGAAAAGCAGCCAGAATTTTGTGAATCTTTTTTTTTAACTGCAAAGCTCAAACAATTCTGTACCATGCTCAAGGTTTAATGGGAGTTTGAAGAAAAATCTCCAGTTTTAAAGTGCAGAGTGCATTTTAAATGATCAAGAGTTAATCCTTGCAACAACAAAAAATAGTCTAATTACAGCTACCCTGTGAAACTTATCTTCCCCCTGGGGTGAACAGTCAAGAGCACAATAACAACTACTTGTTCTGACCTCCGCTACGGGAACACAAAAAGGTTAACAATATTATGTGATACTGGTCCTTCAAACAGGAACGATGCACTATGACTACTTCTTTAAGACATTCAAACCGCATTTCTGTTTCTCTGCAGTCATCAACATGGAACCCCGCGACTGCAAAAGAGACTTCCTCCACATCTATCTGCAGAGGACCCTGCGCTTTATCAAGACAATAACAGCTTGGGCAGCAATTTCAGTTACTATTTTATCGTGTCCAAGTAAGCAGCAACTCCACAGTTTCTGCTGAAACAGCACCACCACAGTGCTGAAATGGCATGCTAAATTACTTATTTACTGTTTAGTAGATTACATAAAGATTGATACTCAGCCCATTCGAATAAGGCTAAAGAGGTATAGAACGTGTAATTTTGAGAACTGAAAGAGTAATAAAAAAAAAATATAATTAATGACTGAGTAAAAGAACTCTGTACACTTCTCTCCCCTCACCAGTGGGTCTGTGCACTTCCATTTCAAAAGCCTGACTGCAGTTATCCCTGCCATACTGTGGCAGGAGCACATGCCAGTACAGGTACACACTCACAGCTGGTGCTGAAGGGAGGTGTGTCTCGACACTCTGGAAACAAAACAGCCCTTTTCCTCCGAAAACTAAACCTCTCGCCCATGCTGTGCAAGCAGCTGCAAAGGCAGACCACGCTGGGTGTGTAAGTAGACAGCTATAGGTGGAGTATGCATAGGGGCAAGCCGGGCCGGGCTCGGCTGGACTCCCTTACCGCATTACAACCCCCGCTGCAGTGAAGCGGCGGGAGGGAGAGGTTTGCTCGGGCGCAGGGAGCCGTCAGACCTCCACCGCTCGCCGGGAGGGGAGCACCTAAATCCCTACAAACCTCTGAGCTGCTCCCAACCCGCGGCAGGCTCCCCCCGCGGAGAGGGCTGCGCGGATTTCGGGGCGCTACATCGAGCCCCCAGCTCCGCACAAGGAAGCCGGAGATCTCCCATCCCCGGAGCCCCATTAATACATTAACCTGTTACACTGCCCCGGCGCCCGGGCCGGCTGCCCGGAGCGGTGCTGCCCCTCCCGGCAGGGCCGGCGTCCCGGCTCCCCCCGTGCCCCGGGCCGGGCAGCCCGGCACAAGCCCCGCGCCCCGCCTGCCCGCGCAGCGTTTTGGGCCGGGGGCTGCCCCGGCCGGACACGTACCTCTGCAGGGGCATGACTTCGCACGCCATGCTGGCCATGGGGCCGCCGCACGCCCAGCTGCCCGCCTCGCCTCGCCTCGCCTCGCCTCTCCTCTCCTCTCGCCTCGCCGCGCCCGCAGGGCCGCCAGCGCCTCGCCGCGGGCAGCCGGCGGCGCGGCGCGGCCCGGCCCCGGGGAGGGGCGAAGGGGCCGCCAGCCCCGGGTTGGCGCCTAACGGCAACCCGCCCCGCCGCCGAGGGCCCCGGCCCGGCCCCCTCTCGCTGCCCCCCGGGGAGCGAGGGACACCGGCCCCGGCCCCGGCCTGCCCCACCGGCCTTGGCAGACACAGGTTAATCAGAATAGGTTTATGATGTCCAGCTGCTCCTGGACCTGCAAGAAATGCCACAAGCAGAGGGCTAATTCCCACAGGATACCTTTTAACAAAAACAACCCACAAGGTCTTTTGTATCTCTTTTAGTAACTATAACCCGCCCCCCACCCCGCCTTCTTCCTAAATATCACCCAGGGTGCAATATAGTCACCCTCAACATCCCTCCCCACGGCCGCGGCGGCCCTGGGTCCTCTCCGCGGCAGGCGGGATGCCCACGGGCAGGGCACTCGGCGTGCACCTGCCCCCCGAGGCTCTACGATACCACCGCCGGGCTACTCCGCTGCTGCAAGCTGCATCGAGCCCCGCCGCTGCATACCCGCGCCTTCACCAGGTATAGGTGTCCACAGGGGCTGGCACAGCTGGGCGTTCGAACTTACCATCCCTCTGCCTTGCAGTAGATGCTACTGGGGTTCAGAGGGTTTGTGCAGTAGATGGCCAACTGATTCGGACACACAGTGAAGACCAGCATATGAGAACTCTTCCCTTAACATTTGAAATGAAGAGGTAAGTGTTGCGGAAGGCAAACTTATTTTTACTGACATTCCCAGTGAGCCACCCTCAAGCACTCCTGCTTCTACATCTGTGGCTGCTGACCAAATACTGCTCTGAAACAAGGAATCACACTGTTTTATTTGATGGAAATTCGGGGCTAGGAAGAATGGTAACAAAAGAACCCCACACAATGGGTGTGCCATTTTCCAGGACATAGCAGCCTTGGAAAACAAACAGTACACAATCTGTCAGAAGGTCTTGCACTGAAATGTCTGATGGCTGCTGAAGGAGCACACCCAAAGCTTTATTTTTTTACCTTTGCACCTCCTCTGCCCAGAACACCTGAGGAATCACCTTCAACTTCCCCCAGCGTTGGACAGAAACACTTCTGCTGCTGCCCTACCCGTGAACCACGTTACCGCACCACACGCTTTACGTGACAGAGAACGGGGCAATCTCAAACTGATAAAAGGGCATAAGAGAATAGATCCTTCCAACATTTTAGGTGGCAAAAGCCTAATGGCTAATTCTGGCACAGCCAGACATACCAATCTTCAAAAATTCAAGTCAATATTAAAAGCACCATCACCTTCAACCCCAGCGAGGACTGGCACTGGTTTGGGAGAAAGCTGTGGCAAGAGCTTAGTACCTGTATGTTTAAGACTTCCATACAGATGCAGGTCGTGCAAATTAGACACGAGCCACATCAGCATTCTGGAGAAGCAGCAGACACTCACAAGTTAGCAGAAGGATATCAGACATTTCACAGGGATGCCTAACAGATCCTGACCTTTCTCAGCAGGAGGCAGGGGTGTTTTCTATCTCAAAAACAAAAGCAGCAGGCAGCTGCAGCCTCAGAAAGCAGTGGCATGGAGTAGAGATGCAGAGACCAATCGAGAAGTGGCTCCGCTTCAGCACGCTGAACTGTTTAATATTTGCTCCTGTCAGCAGGCTGACTGGAAGAAGTGCATTAGTAATGCTTCTGCCCGTTGCCTCAGCACAAGCCCGTTCTGCTGCGCCACAGTCACGCCAGGCACAGCTCAGGGCCCCTTTTTAGGAAAGTCAGCAATGCTGATAAAGCGCTCTGCCATCACAGATCTGGTCTGCTCTTTATCTGTGGCAATTAAATGAATATCTTGATGACTTCCTGTTAAATGCGCCATATGTCCTCTTAAGCAACTAAAACCGTGAGAGAAAGATTTTACATAAAACTGCTTCAGTATAAAACAAAAGCACCTTCTACTGTTTCACAATTTGACAATAAATCAAATTGCCTCTTCCTGGCCAGTCTTTATTTACACACACACAATTATTCACATTTTATTACAGTTCTATAAACTGAGTGTTACCATGAGTATGCCAATAAAGAAAAAAATAATTTTCCACATTTAACTAAGGACCCATCCACATGGGGAAGGAGTCAGGGTTCTCCAGAGCAGCTTGCTGAATAACCAGAAGTGGAATAACTCAAATAGCTGCTGTGCTCTGAATTTATACCCTAGCTATTTTGTTGTAACTTCCATGGGACTTGCCTGTATAAATGAGCTTAAAAGTATTGAGATCCTCAAAAAAGAATTCACTCACAAAAAGAGATGCTGTAATAACCAGAAAGATTAATTTATGAATTAGCATCAGTGAAGAAGGTTAGTTCATGGCATCATGCTAAAATCAACCAGATGCCTTGGGAGAACATTAAAGTTGCTCAAGGCTCCCTGGGCCATCAGCACCTTCAGATCCACCTTCTGTTTCTGTTCTCTTCTTTTGGAGTCCCCTTAATGGGGTATCAGTTTTCTCCTCTCCTTCCTCGTCTGCCTCTAACATTGCCAAAAACATCATGACTAAGAAGAGGTACCCTAGCTCATGTTTCCCTGCACACCCACTGGCATGCAACTTCAACACCCATTAAAAGAAAGGAGATCAAAGATGAAAAAATGCAGCTGGTGGACTTTTGCTAGCACTGCTGGTTCCCAAGGTTTTAATTATTTCTGGAGCAGCTGCAGATATTGCAATAAAAGAAAGATGTTAACATGGAGAAATGTCAGAGAGAATGAAATTTAAAAAAGTACTTTGGGGCACAGTTGCCAACCRTTGGTAAGAGCAGTAGTACCTGCTACTCAATCAGTGGGAAATAGCCCCATGGTGCACATCACCTTACTTCAGTTTGCATCGCCTCAATGGGCCCTTTCAATCTCTCACTCTGCTAAATGAGCATGCAACTCCTTAATTCTTCGTCTTCCCTGTTCATGGGTATGGACCACAAGCGATATATTTGTGGCACAAAGTAGGCAGACAAAGCAACCAGAAAACTGCAGTCTTATCTCCAAACAATTCCACTTCCTTCTCACAGATGTTTATGTTAAAGCCAACTTGCTACTTGACAGAGGCAGGAATTCCTACCCTCCCCCTGCCCTCTTACACCCTTTTTAACTTGCATAATTCAAGCTGGGTTATCACGTATAAAACCTGGGATTATACAACATTTTGTTATGGATTTGTTTGTACTTGTTGAATTTGTTCTCCCATGTTAAACATGGAAACCAAAACCTCTTCTGCAAGTTTCATACAACTCTTGCATTCCTATTGCTCAGAAAGGCCAAACTCATCTGTTGGCAGCTACAATGCACTGCAGTGGCTATTTATGGTACCACCAAACATACATACAGAGGATGGGGGGGGGGGGAACCTCCCTCAGGACAGGCACAGCATCCTCTCCACTGTCTTTATGCTCCTTAGTGTATCGTGAATACTTCAGGAAAATAGACAGCAAATAACAATAAAAATGGTAAAGCCCCGCTAAAATACCAACACATATCACCACACTTCAGCACCAATGCCAAGGCAACACCTGGGTTCAAACTATTTGATTTGCAAATTTCTCACTAAGATTCAAAAAAGGAAAAAAGACACTGGCTGGAACTACATATGAATAATCACTTTTCTCCACCACCATCAATGTTTAAAGAATGAACACATGTTTGGAAAGGAAGTCTCCTGTCAATCATCATTACAGATGATGAGTCTCCTCTTTCTTTCCTTTTCATACTTAGCTGCACACCAGGTGATTTTCTCAGCGTATAAAGCAACAAGAGAAGAGGATCTGTGAACAGCACCAGAGGATACGAGATACAAGTGATCTAGATAATGGATTTTATGAGGATGTGGCTGTATCTGCCTCCTGAAAAGCAGTTATCCCTTGCCTCACTGCACTGTCATACACAAAAATTAGATACTATTTTTTAAAAAAAAGAAAAAAAAAAAGATCTTGCCTGGTCTGATAAAATCTGAGGGTTTTTATGATGCTGGAGTTCTGCTCAATACCATCAGTGTATTCCCACAGTGTTTACTAAGTTACGTAATAATTTCCCCCTGGCAGAAACATTAAATGCAAAGCAAAGATATCATCAGGCTGAACATTAAAGAATGTACTTTTCAAAATACCACCAATACAAAATTTAAAATGCCTTTATTTATGTACACATACATGCATTGATACATGCACTTTTCTCTTTAGAGTATCTGTGCATATAAATATCTGCAATTACAAATGATAAATACCCTGGAAAATCTCCCGAGGCCAGAAGATTTGTGTGCACACATGAAATAAGCAAGTCACATGTAAATAGAAACCATATTTGGAAACTCTAGCCCTTCATGTCCAAGCAAATCAGATAGACGATTAAATAGGCCCTGTCCAAACGAGCACAAACAGGAAGAAAGAGCAAAACGTAATTTAGTAAAAGGGGAATCCTCAGAAAGAGGGTAAGTACTAATAGTGACTTTCCAAGGCTGGTACTCAGCCCTGTATCACTTAATGGTTTTATCAATGATCTGAAAGAAAATGTAAAATAATACCAGTGGTTCTTTTTGTATGTTGTGTGCAAGGCTTCCATATAGCCATATAAGAGTCAAACCTGGGAACTATATGCAAGATGACGGGTCCTACTGGGGGATATGACGTCATGCCAGATCAGCACTTCTATACAAGCTCTGAGTGACTGTGCGGCTAAAGAACATCAGAGGCATCAACATGGATATTGTGTGGAAAAGGTGTATTATGTCTGTATTTCCCGCTGGGGTGGTTGCTACAGAAAACTCTGATCAGTTCAGGAATTCCCATTCTTAAGGAAGTTGTGAAAAATTGAAGAGTGCTCAGAGACAACCCATGAAGCACCATATGTTTAGTGCTTTTCAAAGAAAACAGCCTATCCAAGCAGGAAACGTTAATATTTGACCTAGTACTCACAAGCTGAACAAGATCCAATGGCTGGGAGTCAAAGACAGACAAATTATGACTAGAAATGAGACATTTTTAAATGGTGAGGATAACTAACTACTGACACAATTCATCAAAGACGATGGTGAATTTTTAATGTTCTTATAACTTACAGTCGCCTCTGTTCGGGAACGCCAAGCCTTAGACAAACTGCCCAGATGTAATATTCAGAATTCTCTTACTCATTTTCTTAACTAATACTTCTCTTGTCCAAAAGAGAAGCAGGTTGCTCTCAGTTGACTTCATTTTACCCCTTTTATTTTTTGCACTGGCATAGAAATACGGGTTTTGTTGGCATATCCGTGGGGAATACACTGTTTTTTTGCACAGTAGCTCTTCTGTTCCTTCCTGCAACTTGGAGGCCAAATTACCTTTTAAACAAAGCTAGTTAAAATCTATTAAGGAGGAAACATATTCCAGAATTGCTCCTTAAACTTGCCGGGACAGGAGAAAAATAAACACCAAGCTGAAAGCCTCTCAAGAGTTCCTGATCTCAGCCAACAGATAATCACGCAAGCACATTTCCCATCAAGAAGGACACCCCAAGCTCCCAGGAGACCTGGATTAGCTGCGGTGGCTGCTCTTCATTAAGCAGCAGTGTCCTTTGCAAGCACTGCCACACCCGCTTGTCAGCTGCTTTAACTTGTTCCAAAGGACTCTCGCCCCATGGGATAGCCCAGAAATTATTTCTTGGCCTCCCTCCTGGAGAAGGGGGAGGATTGGGAGTAGGTTCCTAAAGGGTTTCCTGGGAAAGCATCAAGTAATGAATGGTTGTGCCAGCTAATCTGCTGTGGGAACAGGGTAAAGCACGCTGTGCAACAGGTCACTAGGTTCTTCATTTGCACCAGTTAGTTCAAGTGCCAGAGCATGGGAGAGCAAGGAAACAAGCAGGAGTCCAGTAGTGTACAAGTTATTTTCAAAGCAGGCTTTTTCCAAAGCTCTGCTAATCTAATGGAATTCCTAAATATTAATGTCTAATGAAATTTCTCCCACTCCTCTAAACCGTTATTTTTATAAAACAGTCTGCACACAGACGTTTTAAAAATTCAGCTGTTTCAGACCGATGAAAATGTTTGCCATAGAAAACACTGAAGAAAAAGCATTCATTTATCAGCAAAGATTCCAAAAATTTTTAAATGAGCCCTTGCTACTCCCTGCGTTATTTATATTCCCTACCAAAAATGTCACTGGTTTCACACTTTCCCACCTTCCAGAAACATCCTTCCAGTCCTCTACAAAATTATTATCCTTTGAACTCCACGCCTCTGCGCCCACCATGTTTCCTGCTTTCTAAAGCATCTTCAAGTGAAATGCTTGTAGTTCACCCTTAGCTTTACAAAAATAACAACCATATCAGAAGGGGCTGAGCAAAGTGGAGGAGCAGGCCACGTTTGGTGCATACAACTTTTTACTCCACTGAAAGATAAACTGCCATCCGTGTTGGCAAGGGAGGCAGTCTGGCAGAAAGAAAAACCCTCTAGAAATAGTTCCTCTTCTTCAGCTAATGACGTGACTGAAAGGAGTCCTCCCTTTGCACAAGAGCCCCAGCAGCCGGCCTGGCTCCCGGGAGAGGTGGTGGGAAAAGATGACTTGGCGGGAGAGACCAACTCCGGCTGGGAGGCACTAAGAGAAGAGTGAGCTGAGTGAGAATAACTCCATCTCTCTGCCTAGAGCTGGAAGATGCATCTGCCATAGAAGCAAGAAAGATCCTGGCTAAAAGACAACTTTGCCCAGATCTATTAAAACCTGACTGTATTTGACCGAAGCACAGCTCTCTCAGGCCAGTCCCAGGGCTTTTTCCTGCACCCAGCTGTGCGTACATCAAGAAACACAAATTATTGTTTACACGCAGCCAGATACAACAATGCTGGGCTTAATCAGCGCAGCTCACAGCTATGCCCCTCATTTGCAACATCAGCTTTGAGTCTAACCACTCTGTACGTGTCCAGGCTGCACAAACATGCTCCTACCCTGCTGCAGGCCACTCTGAGCAATGTTAGGAGTGGCACAAGCAGATACTGAAGGGAAACAAAAGTTCAGCACAAACCTACGTTTAGTTATCAGGAACATTCAGAACAGCAAGAGAAAGGTCTGTAAGCTTGCAACTTCCCAACCCACCTTCACAGTCCTGGGAAAAATCCAAGTTTTTCTACCCAAGGGGCATAAATCCAGCAAAAGCTAACAAGAATTTAGAGGAAAACTTATTTTCTGTGATGCTCAGTAGCCCCCTCAGAATGGTGGTCGCTTGATTTTTTTGCAATTTGACACTTTCTGGAGTTTTGGGGTGGGTTTTTTTGAAGGCAACATCTATAAATTTTATAAAGCATGGTGCACTGTTAGCAGTGCTCCCAAGAGAGTAATCATTTCATGGTGGTTAGGTGGTTCCTAACCATAATGCAGGACAATAAAAATGTTATTTTATTAGATATTAATCCCTCCCTACATGACTCAAACTTTCTGAATGCAGAGAGCATGGAGACTGTGAAAGGGCCTGAGGAATTGGTGATGGAATCTCTTGTTTCCAGGAGTCCTGTCAAAGCCTTAATGACTGGAAGTTATTAACATCTAAGCAGCCTTTAGTAATTTCGTTGCAATTACCTAGTGGCCTCTCTTTGCAGTCATCCCTAGTACAAATACACTTCTTGCAGCAGGTGCAGAATGAAAGGGAAAGCTTTGGTACAGAAACAGAACTATCTTCACACTTCTAACTGCAACCCTCTCAGGCCAGGAGGAAGGCACTGAGCCAATGTGAGAAAGTGCAATTTGTAGATAAGCAGTCAGCTTGGGATCACATTCCTCACAACAGATAAAATGAGAGGAAATCTCTGATGGCCACTGACCATGAAAGAGGAGGATTTTACAACACTGAAACAGCTCAGAGACAAACAGATGCAAGAAAAATGACAAGAGCAGTGAGTGACAACGCTGCCCTGCCACCTCCAGCCTTGTCTTATTAGACAGCCAGCTGACCACTTTGATGAAAAAATATACCTGTGTGTCATGGGAAGTCACAGCTGAACTCCATCAGCCTACACTGCAATGTGCTGAACACAACGTCCAAATGCACACTTCTTCCAGCTGAACCGGGAAATTGCAGCAGCAAACAAGCTTGGCTGAGAACTTGGTGACCTCTGCCCGCTGATCTTCCTGCAGACGGCCTGCAGGACGCAGGCCCAGGTCCCCTCTGGGAAGCCGCACAGGAAGGAGTACCCCACAGCTTCAGGTGGTAGAAAACTGCTTGCTCTGCAAAGCTACYGGAAACAAGGCACGCTATGCTGAACCTCCTCAGCTGAACAATGCACCAGGCACTTCAGGAGACAGGCTAAGGAGAGGGAACCACTCATTTCCTGCAGTAAAAATAAGTCAAGTCACAGTGCAGAGGCTCTGCCTCTCCCCTAGTTGCTAGTAAGACAGGTTAGTGATGAGTGTCTTGGTTTTTGTAAACACAAATATTAAAAGCACAAAGATTTCCAAGGGTGGCTTAAATTCCTTATTATCCACTGCGTGTTCTTCCATAAGAGGTCACTGATCCTTTTGTTTGAAAATTACTTCCAAATTGTCACAGATGTTTGCACCTTATTTCCTACAGCAAAAACTATTATCTGACCCAGCTGGTATCAGAAAGCCACCAGCCTCATGAGATGAAAGGACTCTCTCCTCACAGCAAAAGAAGATACAAAAAAAATGAACAAGATGACAAAATAAAGAATCCTTCTAGCTGAGAGGACAATGCCTGAGACACAGAAAGGGAGTCAGTTTTTTTCAGCTTTGTTACTCAATTGCTGTGAACTTACTGTAGTCCCTTTCTGGCTTCTAAGGCTGCTGGATGCTGTCCCAGGAAACAGGAAAAGCTAATACACTTGGCTCATGGACTGAAAGAACTTCTTTTGTTTCCATATGCACATTATGGCATTAAGGTGCTGCTTTCTACATCTAACAGTCATCAGATCTTTGTTTCATTTATGATTCCTGTTATGCTTCCAAGATGAACCTCAACTTCTGTGGCACAGGCCAGGGCATCAGATTCAAAATGTTCTCCATCCCACAAGCCATAATTTGTCACCAGCTAAATCTTGCACAGAGAGGCAAAGATAAGATGGCTAGAGGTAAATAGGAAGGTTAGAATAGTGTGATGGACAAAGCCTAATCTAAAAGAGTAACTTGTGCAGGGTGGAAGAGAGAGGGCAAATGCTTGGAAAAGTAAACTGAAATCCACCCAGGTGACTTGCATGGAAAAAAATCTACATAATTACATGTTTCTGTGACTGTCATTACATCTTGGCTAAAGACAGGCGAGAAGAACCCAGGAGGAGCTGAGACCACACCCTGACTCGCCATTCACAGTCACCTACCTCAGAGAGACACATAAATCACATGTCTTTGTGGCTGTGTTTTTAGAAAACTGAATGCTTTTCTTAACAACTCATTATGTAAGGCAGTTCCTACTGCCAGCATCTCACAATGCAAGAAAGAAGGCAATTGATTGCATAGGAGGGTGGAGACAAATGTACTCTCAAAGTCAAATGAGTCAGCTTGGAAAAACTAACTCAACACAACCTAAAGAGAGAAAGTGACAAACAGCAACAATACCTTGTATAAAAAGTCCTCTCTGAGAGCTCAGAGCAGGGCCCACCAGAGGCTGCTGCCGAACGATGCAGAAGGCAACCGCCCTCACCACCTCCCCACTGACCTCATTCCAGACCTTTGCTCCTTTCCTCAGCAGTTTTCTCGAAGAATCTATGGCTGTCAGAGGGCAGCCCTGCCGGCTGCCTGGCTGCAATCCCTTATGTAAACATGGCAGCAAGGCTCCTGAGTGATAAGGCAAATTATTACTTTGGATAGGGACTGAATGTACTGGCATGACAGACTTCAAAAACAAAAAAACCCCAAACCTAAACAAAAATACTCAGCTAAGCAAACAACACCAGCCCCCTGTTTGATTTGTTCTGGCAACAACAGGCACCCAAGTTCTTATCACATGCCAGAGAATAATGGTAAGTTTTGGCTTGCCTTGGTTTTAAACCACAGCTGCTAAAAGGAAAGCCAACAAATAGGGAAAGTGTTTATAGTAAGCACAAACTTCTCAGTGTACAAATACATGTGTTTTCATACCTCGACAATTAACAGCGAGAACATGCAGTGTCATTAAGAAGAGGGTGCAGCAGGGTACACTAACCCACCCCTTACTTTAGGGAGGCTACTACAGCATGTGATCCCCTTATTTGCAGGACATAGGCCAGATATAAGGATCTTTGTGAACAAAAGGTTGATATAAACAAACATTCTCTTTGAGAACATGCACATGTTAGAAAGCCAGCACGGGGTATCTGTGCTGGCAAATCTCATTGCAGCTGTGACTGCAGCCACAAACAGGAATTTATGATCTTTGGCACACAAAGACATGGCTAGAAAGTACTGGAGAAGGCGGCTTGCTTACTGAACGACTGCCGTGGCTGCTCTAAGCTTTGGCTCTCAGGAACTGCACAATGTTTTCCACAAAGTCTGGCTGCCATACACGCACCCATTCCTCAGCACCTGACCACTACTAGCAAGGAAGGGTACCCGGTTGCACTCCTTTGATCGATATTTCCACCTAGGGAACACGCACAGAGCCTAACAGCACTGTAAACAGCAGGGTGCCCTCCCACTGAGGGATTCTCCTTCAAAACCAGGACTGCAAAGAGATGCAGCTCCAGCAAGTGCTAGAACAGCCATATACAACAACAAAGCCTATTTCAGCAACCTTTCCCAGGCAAAATATCCAGGACGGTGACAACAAAAGTCTGCAGACAGCATGCACCTCTGAGCCAGCATCAGGAAAGACATTTCTGCTCACCACCAACAATCCCCTGCCTCACATTTTGGCTGCAGGAAGCATTTTCCCTCCTGCCTGAAGGCTATCCCTTTTCTTTGCCTGTATATGAAGTTTAGCACAAAAGGCTAAAAGCACTGCTTGCAAGAGGCCCTCCTACCTTTGTATCCACTTAAAGCTTAATATATCCTATCCCTTAAGTAAAATCCATTTGAATCTGTTATTTGAAGCACTTAAGTTTTCGCACCTCTAGGCACATCCAAAATCACGCGAGTTCCTTCTGCAGTTATGTATGCCCCTTCTGAACCGGAACTTCGAGCAGACTTTTTCCTTCTAGATAGTAAAGAAAGAGGGACCCAAACAGGGACTCTGACCCTCACAGAGCTCCAAGCCCACCCTAACACCCTCTCACTGGGGGTCTGGTAAGGCTCCAGGGAGCCCCGTTCCCTCCTGCCTACACCCTAGTCCCAAAGCTGCTGCCTCCCCGGCTCCTGAGGTCTGCGGTGTGAGTCTTGTGGCTCTCAATCAGGTAAAGATAAAGTATGTGTGTGGTTCCCAGGGTCTGGAAGTTTGGCTGCCCTGCTCTGAAGCTCTGCACAGGAGCTCTTACAAAAATGAGACAAGCCTCACAGAAAGATGCAACAGGCTGCATATTGCCTGCAGACTTTCATCCTTCTTTCAGAGGACCAGTCTCTTCTCTCCTGCCACTTCCTTTCTGTCTTTCTCCACTGTTTTGGGATTTATTCGAAGACTGCATTACAGGTATGTTTTTCTGCTACTGCATAATTAGCAGTTTGCCCTTAGCACACAGCTAATGAGGCAATTTTCAAGAGAATACACACATTATGTGCTAGTGGGGATTATGGGTACATGTAGTTAATCCACCTATTTTGGTCAGAAAAAAGAACATATCAACTTTACAAATACCATCTTCTTAATATAACAGTTGTGAACAGAAGGTGATACAGATTTTATGCTCTGCAATATGTTTTGACTGCAACTGATATTTCACGTATTTCAAATGACAGCAGCACCTTCAAAAAATTCCTGTGATGAGGAATATCATACCTGTAAGAAGGCATAACATGTCTTTCAACATTTAAAAAACTGGTAAGCCATTCTAGAAGACATAGTCACAACTGTAGCTGCTACTTAATATGCGGACCTTCATTTTCAGGTCAACTGTATGAAGACACATACTGAGAGGTATTTTAAATAGTATCAAAAATTACTAATCAATCAGAAGCCTCTCATTTTCTCCCTGAAGACCTCTGCTCTAGTGTCAGATGAAACTGATTGAAAATTTATTAAAGATTACAGTCCTTGGGGGGGGGGGGGGGCTTATGGGCTTGGTGTGTGTGGTTATTTCTTCACTGTTACACTGGTGAGCCTGCTAAAGGTGGAGTTCCGCATCTGCTGTTCTATGTAGCCCTTCATCCTCTTCTAATCCACCCATATCACGGTATCTGACCGTGGAAGTGGAAAGGGAACAAACCACAGGTGTTTTCATGAAACAGCAAATGATTTATCATTGCCAAGAACAACCTTTATTCTTTTCTAACAAAGATCATATGATAGCTGAGCAGATACAGTCATTTCACTAAAACGTATCTGATAATTACATATAATTAACCATAACATTTATTTAAGAACTGTTAGTACCTTGTGACACAAAACCCCCCAACAAGAATAGCAGCGTGTTTGCAAAGCACTTTATAGTCTAGGTCAGATGCCAGAGTCCTCCTGCTGAAAAAGGTGAAAACTCCTAATGTAGCCTTGCACTGAGATAACACTAGGTAATACCTCACTGTGAGCTTAGATTACATAGGAGTGACACAAGGCTGCCAAAAGCATTTTTAAAACCACTCCTGATGTATCTTAGCACTACATTAATGCCAGGGAATTGGGGTTTCTGACTGTTGCACAGACAGCTGTCCCCCAAGTGTGTTAGGTCTGCTAGAGACCTCTCTTCCCTCTTCCTCTTAGGGGTGGTCCAGGGCCTCCTCTCCATCCTGTCCTGCCCAACAACCTGCCATCCTGGAGCTGAGTAGGAAACAGCAAACACTACCTACTCCTCCTTCAGCAGCAGCAGTAGATCACTGACAGAAAAGTACCGGAAGCTAACAGCAGTGCAGATATGCAACCCAGTTAGGTAAATTTGTACAGAAGTGTGATACAGGAAAGAAAACTAGGGCATTCTTGAGCAAAATGGGATTACAAGAGAATGAATTTCTACAGTTTATTAATTTCCCAGATAAAATTAGAGATGCAGACATCTTTCATCTCAAGGCCTGAGCATGGAGATTAGGCTTCTGCGTAATTACAAACACATCTCATTTGGTGCTTAATGTCCTGTGCCAGTATTGGCCCAACTGTACTTGGCTTCAACAGTACTCTTCTAAGGAATTACACGTTGATGGGAACATATGAATTCTGACAGCAAATAATTACACGGTTTGGGGAATGTTCTCCTAAAAGAACCACAGTTCTTGGGGGCTCTTCATGAAGTACGTCAGTCACACATACCTTCCCAGACATGAAACTCAGCAGTCCTTTGTTTCAACTCTTGAGCACTTGATTTCCCTTTAGACCTCGCAACATGTAGTGGAGAGCGGGCAGAGGCACACTCTCTGCCAAGCATACTGATGCAAGAGGCTGTAACTTCTCACCCAGCGCCACCTGCTTGGCCCTGTCTAGCTGGTAGAACTGTATTGCCTTCTCAGTTTTGCCAGCTGACCTGCTTCGGTAATTGTTTCCTAACTCATCTCAGTCAAAAGGAGCTGGATTAATGAAGATGTGTAAATGAACCTGATGTGTTCTGGCTGCAGAAGTTTCGGGTGCAGGCTTGGGGACAGTAAACCACACAGCTGGCATAGCTAGAAGTTAAAGAGCATGTGTGCCTGCAAGGGCTAGAAACCGATTTGACATCTATGCTTCACAGCCATCATTATGATTCAAAATCTGGTGTTAGTGCATAATTTCCTAACCCGTCCCACCATTATTATGAATCAAAATCTGGTGTTAGTGCATAATTTGCTAACTCGTCTTGTAAGCTGAGTGCTGTCCGTCTGTCTGCGCTAGTGCTGAGAATAGCACCCGTCTCCTGCTTACACAGTGAAGTCACCAGTTACGTGTCTGGCAGCACTTCCTCTGCTTTGTGTTCTGCGTTGGTATGCAGAGACACTGCGGTGTCGTGTTTCATGACATGAAAAT
Organism: Oceanodroma leucorhoa; assembly: GCA_030449065.1. Classification (NCBI taxonomy): domain Eukaryota; kingdom Metazoa; phylum Chordata; class Aves; order Procellariiformes; genus Oceanodroma; species Oceanodroma leucorhoa. The sequence goes on from JASVER010000020.1 coordinate 2,349,619, forward strand.
AGCACCATTTCCCACATTAGGCCAACCCCATATTTCAGTAGCATACAGCAATTTCCCACAGTAACCTGAATCCTTCATGTGCTGCACTAGACACAAGAAGAAAGGGAATGACAGACTCAATTCAATACCCTGAGAACCACGAAAAGATACTGGTTCGGTCTGATGTTCAGGGAAGGACTTCACAAGAAACCAAATTGCCCATTATTTGTTCACCTCATTGACAAAGTGCCAGCAATCAAAACTCAAGATATCTTTTAGATAGGTACTCTTCTACATGCTCTAGACAGATAGACTCTTACAGATAAATTCAGATAGATACTCTTATAGATACTCTACAGATACTCTTTTATTCTCTGTCTTGTCTGAACAACACTAGTACTATCATCATTCCTGTAAGGAAGATAAAACCCCTCAAAAGCCCCTTCCTTTTTGGATTGAGAATGGGAATAAAGTCAGACATCTGTTAAAACTTAAACTGGGCAGATCAAATATGCTTAATTACTCAGAGGACACACCTTACATTTCGGTTGCACCTTGCGCTTGGTGTAATTTCTAGGGCCTGATCTTAGATCAGTCCTGTCCATCTGCACTCCCTCACCAAGCAGGCCATCTTTGTATGCTTGAAAATTTATATTGGAAAGGCAAACTAAAGCACACAGCTGGCTTTGTAAAGAACCTGTTGGAATGTGTGGCTTTAACAGGGATATGCACATGAATTTCTTACACCCCAGCATACTGACTTTGTAAGCATCAATGGAAAAAAAGTGTTCAAAATGCTCAGAGCTGGAGGTGCAGGTACAGAACAAACAAACAAACACAAAGGCAAAAAAGGAGCACTAACCTGGAGAAAAACGCATCACTGCTAATGAAGGAGATTTCATCTGTTAAATCCATCTCCTTCCAACATGAACCACCATCAGTTAATTGGAGGCTGACCTGAGGTATTCCATCTGACAGGCCTGGTTGTGGCACTAGGCATGTTTGGCTGGATCCTTCCGTTGTGGACTTTTTCATCTACAGAAGCAAAGAGAGAGAAAAATGAAATGCGAAAGGAAGAGAGGGCAGAGCAGCCTTTTCAGGTAATCTGTAACAGAAAGACATTCTGTACCAGTGTACAAAGAATATGACAAGGTGCAAAATAATTATATAAAATACATAGAAATCAAACATTCTGCCTGATAAAGACTATTTAAAGAAAAATAAAAGTGTGTCTGTTGAAAGAACAGGGGCAAGAGTGAAATTAAAAAAACGAAGGTAAGTAAAATAAACAGAAAGTTATTTTCTATATCACAGAAGACAGACTAAAAAACTTTCCATTGAATTTGCTCCTTGACACAACTGGAGAAACAGATGGTAAAAGCAATTACACATCTCTTCTCAACCCCCCCCTCCATCCTTTTTAATGGCAATTGATGTCAAAATGTGCCCTGGAAGGAAACTTCTCAGGCTGTGAACGTTCTGGATTAGCGTTCTTTGCCAAGGCAGCCAGGACACAGACTTGGAAGCTGGGCTCCCTAAATCCAAGACAAAGTTTCCAAGCATCACTGAGCTCATCTATAGGAAGGCCAGGGCTTTTGCTCTGACCCTTCAGCAGAAGCGTACAGAACATAAAAAGAGACAGTGCTGTGTCAGACAGGTGTCCAGTATTAGCGGCAGATAAAGAATGCTTAGGAGAGAAGGAGAGCAAGTTCGGAGGTCAGCCCCTCATGCACTGCCCCAGCTTTTGGCAGTCTGTGGTTTAAGCCTTTTTTCTGACTTGGAGGTTGTAGCTGGTTCACTGTGTTTAACACCAAACATTGAACCTAACCTTTGTGATTATGTTCCATTTTCTCTTGTGTTCACTTCTTTGCAAGATCCTATGGCTGGGAGCTTCACAACATTGTTACACATTGATTAAAATAGAAAAAAAAAAGTACTTCTATTTTAGATATGGTGACACATAACCTTTCCCTTGTTTTAGAATTATGAGAATTTGCAAATAATTATTCCTTACCCACCTTCCCCATACCATTCTTGACTGCTTCTTACTGAGCTCTGAAGAGAATAAACTGAAAAATAATACGTATATCGGAGGCAAAGGGAAACCAGAGAGATACGCTGAGAGAGCTTCCCGGTTTCAGCCTCTGGACCGCACGCTCTCGGCAAGATCCTGCCTTCACTGACGTCAATGGGCATTTTGCCTGGAGTCAAGATCTCACCTTTGGACCACTGCTGGCGGAAGCAATACTCTGTTAGCCCATCGCCTGCAGCGGTCACTGGCTGTTGACACCATGGGAACTGGGCACACAGCACGTGGACACCAAGCCGTGGCTCTCAGCTGCTACAAAATGGCAGTGATTTAAAAGGGGAAGACTATGTCTGCGGGGAGGAGCGGAGGCAGGGAACTACACATCGGGAGCATTACAGGAGGGAATCACAACGGGAGGCAGCAGGGCCTGAGATCTGGAGGCACCAACTCACTGAATTCTGCTGGAATGGCTGTTAAGCCTTTCTTCCCCACTGAAAACTTGCAGTCACTCATTTAGCTTTTCTGCAGCTGGAGGTGACCATTGTCTGTCATGCCTGCACAGGGACATCTCTCACCGTGGCCTTTTGGTGCTACTTCACCACCACCTGCTACAGCTGATGCCATGCACACCAGGAAAGCTCTGCATCAGAGTAAGAAGAAACGGTGACTATACATATGCACAAACTTCTAAACTAAAACAGTTCCTACACTGTCCTATTAGTATTTTACAGAAGCACATGTGGGTGTAAGCAAACAGGCAACTTCTATGATGTACCACATACACCAGCAGCAATCAAAGCCTGGAAAACAGCTGGAAGCCAGCCTTTCCAGCCCTACCATACCATGTGCATCCTGATTTTAAGAACGTAATTAACAAAGCTAAATAATTTTGCTACCAGGTACTGCGTTTGTAGAATCTGCCTTACCCAACAAGAAGTGCTAGGAAACAGGCAACATCTGCCGAACTGCATGTGTCAGATTCCCTCTGTGCAAATTTTTCATGAACTTTACACTGATTTACAGAAGCTCCTTATACTGAAGAATCCATAAAAAAACCTATTTATTATTCTGGTGCTCTAAAGGAAAAAAAAAAGTTTTGGTCCAGTCTTCAATTCTTCTCATTTTCTGGCAGTAAAAGATCACTTGATGCAGGCACTTCCAACAAAAGGCATGCAAATTACATAAAAGCTCTGCAGGAAAATTCTGTTTGAAAAATCACATTCAAATTTAGGATTGCCACTGCATTTTTAGGGCACTTCAAAATCATTAAGAAATGGAAGGAACCAGTGTTCTCCATCCTCTGTTCCAGATGATCTATAAGTTAGTATTTTGATAGCTTTGGAAAACAATATCACAGCATTGTAGCTATTTCTTTAGCAATATAGTCTACAAGTAATGGCAACTTATATCTGAATTAAACTTATATTTACATTCTTTCTCTGCAAAACTGCTTTCAGTTGCATCAGTATAAACATACATGTAGAAAAAGGTATTCCTTGAACTCATATGTATTAATTTAACTTTTTAATTTAAGTAATGTGTCTTTAATCCTTATTAACAATAGGAAGGAACAATGTTCACTATCTCATTCTATAGTCTTTAGTCACCCTGTGAAAAAGCCACCTGCACAACTATTGTAACAGCAGCACTTCACTGGGGTGCCACTGAGAGTAAGACATGCCTGTGGGTAGACAAAGACTTCTGTAATTTGAATTCCTCACAAAGCAGATTTAAGAACTACGGACAGAGGCATCTTAGATGCTGTTTGGGTGGTGGAGCTCTCAAGAGAAAATTTTTTGGCAGATTTCTTTGTTCATGCATATATTTCATGCAAGGAAGTTTGAGAGAACAATACCTTACAAAGTGAGGACAACACCTTGCAAAACAGCAATGCTATAGGTTATTCATTATCAAGACAATAGCAGGAAGACAAGCATCTTTAGTTGTTAAATGATAGGAAAGAGAAGAAAAAAAAAGAACACTACTTTATAAAGAATATTCTAATTTTCTCCAATGCACCCCTTTTTGTGATCAGCCTAATGTGCAACCTAACCCTCTGGGGGACATGGAGGATAGCCAGTGAAACCCCCGTGAGGGCTATTACAAAGGCACACAAGAAATCTGTAAGACATTCAAGCATTAGTTTAAAAAGAAACAAAAAACAGCCCCTATGGAAACTTGTTGCATGTTGTAACACATTTCTACAGGCTGTATCTTGTTACACTCTGTACCAAGTACTGTAAGAGGTTTGTAGTTACCTGTGCAGCACACCTTCATTTGCATTTTGCCTCCAGAGCAGGCAGTCCACCGAATGACAAAGATTTAAGTAAGGTTTATAAAGGTCGTGAGTGGAAGAATCCCCCCATTTCCCAGATAAGGACTACCCTTAACAAGGCAGTTGTTTTCAGCTCATAATGTTCTTAAAAATATTAACAAACAGAAAAGAAAGCCACTGCCTATTCATTAAAACACCATCTTGTATAGTGGCTGTTTTGCTTCTCTCAAGAAGACTTTTGGAAACAGTATCATGCTTTGTGTTTTAGCTCATAGCCCTTCACATTTGATTTATGCCGCTTTTAGTTTTGTGTTTTTTTTCCTTCAGATTTAACAACAATCATCAAACAAATGTTAACCTGACATCATTGCTTATCTGTTTGATCACTGTTACAAAGTCTAGTTGGAGGCGAGTAACTAGCCTTAATGATCTGGATGATGGGGCAGAGTGTACCATCAGCAAGTTTGAGAATGACACAAAACTGGGAGGAGTGACTGACATGCCAGAGGGTCGTGCTGCCATCCAGAGGGACCTCGACAGGCTGGAGAAATGGGCTGACAAGAACCTCATGCAGTTCAACAAGAGGAAGTGCAAACCCCTGCACCTGGGGAGGAACAACCAGTACATGCTGGGGGCTACCCAGCTGGAAAGCAACTTGGCAGAAAAGGACCTGGGAGTCCTGGTGGACAAAAGTTGACCATGAGCCAGCAATGCGCCCTTGCTGCAAAGAAGGCCAACGGTGTCCTGTGCTGCATTAGGAGTGTTGCCAGCAGGTCAAAGGAGGTCACCCTTCCCCTCTCACTCAGCACTGATGAGGCCACACCTGGAGTGTTGTGTCCAGTTCTGGGCTCCCCAGTGTTGTACAAGAGAGACATGGACGTACTGGAGAGAGTCCAACGAAGGGCCATGAAGATGATGAAGGGACTGGTGCATCTCTCCTCTCAGGAAAGGCTGAGAGAGCTGGAACTAACTGTTCAGCCTGGAGAAGAGAAGGCTCAGGAGGGTCTTATCCAGGTGTACAAATACCTGAAGGGAGGGTGTAAAGAAGATGGAGCCAGGCTCTTTTTAGTGGTGCCCAGTGACAGGAGGCAATGGGCACAAATTGAAACACAGAAGGTTCCCTCTGAACATCAGGAAACACTTTTTCACTGTGAGCACTGGCACAGGCTGCCCAGGGAGGTTTTGGAGTCTCCATCCACGGAGATATTCAAAAGCCGTCTGGACGTGATCCTGTGCAACTGGCTCTGGGTGAACCTTTTTGAGCAGGGGGGTTGGACAAGATTACCCTCAGAGGTCCCTTCAACCTCAACCACTCTGTGATTTTGTAATTTCCCCTTTGACATTCTCATCTATCCAGCAAATGAACTGAACATATGAATTGCTGCATACCGAGATGCCTAATGTGGTGTGGCATGTGTCAAAGGACCATTCCGTCCCAGGCGAAATCTAACCGATATGGTCTGCCAAAGAGAAATCTATAGATCTTTGTAAATACATAAAAAGCTTCATTTTGGAAGATGACACCAATAAATCCAAGGACAATCCCAAAGAATAGGGATGTTTTGGTTGAAGAGCAAATAATCTGATATTTGTCTCCTGAAAGTTTTTTATCTGGTGAAGCTTAACCTCAAACTGCCTTTGACAAAGATCAGATTAAGCCTGAACTAGGTATGCTGTGGGCTGTTACATTATTGTTACAGGCTGTGGCAGCTGAAACCATGGGCCATGCCGAAGTCTGCTACTCTGTAATTTAAAATACATCTTCACTCTCAGCTAAATACAAGTAAAATAGTATCAGATGCTACTGACCATCAAAGGGGCCACCCCAATAAAGGATAGTCAAAACACCAAAGAGCAGACAACTACAAGGAATTATTACACCATACATCCTGCATTTGGCTTTCAAGTTTTGCCGTTTCAGAAAGTGCAAGGAACTGTGTTTGCAGTTTTAATAGAGACTAGTCAGTTTTATGACCAGTATAAATATACAACATGATGGGTGTTGAAGAAAGTGCAAGAAAACCTTTCCCCTAGAGGCACAAGCTGACCAGTCAAGGTGGCATCATCCCACACATACCACTGCCAACATTCTTCATAACTGACTGGGTGCATCATAGAGATGTTTCATCTCCCTGTGAGGTGTCAGAAGTTCCTGGGTTCAAAGATCAAAGATAAATATGCCATATATTCTAAAGATCTGATGTGGTATGGTGACTCTCATCTTTCTCTGTTCTTGAAGAACATGGACTGCTCCACACCAAGATGAGTCTGGAGAGCTCTGAGCATATGCATCGACGTGGAGGAAAGATACAGATCCTTAGCACAGGTCATCCTGCTTTTCTGGGTACCTCACTCGTCTTCTCAAGGAGGAAAAAAAAACTTCCAATATCCCAAGCTATGCATGAACATGTAAATAATTAGGGCAATTCATAACCATTTGAGTAAGTAATTATGAAGTCTAAATGCAGAACTTTTGGAAGAAGCTAGCTGTGAGTTTATATTTAAATGTCATAATTCAAAGGATGATAAAGATGTTTCCATAAGGTTACCATCAAAAAAACAGGAGGTATTTAAAACATATACAGCACAGTCTTCTATTTAATACTGCATGCACATAGTACTCTTCCAGACAAAAGAAAAACCTCACTCAGAAACTTCCTTAATAAACAAATGGTACTCAGCGTTGTCCACCAAAACAAAGAGGTCCATATTATCTTTTGAAGGGCTTCATATTTTGCCAGCCTAGGACTCTTTCAGCTTACAAGTTGTGTATATCACTACTAATATTCTACAGAATAGGAAAAGGCATGTTTCTTTGCAAAAACCTAGGCATGGCTGAGCGATGCAGGGAAATTTGGAATGTTGTTTTCTTTCTCACCCTAGTCTCAATTTGGCTAGCTATCAGCACAAACCATACATGTCAATCTATCCACTCATCAGCATTACCTCTGCTTCATGAACGACTGAGAAAGGGAGACCATTAGCCAGATGTACCTCTTGTCTGACAGCTAACCAACCTGATTCAACCAGTTCTGTCCAGTGAAATAACCAGGGAATGAGCCATCTGCCAAAGTTATCCAGGCTTGGTATTTGGCCACTGATACCTCTTGAAACAAATATATTATGTTCACTCCATTTGAAATACCAACTATTTCAATGGGATTTCTAATCACACACACACAGAGCTGCAAGCTCCCTACCAAGGTTACTTAACGGTAATGACAATGACAATGACTTGTATCAGGCTTTGCCTGGAGACGCAGAGTTTTGCTGGAGGGTTTAGGTCATCCTAAGATGGCCTAGAGAATCAGGTGGAAATTCCTGCTGAGACAGCAAAGCCCTTCAAGTCATTCAGTGAATAGACCAAGTACTTATGCTGTACTTCCGTTGCTCTTCAAAGCTTCATAGTGCAGCCAGCTCTCACATGACACCAGCTTAACCACCATGTTGTTGCAGTCAGGGAATTCAGGGATGAATCTGGAGGGGATGAATCTCCTGCAGCTGTGAGGACCATATATCTTCCAGGCCCAAAGGGCTTTCAAAGGCAGGGATAATTCTGCAGTGAGATTTTTCAGTTACATTCCTCTCACACTTATATTATTCTCTCACTTTCTATTCCTATGCTCGAAAGGAGGGCCTGATTCATTACGTTACTGGCCATGGCACAGAATTTCTGTGTGTGAGGAAGCAAGTGCCAAAGTCGCGGTTTGAGTGCTATGATGTACTACACTAGTAAGGACAAAGATGTCAGAGACTGCGGAACATCATCATCTAAACATACCTGAACTACGCTGGCATTTTTTCCATTATAGTAGAGTTTAAGGCAAGGGAAGAGCTATGGATGTCATCTATCTGCATTTCTGTAAGGCCTTTGACACGGTTCCCCACAACATCCTTCTCTCTAAATTGGAGAGAAATGGGTTTGATGGGTGAACTGTTTGGTGGATGAGGAATTGGTTGGATGGTCACATCCAGAGGGTAGTGGTCAACGGCTCAATGTCCAGATGGAGATCGCTGACAAGTGGTGTCCCTCAGGGGTGCATATTAGGACCAGTACTGTTTAATATCTTCATCAATGACAAAGACAATAGGATCAAGTGCACCCTCAGCAAGTTTGCAGATGACACCAAACTGAGTGGTGCGGTTGACACGCCTGAGGGACAGGATGCCATTCAGAGGGACCTGGAGAAGCTTGAGAAGTGGGCCCATGTGAACCTCATGAGGTTCAACAAGGCCAAGTGCAAGGTCCTGCACCTGGGTCGGGGCAACCCCCGGTATCAATACAGGCTGGAGGATGAAGGGATTGAGAGCAGCTCTGCCAAGAAGGACTTGGGGGTACTGGTGGATGAAAAGCTGGACATGAGCCAGCAATGTGTGCTCGCAGTCCAGAAGGCCAACCGTATCCTGGGCTGCATCAAAAGCAGCGTGGCCAGCAGATCGAGGGAGGTGATTCTGCCCCTCTACTCTGCTCTGGTGAGACCTCACCTGCAGTATTGCGTCCAGCTCTGGGGCCCTCAGTACAAGACAGACATGGGCCTATTGGAGCGGGTCCAGAGGAGGGCCACAAAAACGAACAGAGGGATGGAACGCTTCTCCTATGAAGAAAGGCTGAGAGAGTTGGGGTTGTTCAGCCTGGAGAAGAGAAGGCTTCGGGGAGACCTTATTGCAGTCTTTCAATACTTAAAGGGGGCTTATAAGAAAGGTGGGGACAGGCTTTTTGTAGGGCCTGTTGCGATAGGACAAGGGGTAATGGCTTTAAACTAAAAGAGGGTAGATCCAGACTGGATATAAGGAAGACATTTTTTACAATGAGGGTGCTAAAACACTGGAACAGGTTGCCCAGAGAGGTGGTAGATGCCCCATCCCTGGAAACATTCAAGGTCAGGTTGGACGGGGCTCTGAGCAACCTGATCTAGTTGAAGATGTCCCTGCCCACGGCAGGGGGGTTGGACTAGATGACCTTTAAAGGTCCCTTCCAACCCAAACCATTCTGTGATTCCAAGTCCTTAAGCCTGGAGTGAACCTAAAGCAAGAGAACAGTCATCTTTAGTAAGACTGCTTTAAGTGCTAAAAATGGGCTTGTGCTCAAGTACTTGCCGAAGCGTAGATTCAGTTCAGAAAGTGATAAAATGTAAAAAAGCAATTAAAAAACACCTTGATTCGTCACTTCACCTACCACCTACAATACTGATTTTAAAACCATGTCGGTGTATTACAGCTGACAAGTTCTTCTCAAAGAAAAAATGCCTCATCATCCCAAATTACTGATACTGGGAGACAAAGATCAATAGCTCTATATTTGTTACCAGGTTTAGCAGAGAGTCAGCACAGCTAACATAAGCAGTAACACATACTTGCAGAATTCAGTTACCAGCTCTCTTCAGAACCAAGCCCCAAATCCTTCCTTGATTAACTGCCACACTGAAATCACAAAGTCACGATTAATGCAGTCATCCTTACAATCTGTGCAGCTGCCACTGCCAAATTTGGATTTCTCTTACTCTACTTGTATTTTTAGGCATTAGATCACTAAAACACCTCCTCTGTACTCCGCCCTACTCAGATATCAAAGTTATAAATTTGATGCAATCCTAAAGTGTATGAAGCTTTAAAGTTCAATCAAGTTCTGATGTTTTATGCAAACTCCCGTGTCTTAACAAGGACAAGATCCTTTGGATTCAAAGAGCCGAGTATTATCTTCCTTTAAACCACATCACCACAGTCTCCATATTTGACAGAAGCCACTGCAAACAGCAGAACTGCTTAAACGCTTAAAAGTAAACACACACTTAAAAACTTTGTTAACACTGCATGATTCCAGAGGTAGGGAGCTAGCAATTGCTCTCAGAAAGCCTACAAAATTCAAGCACAGCTATGCAGATATTGCATTTCTACCTCCAGAGTTAGTTCACTTGGATGTGAATCCCGTAATTTTGTTTCAGTAAACTTTCTCAAAGTTAAAGTCATGTGTCTGTTATAGACTGGACAAAGCCCATGGACTTCGAATTGTACAGAAATTACTTGTGTCAGACTTAAGACCATTTTCTTATTTGCAACTGCTGTACTGAATTTTGTCCATCTTCAGTGAAGTTTTAAATTAATGCTGTAACAGCAATTGGTGTTGCAGATATCCAAATCACAGTAAACTCACTGTCTCTAACTGCACCAGATCCACAGAACTAATCTAAATGAGGAGCAGTAGACACTTATTTTACTTATTAAAGTTAATGGACAGGATTCTGAATATAGACTGAGATTCACTGAGATGGTAACAGTTTTCCCCAGTTACTTCTCTACCAAAACAAATTCCTTGAAACTTTAGAAATGCTGCCAATAGAAAAGTCTGAAGAAAAAGAAATCTGGCTGTACAATATGGCTGATGCTGGTCTAAGGCCACATGAAACCACTCTAGGAGACTGCACCTGTGGTTTATCAGAGCTGTTTAAATTATGATATCTCAGTGGATGTGTTTGAGCTTGCTACTCACTGTTCTTTGTACCAGCAAGATGAAAAGGAGATGCATAGAGGAATCAGTTCCAGCTACCCTCATCTTTAAACAAGTCTACAGAAATGGGGCATCCCAGAATCTGCATACTTTGGCTACATAATTCAAATCCCCGCATTAAATTTAAGGCATCAGTGAACATGACTGTAGTGGTACCTACCCTGTGGACCACATACTGTTACCCCGGCCTCCAGCTGCATTAACTGGAAAATATTTGTTAAATTTATCTTCTTCCCAGACACACTTCCCAAACACTAAGTCAAACCAGCCTACTCAGTGAATCCCCTAATATAGAAAGGCATAGGAAGGGAGAAGCCCTATGCATATGTTCACTGTGTCTTCATTTCCCAGTGTTTACCCATACTACCTGTGTTTCCATACTTATTTATTTAGGCAGTCACTATCTCGGTTTGAACTGTCCATATATGACTAAGAAGGCTAGACCTAATGATAAGTAAAAGCTCCCTAAAAGACTTCAATACTGACCCCATTTTTTCCCCATTAGCTCTATTCCCTAAGACATATCATATAACTTATTGAATCATGTTGCCACCAGTGAAAATTTTACTGTAAATATGTTGCTGCATGATATGTAGGAAAAATAAATCCAATACAAAATGCTTTGATAGCAAAGTGGCCATTTATTATGACCTGGGACAACACTCACATTATTGTATTTAAGGAAAACAAAATTTGCCTGTTTTCTCTGTGCAACTGGCAATTCCAAATATCAAAGCTGTTGATTAAGTGCTTTACCAGAAATAACTGACACTCCAGTGCTCAAGTAAAGTCTGGATGAACAGTGAAAAAGTAACACTGGAGACACTTCTGCTAGGGCAGATTCAGTGAACAAATTCCAAATTCTCCCTGAAGGCTAAATATAAAAATTGTACACTCCAGAAAGATGTAATTTGAACTCAAAGCTATCCTGTCCTAAAAATTCAAATTCAAGAAATCAACTCAGTAGTAAGATTATCTTCAAACCTGGGACTCTCTATGGTATACAACAGGAGGTTGTTGGAGTGAACCAGCAACACCTTAACGCCCCTTTTCTGCAGGAGGCCAGGTGCATTTGCCTAAGGGAACCCCTTCAGCCTCCTTGCAGCTCTACAGGCAGCTTTGTCAAAATGCTGCAAGTGTGCAGCACGCATGGGATGGAGGCCAAAAAGTGACAAGATGTATGGGCCTCCAGCCAGAAGATACAACAAGCTCCCAGCGATTGCTGACGGCTGCATGGTGTCTGTTTGCAGAAGGAAACCTAGCACCAGCAATGTTCTGAATTGGGGTAGAAAGAACTTTCTCCAAGTGGAGAGGAAAGAGTGGGATTGATGCAGACCTCACAAGTCAGGGGTCTGCAGGTGCAGCAGAGAATAGTGGCCCACAGCTCAGCACACAGCCAGGTCACTGCAAATTAAAATGAAATGTTTTAAGTCTCTGATTTGGCAACTGCACCCATCAATGAGGAATCTCAGTGAAAGGTATGTTGAGGACTCCCTGACGGACTAGAAAACCAAAAGTTCAAAAGCAAAACAAGCATGCATGCCTTCAAATCAGGGAGATATACTGCCTAGTTTCGAAGTAATATATGGGAAAAATTACATAATAACAAAAATACCTCCTCCTTCTTGAGTTAATACCAAATTCCTTATGTGTATGTTTTCCGGGACAGTATGAAATAATCCTCTCTTGCACTCCTTCCTAGAGTTTCCATCAGGTAACGGTTTGGCACATACTGTCTTTGTGTCACAGATGGTCTTAATGCACTGAGAAAGATTCTAGGCCTTTGGTATTTTTTTTTTTCAGCTTCCCCTTTTAAATTTATGTAATTACTTCAGCATATGAACTGATGGTAACCTAAATCTGCTCCATGTATAAGCCTGGTTCCACATACTCTTGCAAAGTCATTCACAAATTCATTTTTGAACTCCAAGGACCTCAAACTCTCCTTTCTCAATTCCTGTGTCTGCACTCCCAGGCAATGCACTAACACATTAGGCTGGCTGTGTTTTCTCTTATGCTCTGGGATTGAGCCTATGCACGTGTGAACATCACCATCAAGTATAAAGCAGGGACAAACCAGTCTCATAGGTAAAACCAGTCAGTGGACTGTAAATGGTATTTACTTTCCTTTCCCTTGCATTTCTGTTTCGTATATGGAGACTGGAAAGATGAATCTACCACTGCCTGGCCACAGCAAGTAACTCAGTATTTCTTATGGCCTTTGCTCCATACTTGTGGCTATCCTTCAGCTTCAGTATTTTTAAGCAGTATTAAGCACAGTAGAGATGCTGATGAGATATCAGGCATCCTGCTATCTCAATTTACCAAGTGAAGCTTTGGTAACAAGTCCCAAGGTTGTGTTCATAAGCAGACACTTTGCACCAACCAGGAATTCTATCACAGGCTCCGACAAAGGCAACTGGACACTATGAGCATCAAGAATCAGCTTAATCCTCTTCTGGGCATGCTTAGGTGGGGACAGCACTACAGGTCAAGCAATTACTGCTGAACAGTTGGTCTGTACCAACTCCCTGTGTGGACATATCTAGTCCATAGTCAGAGTACCTCTGTCCAGCAGCAAAGCTTACGGCCTCTCGAGAAAAATAAAAATCAAGCCTCGGTCGCTATCCTGAATGTAGAGTCAGAGCATCCCCACAGACATCAAGGATAATATAAGTATTTGTATCCAGATCTTAAGAGTTCTCACCTGACTACAGAGACACTGCTCCTCTGGGAATAACTTCTGCCTTTCATTCACTCAGTTTCTTTGGACTCTCCTAGCTTGAACAGAAGATGTATCAAGAGTAAGAAGCACAAATATGGCCAGGTGATCACAATCAGAGGAGAGATGTAGGAAAGAACTTAGAAGGCTGACTATGGTGATGATTTCTGTTTTCAGTTTCCCACAGGGCAGACTTGCTGCTCATGTCTGCATCCAGCTGCTCACTCAGAACAATAGTGAGAGCAATAAAAATTATGGTAGGTTACTGTAGTTACAATGGGCATCATTTGATATTTCAATATATTCTTAAAATAAATATGCCACCTCCAGTGAAGGAATCTTAAAGCAAATGCTCTGTAAGTATCAGCTATGCTGCTAAAAAGCAAATGTTAATGAGACCATCAAAAAGCCAAGGAACAGAGGTAAGTCAGTACAGCACCCATCACATTCCTCCATCCTTCCTGTTGGCTAACTGTTTGAGGTGTAAACAAGTAAGTGTTTGCCAAAGGACTTCTGTGTTAGAAAAGCATAAAGCTGTGCCAAAATTCAGAGCTGCTCCACTGAAGTCCATGTAAGTAGGTTGGAAAGTCTCAAACAAGCTGCTGAGAAACCTGTCTTTCTCCATGTATGGTACTTCTCCCGTTCACAGCATGACAATGAATTACACAGTAATGAAAGAATTTGCTGCCTAAAAGACATTGTTGGCGCTGGCCTGAATGGCACTATATCCCATAAAGTGCAGACAGATCCTTCAAGGAAAATAAATGAGTTTTACCTCTGTATTTCTCCTGCCCTGCAATACCATATGGCCAACTCATTAACAAAGGCACCTGAAGAACTGAAATGATGACCGCAAAGGTTCACCCCAGCTACCCACCCTTCAATCACTTTTCCTTCTCAGCAATAAAGAATGCTGTTTACGAACTCTGTAAAAAAAGCAGGTTCAGGCCTTAGGGATTTTGAAGAGAGGGGGAGCAGCACTTTACGCATACCAATAAACTGGCACTACACGTGCCCAAGCCCAACTAGCACGTTTTTTTACAGCCCTCTTAATCAACACTGGGTAACACAGATAAGCTGAGACTCCACTAGAAATTCCACTAGACCATGTAACAATCCAGCAAAAAAGGGTTACAAACTTCCTGTTCTTGGAGCATTCACCTCTGAAGTAGAAAAAGAATCAGAAAATACATTCTGTTCTGTAACAGGATCTTCAAGGTGATCTCATAGGTCTTTTCCATCTCCCATTTTCATGGCATTGTACCTTCATTATAAGTATACCTCTAATTTTAAGTACAAGTCATTGCAGACAAGTGACTCAAGTGAGTCATGTAGGTGTGTTAGATCAAATTCTTCTATCGCTTGCTAGCAAAAGTTAAAATTAACATTCCTGCAGTTAGCGTAAGACCAGGCTTGCCACTGACTGAATACTATTAAGATGAGCATGCGATAGTCAGTGATTGCAGGAATCACACAGTACAATAATTGCTTTCATTATGTTGAATGGAGATGAAAAATGAGAACAACAGCATGTGAACTAGAAGCAGAAACCCTTTGATAGCACACTATTAACTGCTCCGTCATGGATTCTGTAACAGCACATGTAGATTGATGTGTTTCAGTATAAAAATACATTTAGTTTACACAAAATAATGCTTCCAAGGGAACAGGAGATCCATATACTGAGAACACAGCAAGCAGTTCTAGCTAAGAACCTATTAAACATTAACCTCCACAAGTCTGCTCAATACAGCCTGTGGCAAGAGATCTTATTTGCACTGGGCAGAGTGCACACAAGTATATTTTTGTGGTTCTCTAAAAGAAGATCGTATTTACAGTTTATTCCAACACTTGCAAATCTCCTGTCCCCTCCCTTTTGTCCTCCAATCCATGCTGGTTTTTACAAGGCAATCATTAGCACAAGATTATACCACTCCTCCTACAAACTGGCTGTTGTCTCTAACTTTATAGCGTATCTTTATGTTAACTAAGACAAGGGGAAGAACTTGCCACCATTAAAACAAAAGATGCAAGTTGAAAGACAAAAGCTACTAGAAGGTACCAGGCAGGCCTAACACTCACATTTTCAGGCTGCCTAGGTTCCTAGCCTACTTGGAAAACTTACAACAAACAAAGCAAAACCAGAACCTCAAACACAGTTAAAGCTGAGAATCCACTGTTGTCAATGTTTTATTATTACATATTAGCTCCTGAAGGACTGGCAGTCTGTTTGATGCTACCCTTTAAAATCTAGAAAGTAGAAAGAACACGCGCTCATTTCCAATAATATGTCACACTTCAGTAACTAAGCATATTTTGGAATATATTTTGTTTTTTAAACATCCTGTGAACTTGCAGCTCAAAAAAATTAAGTCATTTAAAATATTTTTGACTATAGTTATACTGATTCCTAACAGAGATTAAATAACTGTACATCTTCAGAAATTTGACCCTGGCCGTCTCAGAACACTCTCCGGTATTAGGATTCAAACAATAAACACAAGTTGTAATTTTCAAATGGGAGTATTTAAAGTCAGGCACCTGCATTCCACATGGAGTACTAGAAATGTCAAAATTTAGTCAAGTCACATTTGCAAAGACTTAAAGAGCAGATGTCTGCCTGTGTTTCTGATAAGAAAGATTATGCAATTACACCAACTTCTGTACTTGCATTAAAAAAATTAATTTTATTATGTAATTATCTACATGCATTTCTGTGCATCTCTGAATTACTGAAGCTTGAGAATTCTTTGAGATTTCTATTTATTCATTTTTAGTGTTGCTTGTGAAATTTGTGAAACTATGGGATGAAATCTGTTGTGCTTTAAAGCCTGATTTCCTTTAAAACTGTCCTGGTTTCGGCTGGGATAGAGTTAATTTTCTTCCTAGTAGCTGGTATAGTGCTGTATTTTGGATTTAGCATGAGAATAATGTGATAACACACTGATCCACTGATGTTTTAGTTGTTGGTAAGCAGTGTTTATACTAAGTCAAGGACTTTTCAGCTTTCCATACTCTGCTAGCGAGGAGGTGCATAAGTCTCTCTCTTTTTGTTATTTTCCTTTTCATTACCATTTTTCATTATTATTATTTTATTTCAATTATTAAACTGTTCTTATCCCAACCCATAAGTGTTCTCACTTCTATTCTTCCAATTCTCTCCCCCATCCCACTGTGTGGGGGGGAAGTGAGCGAGCGGCTGTGTGGTGCTTAGATGCCAGCTGTGGTTAAACCACGACAAAAACCAGTGACATGGCTACTATACAGCTGGGATAAATCAACTTGAAGCCATAAAATGACTAGCATACATCCCATGCAGAAGTACTACCTGAGCATCACTCTTCTAAACGATTATGGACCTCCAGAGAGTGCTGTGAGGAGTAAGGCTTATTAGCAATTGCATACTTTCCATTCTCATATGAAGAAAAAAATCTCCAGTACAGCCTACTGGATACAAAACAAGCTCAAGCTTTGTTTTGCTCAACTGTGTGTGCTCAATGATCAGTATAACCTAACTGTTTACATCTGAAAAATTACCCAAGTCCTGCTTACTGTCAATAGCTGCCAGCAACCACCTCTCCATCCTGCACTCCCCAAAAAGACAATCCCACCTGGAAAAACTGCCACCTCCCACCTATCAACTCTGAATGACGCAGCAGAGTCTCTCCAAAACCTGCTCAAACTAAACTACCTGCTCATCATGGCATCAAGTCCCACCATCAAGCCCCACTACTGTTACTAAGGGAAATTTTCTACTATCAAGAGTACTTGGGCCAAAGTAAACAGCATCTGTACAGGACACTGTCAAACCCCAGGTTTTGAACTAAGTTTCTTTAACGATTTCTAAGCAAGAATTGAGAAGATCATGGGGAAAGCCAGAGACAATTCATTTGATTTCCTTTGTTAGGCAATGTTTATTGGCAAATGGTCCAGTCAGAAGTACATCAGCATAAAACAAAGCTTTTAGTATTCTCCTACATCTGCAAATGTAGCAAATTTAGAGCCTTTCAGATCTTCCTAACCTTACGCTGTCATAATAACTTCCATGGCCCATTCTAAATTATGGACTGTTATTTTCCATGAGATGTATTACCATTGTACCAAAACTCCTAAATACTTTACATTGCTCAAACAGCTCAACAAGTCTGTAAGCTCCCTCAGGCATGCCTGAGACCATCTTTTAGCTCTGGGTTAACATACTAGTGCTTCCTGACCCTCAAATCAGATTCTTAGGTAAGGC
This sequence comes from Oceanodroma leucorhoa, assembly GCA_030449065.1. Classification (NCBI taxonomy): domain Eukaryota; kingdom Metazoa; phylum Chordata; class Aves; order Procellariiformes; genus Oceanodroma; species Oceanodroma leucorhoa. The sequence goes on from JASVER010000020.1 coordinate 2,367,369, forward strand.
TCTTCTACAAACGCTAATAATTACCAAAAACCACTACAGACCACAGCTGACTTGTCCATACCTCCCAAAATAGAAAAGAACTCACTTCATTCAAACCCTGGCCCAGCGTTCTTACACCTAGATCAGATGAATTATGCTGGCCCAAGGAACAGGTCCTCTTCCTTTGGAAGGCTATTCTGTTGGTAAAGAAATTTTTCTCTCTCTGGCAGATTCTTTGCAAGTCATACAAAATGCAGGTTTTACAATGCATGAGACTCCACCTCAATAAAAGCTTTAAACCAATTAACTATGGAGACCTCAATGATTAGGAAAGATTAGAACACCCCTAGAATACTCTTTGACCTATTTATTCTTCAAGAGAATAATCCTTTCACGTCAAGAAGTCCTGACGCTAATAAAGACAGGTGGTTGAGTACTCCAGCTCCTAGCTTCCTCCCACATGAATGAAGAAACACAATAGCTCAAGGGCATCCTTAAAGGAGAGAGTAAATCATGGGCAGGGTATAAGATACTTTGCAATGTCTCCTACTCAGTTACTCTTCCTGCACTTCTTTCTCTTTTTGTTTATCTCTTTGGACAGACAGAGCGACCGGGATTATTGGTGGAAGGGTGAGAGTGTTCAATTACATATTTATTTTCAATTACGTACTTGAATTAATTTTAGAGTTACATCAGCAGAAAAGACCCTAGCACAAAAAGACCTCATGTCCCACATCCCGAATAGTTAGCAGTAGTGGCTCTAGATGAGAACCTTGACAAATTTTTGGTAAATTTCAATGGAATGAGAAAATACTTGCTACAGTAGTTCAGCTTTAGTTATTCACTATACCTTTTCTTCAAACAGAATCAACTGTACTGGTTCCTTTATCCATTACCATTACTAAATTAAGAGGGATTCATACAGCATACTTGCATCTTGCACTGTTATCTGGCTGGGTTCAAAGTTCAAACTGAACAGAATTCCACTCTTGCTTTTATCCTTTTCAATAAATTGTTGAATGGCCACAAAAATTGGTAAGTTTCAACCTCAGTCAACTGTAGTCCCAGAGATATTGAACTGCACAGTGAATTTACAGTCTTTTGTATTTGCAGCACACTACCACACTAACACAAGAGTTTAAATGCATCTGATTACAAGTGCCCCAGGAAGGAATTAGGAAAAAAAAGAGCTAGTAAAAACAATGGTTATACACTGTGCTCTACTTTAATGATAGAGATAAACTTACTTGTTGATAATTCGGGAAAGCCTCTGAGAACAGTCACAAATTGGTAGAGTAATTGAAAGAAACACTGTGCTGCCCTATTCTTACTGCTCCCTGGACATCCGCTTATGGCCAGTGTGGGAGGCAGGACACTAGGCTAGATGGATCCCAAGTCTGAGTCAGTACAGCCACTCTTATGTAGGATAGGCAACCATTAAGAGGATTATTCAGTGAATTCAATGCTGCAAATGATTGCAGGAATGATGCGTTAGCTGATTGCACTGGGATAGCCAGCAACAGCTGACTCTCTACTGGGTCAGCAGCTGTACACCACAGAGGAGGGAATATTCCGTTTCCCTCAGCAGCACTTCACATAACAGTGCAATGCAGCCTTTGCTTTAGGTAGGTGTCAGCAGGATCACACCTTCGATTTTTCCCTAGGCTACAAAAAAAGTACATAACAGTGTTGTCCATGGAGCCGTGCAGAAGAAACAGTGAATTTCAGAGTTCCTGGCTCTCCTTTCGTTTGATGTTGGAGCGGTGAATGCTGTCCCCTGCACAAAGTTCCCTGGAGCACAGCAGTGCAGACGTGACATGCAGCAGTGCTGTCAAGGGTGCCAACACAGAAGCAAAAGGGCCTCAGTAATTACAGAGCTGCTCTTCCCTCTACTCACAAGAAGAAGAAAATATGGAATCTCTTCCCCTCTGTGATCATGCAAAATAGCTCATGGCTGATTAAGGCTCTGTAAGACACACAAAGTATCAAACAATGTATGTTTTTAAGACTACAATTGTATAGCTGATGGCATGGGGATTTTCAAAGGCATTTTCTAATTCATGTGGTCACAGGTATTTTCATGAATGTTAACTGGATGGAATAACTAATTTTTATTCATATATCAGTTCACAGAGTTGTCATTCAGTGGCACAGATACCTTCAGGAAAACTACAGACAATGACTTAACACGAACAGTAATTAAAAAAAAAAAAAAAAATCTCTTCACAGTGTATTAGGTATCCTTTCCATTCTGTACCCAGAAAGTGATGAAAACGTCCTTGTTAGAAAGGGGAACAATATTAGCAAAGCTGGTAAACATTCTCTTATCTAAACAAACCACGTAACAAAGATTGAAACAGTATTTATATATGAGATTTTTGCCTTGGTTGCTATTGGCATATAGGAAGAAGAGCAAAGGCAACTCAGTATCTATCTGCTATTCTACCTTGCTGTCATTTACACTATACTTTAACAACCGGAATTCAGCAGAGCTGTTTCAGACAGAAGTAATAAAAAGCAAAATCTCACAGTTTGCAAAAAACGCATCACTGCTTTGCAAAATGATTCTAATACCCTATTCAGTTCCTCTTTAATTTCCTTTTGTTCTCCCAAGACTATTTATATATATGACCTTTTACCTGAGACCATATCTCTTAATAAACAGCTAAAGGTTACTCTGTTTCGCTTCAGTACAACCTTAACCTACTGCAATTATTGCCACAAAACACGTACAAAGGTCATGAATTGTGATACGAAAGCAAGAGAGAGATGCGGAAATCCATTATTTTTAGAGAGGACTGCAGTATAGAAAAGGAAATGACAAACATAGTAATAATCCCGTGATATACCTCAATGCTGGCAACTACATCTGTGGAATACCATGGTATTTTCTAGGAGGAAAAGAAAAATGTGTCTCTAGCCATCCAAGAGGACCGGTTACTGAATGCTGCAAAAAGTTAAACTGGTAATGCAGGGATCAAATATAATTCCAGAACTTGTAAGAGGTTACAAAGACTTCACTGAGTGAAAACATTCATCTTCTGTGGCCATCCCCACAATTTTTAAGTGCCCGTCACATATTAGCTGGCAAGATTAAGGTGTCATACAATAGGTTAATGACCACAACTCAGCTTCTCATGGCTGAGGTACAAATAAGGAGCCTGCAGCAGAATTTAAGATTAAAAAAACAAATCAAACATTTACAAAGTGACACAACAACACTGCTCTCTTGCTGGGTGTACCTAATATGTGTGTGTGTGTGTTCAATAACATCAGAGCTAAGATCAGTTCCATGGGAACATTTTATTCTCCCTTGCAATTTTGAAAACTGGAGTCTGATTTATCTATTTACTGTAATGTTATTCATAAATAGAAAAAGTACAATCTAAAAGAAGAATATCACCTAGCTATGGGAGAAACCCAAGCTCTCCAGACCTGCATCTCATGTTACAGTTGCTTAAACTCAGTCTTGGAAAAGCTAAATTGCATTTCTGATCTAAAAATCAAAATACAAGGAAAAAGCTTTTTCACACATGGAATGCAGCAATGTTACTTTTAAAAGGAGTATCTGATGTTACAGTAAATTAGGGAGTCCTACATGTCTCTATATTGTTCCAGTTACCAGTGTAAGATTTCCAGCATACAGAGGACAGACCCCTTTCTTAATAGTGAAACTGAGATGTTCACTGCTGGCAATTAAGGTCAAATGCTGCTGGGATCTGCTGGATAGATCAGATTTTTGAGAGCATACATATTCAGACACATACGGAGTGTCTGGCCCCTTGTGTCCCTTGCATCACATACTCTTGTTGCTCTTAGACTGCCCTGAGCCCTGTTTATTACAAGTAAGTTTGGAGGCACCAGAAATCCTGCAAAGCAGTGGATGTTACAGGTGCACCAGGGTGTACCAACCAGCTTCTCCTGGACAAACCGATCTTCATAGTACTCAAAGGAGGGCTTTTCAAAAATGCATAGGACTTATACTGAAGTCAATGAGCATTTCTCTACTCTTTTGTAATGGGAAAAATAATTAATTCAGTGCTGAGCCTTTCTGAAGCTCTCACCTTGAAAGTACTACAGGTGAAGCTAATGGCAGAGGTCAGCAAGAATTAAACCCCCACAGGCTGAAAAACGTCTTACACCTCATCACTTTGAATCAGTTCTGACTGCCTGCAATATGTCCTTGTTACAACAGCACTTGCTGCCAATTTATACAGTGGGAATAACGCTGATCATTTTGTGTAACCTGATTAACTGAATGACTAATTAATGAGAAACAGAATAAACATTGGGGAATCTGAACAGGAGGAACTATGAGATTTGTTTTAGTAGAAAAATTCTCATCCTCCTCCTAACCTCCTTTTTTCTCCATGGGTACAGCAAGGATGCTTAGAAACAGCTTGCTAGAGCAGGGGCTCACATGCTTATTTTACTGTACCTTGTTTCTTGGTGCTGACTTTGATGCTTCCCTTTGGAAAGATGTTGTTGTACTGACTGAGAGGGACTGCTCCCAAGTCCTAAATCACGATGTCACTTTTCCATCCCAAAAAAACCCACCCCACAACAAAACAACAACAAACAATGAATGAAAAACATTTCAAGTAAAACACGTGCAAATACAGACTGGGACATACATACACATATGGATCTTATTTTCTCTACATTTTGGCTATGTGATATTATCATGGGGCAATGATAATATCACTGGGTATTTGTTTAAACAAAAAATTGCGAGAGAGTAAAAGCAAATTTCCTACACATCTCAACTGCAAAATTTGCCAGCTGAGTTCAAAAAATTTATCGTATACTAGAAATATGGACAGCAGGATAGAGAGACATTTGTTATATGCCCCCATTCCCTTTAAACGTGCTAAATCTTAACGTGTTAAAATGAAAATATTGTTGGTGAAATTCTAGCTAAAGAAATAGCAGCATAATAATTTACTACTTTATAGAGTTTAGCATTAACATATTTGTGTAAATATTCAGGATTTCATTTAGTAACACCACAAGTGACAGATTTATAATGTTGTGAATGCTTTAATGAACTTCAAGAGCAGAAACATTCTGTTTTAATACTACATATACAGAGTTGTCAAAAACAGCGAGCTAGAAGCACTGGAAAACTATTTCAAAATTATGCAAGGAATTGTTTGGGGATCATCTGATTTTTCGTTTCCCTTTCTGAATCACAGCCTAACCATAACCGTCCTCCTCACTCCAGATTGGATCTGCTATAGGTGAAGGGTTTGGAGGCTTATAAACTTTCCCCTACAAATCTCATATTGCTCATTTCCTGTCAGTTCACATCGTAAAATGTCATTCTGGCTGAATCACTATATATCCTTACTACAAACATGCCCATCTGCTCACTGGTGGACAATTGCAAAGTGAATACTAGCTGAAGAAATACTGAACAGAAAACCGGAGACAGACTTCCACAGGTGCTCCTTCTCCTCATGTACTTTCTATCCATCTTCTCATCTCCCATGTGAACCCACTCCTACCTTTGGGGGCTCCCTGGCCCAGGCAAGAGAAAACTCGTGTGACTTGCCCAAATAAGGGGATACTGAACAAAATGGAAATGTTTGTTGAGACCTTCAGAAAGGATTTTCAAAGGAGATCAGTTCCCGCTGCCTCCTGATAGGAAAGAATTAATCCAGTACTGAAAGCTGACCATTAACATGATGCTAAAATGGTCCCAGACATGAAAGAAGAATAAAGGAAACTATCTAGACCCTGCAGGCTTAGCCAGGGCAGCATAACATGGATTAGAAGTGGATGCCTTTTTTCCTGACGTAAATGAGGGATTGCTCTTGTGTCTGCTGAATGTATAACCATGGGGCCAGAGCACTGAGGTGGCAGAGAAGGGTGACTTATTTAGGGGGACCCCACTCAGCCATGGAGTTGGTGAGTTTTCAGCAGTTTCTCCTGGATCTTGTCAAGGGATTAGATCCTCATGCTAAAGTATTTAAGTGAAAACAGCTGAGGAAGGGAAGAAACACTTAGTAGTGAAGATCTCGCTTTATGCTTCTGGGGAAATAATCCGAAACATTGTGGCTTTCAGTAGAGATGGAGCTTTACAACTGACTGCAAAGGGAGCAAAGTCAAGCCAAGACAGAGAACTTCTTGACCATCTTACCTTTCCTACCTCTCCCCAGGGATGAAGGGCTCAAATCCTACCAAGGGCTGAATGAGCTGGTCTGAGTGTTCAATCAGAAGGAGCAAGCAAGCACTCCACTTTAAAATAGTGCTGCCAAAGTCAGCTGGAGCACTCTTCTTGACATAAAAAAAATGCGCTTAGGGGCTTGCCTGGCTGGGTTGGGCACCACACACTTTGCACACACCAAGCACCAACAGATGCAGCTACGTGCAGTGGATTGCTTGCCTCCTCAGAAATCTAACAGCAGGCTGGCAGAACACAGGGCATGCACTTTTGCAGCCATTTAAAGTACTACTTTGCCAACTAATCCTCCCAATTGAGGTGGCAGCTTTTGGTAGAAGACTGGAAACAAACAGGATAAAAATGAAAGAAGTTAATTGCATTTAAAATAAAAGGGTTGTTTTGAAGCTTAGTTTTTGCAAAACCCTGCAAGAGACCAATTTCTGTAGCTCTTCAGGGAGTGAAATCTCCCTGTTCAGAGGTCATCAGAATGCACCTACATTATATTCACAATGTTAAAATTGCACCTTCACAATTTTACTTGACTTTGTAACTTCAAATTTTAATTTAATTTTAATGTTATAATTTTAATTTTATAAATGGACTTGCTTTCTTTTCTGCATTAGGTGAACAGGGCTATGTATTCTACCACCTAGCAGGGGAAGAAAGGGAAAAGCCTTTTGCATTCCTATCCCAAATATGTAATCAAGCCAGGAACAGCATTACATCCTCATCATGCCAGTGCTTGTGTTCCAATGCAAACATTTATGTGCTCTGAGTTGACTGGTTCTTAAAACTGAAAGTGCTCTGTCAACACGGCATTAGAGGAAAAAGGTGAAAAAAAAGAAAAAAAAAAATCTTCTAACACTGCATGACTAGGTAATAGGTTGTGTGTTTTATTTGAAGACAATAGTGAGCTAAAAACCATTATAATACTAAAGTTGATATGTTTCACCTGAAACCAGTGGAAGGGGTAATTCCAGAAATCTCCCAAGAGTGAGTCTCATAACAGTTTGCCTGCCCATATTTCCCTGGCCACTTGAACTAAATAAAAATCCTCTTCACTGCTATCTCTGATCATCAGAGAAGCCTTATCACTGTTATTCAAAGGTCCCATTTCATTACAGTTGTAACAATACAACACTGTCTAGTTATACAACATAGGACTATATGCAGCTGCAGTTTGAACAGCACTTTAAGACCTTTGGAAATGAAAGGTCCTTGTTCAAAATTATTATTTTTGTTGTTACTGTAGGTTTCATAAACCTGTTTATTCAAGAAGATGATAAAATTGGCAATACTGCAACTCAAGACCGACTAATCTTTAATTACATGAGTTATTGCTCAGTTTAGTGCCACAAAAATCTATCAGGACCATACCTAAACACACTAGGAATTCTGTTCTAAAGCAAAACATAGGCAACATTTTATTATAATACCCTGACTCTTGTAATTTTATAAATGCACAGCAGTGCTGATATACTGTCAGAGACTTAATTGTTCACACGTAACACTGCCCAATAAAAAAATAGCTATTTATGATCCTGAAAATCTGAAAAATACAACACAAACCAGACAGCTAATCAGAACACTCAACCCATTTCTCCACCCGTTTCTCTCTAACTAGCAGAGCCTCTTGATCAACAGACTGAGACTCTTCCAGACCTTCACCAGGCTAGGAAATTAAACTGAAACTTGGCTAAAAAAAACTTAAGGATTGTAATAAGAGCTGGCTGCAAATGAGACCTGTAAACCCCAAGGAACCTCAACTTAATTCAGATTAAAAAAAAAAAATCAAACCACATAATTCTTTTATGGGAAGGAATTTCCAAATAGATATATATATTTCTGAAGAAAGTACATGTTATACTTCCACCTGCTGGCCACCTGCCTGGAAGATCGTATGGATCTCATTCTACTAGGTGGAGTGAGAAACTAATGAAGCCCTTTCAGGCAAGGCATCAAGAACCTGACAGTTCAATTTCCCATTGAAATAGAAACTGTTCTAAGATAAATTTTCTATTTTGTGAAAATTGCACAGGTTTCCAAAGAAAAACCATTTCTAAGTATAATCCTACCATATGCCTGAGCAATGAGCAAGAGGAGGCTTTATGGTCCTGGGAACAAAGCAGGGACTGGAATGCGGCTTGCAGAGATTTCCGGCTCCCTTACTTTCCAAATTATGATCCACTGAGAAAGCAAGCTAAGAAATCCTTTTACCTGGCACAACTTGTCTTTCCCGATGAATGAGCAGTCTTTAAAAGAATAAATATAACTGGGGTGAAGGCGTTCGGGTGCCTCCTCAGTGCACACACAAAGCAAGAATGGCAGTTCAGTTACCAACAGCGCTACCGAATCACATCTCTTTTTCCCATCTCCAAAATTTATCAACTTTTGGTTTCCTTAAAACAGGTTTTCTTTGAGCTGTGGCAATCTGTACCTGATTGAAATGCTCCTACTCCTTCTGAAAGTCTGTATCATTGGGGATTTCCCCTAGCTATGACCAACATGGTAGACAAGATGCAACTTGCTCCACTTGAGCTGTTTGTCCTTTCCAATACACTGCTCAAAGCGGCTTGATGCTTTCATGACTTTATCTGAATGATCCACATATTCTTGTTTTCATTTTAAAAGGGCAGTACTTCCTGCTTTTAAAAATCCACTGATTTTATGGCCAAAGTGTGGGAAAATCTTAAGATAAACAGACTGTGAAGTGTCAGGAGTCATGCAAGTTCAGAAAGATGGTAAACATCACCGAGCAAATGAGAAGAGGTATGTTCCCATATTGGGATGGGATGGCATGAGCCACTACTTCCCCGTTTCTGGGTATCTGCTCAAAATTAATGATTTAGGGTTGATGTCGACTTCAGAAAAGATGATTATGAGTGGATGGTGTGAAGCAACAGGCACCTAAGCCATCTCAAGAATGACCAAAGACTGCAGGGAGAAATAATATTCTCGCAATACCTTTAGACACTAACTAAAAATAGGTTCCTGTTTTTCCAGTTGAGATTTCAGCACCAAAGTGAGAGCCTGAAGCCATGAAAAAGAGAGAAGAAAAAGCAGGGCTAATTTTGTAATGCAGTAAGCTGGAAAGGCATACTAGAGCACTGAAAGAAGTGCATGGCTCGATGTTGTACTTTTTGATGTCTTTCCTTATTTTTTTTAAACCACTGTGACTGGCTTTCAAATTTTGATTCAGGTCAGTCCTGCAAATTTGTGGCATTCTTCTACCTGTATAAAAAGTTTCATGCTTATAGGTGCTCTTTCCAAACTCTTAATCAAGAAACAGCTGGATCAGCACCTATGGCTTTGACCATCATGAAGTTAATCTCTTAACACAATGTAAAAACTAATTTCTTCCTGTAAGTACCTCCATCCCCATTTTGGGAACCTTACCTTTGKGTAAGACTAACAGCAGCATTCCAACCAAAAGGAGGCATTCATGCTTGTCTAGGGAAGGTGTCTCAATAAACCCTAGCCCCACACTGGACACCCAGGAGAACACATAAGGAAGGTCACATTACCACAAGCACTGTACTAACCTAGAGGAAAAGTTATCTCCACATTCAAGAACATAAAAGAAAGGATGGCAAAGAAATACAGACTGTGGATGGGCTACAGCGTGTGTGCACATTGACTGGAGGTGATGGAAGGCCATGTATCAAGAGTGCTGCAGCTTTTGCACTTCACGACAGACTGCCAGCCTTTTCTCTGGAGTGGGAATGAAGGGCTATCAGATTTGAGTACAGGAAGAATAGTGGAACAGGGCTGTGGGAATTCAGGAGAAAAATGCAAATGTGGAAAAGACAAAAAGGAGAGAGAGTGAAGGCAATCATGGCAAAGGTAGCAGTGTAGTGACTCAGGGTGAAACACTGAAAAGCGAGTGATTTGGGGGAGGGAATGACAGAAATATCCCAGAAGGAAGTGAGCGAGGGTCATCTAAATCTCCCCTCCTCACCCTCCTGCTGCTCACACTGTAAAAGCAAAAAAAGCCATTTAGATAAATGCAGCTGAGTTTGGGAAAGGGCAGGTTCTCATTCTCTTCCCTTTCCTTGCTGTCTGCTCCCCCATTCCACCATGGTTCATGCTGGATTGCAACACCCTTAAAATCAACAGGGCCGCAGTTTATGAGAGCATTGTCCTGAGCATCCTACATTTTTCACTCCTTCCGACAGGATTACATGGCAAATCTCTCTCCAGTTACCTGTAGATATGAATTCATCAATGGCTTTTCAAGAAGCAGTAACTTTGCTTACAAATGGCTTGCTATTTTCTGGACAATGTGACGCAGGTCATGCCAAGTAATTCTCTGAGGCACTTTTTCTTTTATGAAGCGAATCAGCTATCTCCTACTGTATGTAACACTTCATGAATTAGCAAACTGGCAATCACTTTACTGAATCTCATTTATTACCATTTGCTTTTCTCTTTGAGTGCACCGTCTCTAATTTATTATATAAATTGGCTACGACAGGKGATATCTGCTAGGATACAAGAAAAGTAACCTTTGGGAATGGTATAAAGCTTCCTTTCAAAGAGCCACCTGACAGATCTCCACAAGCACTTCTCATGTAGCTTTGCTACATGAAGTTGGATGCTTGTATTTCTTGTGTTTGAGTATTTGTCCTGGTTAAGCTAGAAAACTTCCCACCCAAATTAAATGGAGAAGGAACAAATTTTTGCAGCTCACTGCAGAATTTGGAAGCTATCAACAAGATCCAAAGACACAAACACAATGTAAGCCCTCGTGTTCAGTCATGGCTCATTCCTCTCAGGCAGTCATCTGTCTCCTGAGGCAAAGCAATGGGCAACATTTTTCATCTCACTTGAGTAACTATATCTTTCAGGCTATTTTGTTGGAGTAATTCTGTACTTTGATAGCTCAGATCGCTGAACTGCTGTGCGAAATCTCCCAGGTCTCCACCTTTGTGCATTCCCAATTACTAGTAAGTCCTTAGAAGTGAAAGACTATCTTGGCTTTTGCAACTGGCTGAGGCTTGAAGGAGATGGAGGCATATCTGAAGTCTTTCTTCTGGGCATTTCAAAGTACCACATCTTTTTACAATTACGTTGTTCTTAACCTGTGTTTGTTACTGAAGTGACCATCAGCTGCTAAACATCACTCTCATCTGCCAGGCAGATCATTTCCATTACCAAGAAGTTACTGTGACTTCAGTAACATATATTAGGGAGGACACTGCAAGTCATCAGTCATTCTATCTCCTTCCACAGAAGCATTTTAGGTGAATGTTAGTAACAGCTAAAAGACTGAACAGCTAAAGACTTCCTCACTGATTCACCACATAAGAAAACAACCAACCCTTCTAAAAGCAGCTGGGTCTGACTCATACAGATTGCCCTGCAGTTCAGATTCAACAGACCCTACTGCGATACACTACAAAGGAAGAGATGTTTTCAGCTGATTTCACTTGACTGGCAGAACTTGGGCTCACACCAAACTTCTTGTTCTGCCAAGGTCAAAACCACTGTGCTTTTATAACTTATTTTCTGACTTTTCCATTCCAGCCAGCAAAGGCTAAGGTAATTTTATCAGTGGGTACTCGCAAAACCGTACCAAGGGAAGGCAGGTAGTTCAACCCTCTCAAACTCAGGGCTCACACCTTGGAAGGGAGTCATTATCTGCACAGCTAACACACAAAAGGAATAAGGTGATTGCAAACCGTCCTCACGACCATTTCCTGCACAGACTTCAGGTTGCTTCCTGTAGTAGAGACAGCACAAGCCAGAACAAGGCACTTTTGGCTGCCCTACTTATTTTTGTCAACTTTTTCTGAACTTCAGAATCCTCTGACATTACACACACACACCCTCCCCCCCCCCTTCCGCAAAGACATTATACTTTAATTATATCACTTCTATTTAACAGCTCCAATGTACTTTCTTCAAAGAGTAACTACCATTTAATGCTTGTCTTCAAGTGCACTCAGAAATGGCTGTTCTGAGTCAGAACATGTGATTTTTTAATTCAGGTATGTGTTCGAGACAAGCAGACTTCATAGTGGCAAAGACTAGAGACCTGATACTGTCCTAAAGTATGAAGGTTCATCATCACGGATGTACACCATAGTGATCACCACGTCAGAAAACTTGAATACTTCCTCGAATTATTCTGCCTCCTCATTTAAAAACATTTAATTTTTAGCAGATATACTTCCTATATAAATAACAGTGTGTAGCTAACAAAGAATAAAGGTGTTTAATAGAATCAATTTCCAGACTAGTAATGAAAATTAGCCTATCAGCAGAATCGATTTGTAAACTGTATACCAATCAATAACACAGAACACAATACAACAGTGCCTGCCTCCCACTTACCTAAAAGATTTCCGAATTGAAGCCTGCAATAAGCCTGCATTATTGATTTGCTATAAGACAATGAAATATTAGAGATACTCACTTTTACCAAAATAATTCTTGCTAGCTCTTCACGTACAGGCTTTTCTTCATCCTTCTTCAAACCTTCTAATTCAAATAAGGTATTGTAATTTTCCAGCATTTTTGTCATTATCTTGTTGCAGATCTCCTGTTCTTTTATACCTTCAAATCCAGAGGGCACACTAAAATTGGACACAACAAAGCAGAGAGTTATAGGTACTCAGCATACAAAAGTTCCTGCACAGAGTCTGTAACATTTCTGTTGTGGGTACAGGTTGGCTAGCAGGCCCAGGACACTTTGTCTTGGAAAGGAGGATTGTGCCTATGGTGGTAAGAACTATCATGGTTTGTTTGCAGTTTTTCGTACTGATATTAAATACTGTATCTGTTGGTCAAACTATCTATTCCACAGAATCTAGGTAGAGATCTAATTGAGACAACCACCAAATGAGATACCACCAACTTTGCTAAAAGTTGGATTCATGACTGCAACACAGACAGCACGAGGCATTTAAATGCTCTGAACTGTTAATGGGAAAAGTCAGATTCCTCCAAAAAGTGGTTTGTGATGACCTCAAAGGTATACAAGAAGGATCAGTCAAAAAACTAAGAAAACCCACATTCTGAGCAGAACACTAAAAGTTAAGCAAGTTCTTCGCAGCTTCAGGTGATCCCATGCTGTACACCAGATTTCTTAATCTAATTTTTGAGCTGCCATCTCTTTTGAAAGTAGGCTCATAACTCACAGGGCTTTTTAAAACATGGAGATGGAGGCTGCCTTCTGCAGAACAAAAGAAAAGGCAAAATACTGATTTGGAAGAAGCGTTGTATTCCTATGCTCCTTTGCCTTCCTCATGTGTTTCACACAACCTTATCATGTGGTAAAAACGACATATTACTCACAACAGAGCACACAATTAACTGAAGCATCTAATGATCATCTGCTAGAATGTAGGCTTTCTGCATGTTTTGTTGGACTTTGGTGCCCGAAACTGACTTAAATTCTGTTTTAATGAAAAAGTAAGATCTCTGAAGAATCTTCTTCAGCATTTAAAATACTTTTCCAATCATCCAGTGTTTGCCATTATACAGCATTTCCAGCAGACACACTCTGCTCTCAATAATCCACAAAGTGGCTGCACGGATGTGAATGTTCTAAAGACCTTATAAAGTGGCAGAGACTGCAGATCAGGAGGTACAGAAAACGCAGGAAAGATTTAAAGGGAAGAAGCAGGAGAGCAAAAACCAGAAATTAAGAAAGTTTCAAGTATTTTTTGGCTAAGGACAACTAGTGATTGTACAAGAGGAAAAAACAACCCAACTCTCCAAAAATTACACAAATGCCATCTGAGCTATTTTACAGGGATGTAACTTGAAAGTAAACCGTTGTTTACTATAACTAGCAAATTAAAATTTACAAATAACTATTTACTGTAAAACTGAAACAAGAGTTTATTTGGGCCAGATGTGCATTTTAACAAGAAGGCTCTGAAAGCAGATGCCCCAGAAATTTGCCATCAAAAAGTGCCTTCTTGTAGGGGTTGCATGCTGTTGATCCTTCTCAATATTTTCCTCTCTGCAGTACATATACATGTCAACAGGGAGAGGTTGTCAACTGCAGCAGAACGCATCTTTGTAAACTCCAGAGAGGAATCCTCATTTCAACATTCAATACAAGCTAGAGTCACAGGACCTGAAGCTTAAAGGAACTGGATTATTTTACACTGCAGAACATTGCCAACTGTAAAATGGGTCAGTCTCAGCTGCCTTAAATAAATCCATTGACTTCATTAGCGTGGAACCTGGCCTCAGACTAAGTAACAAAAAAATGGGACAACTTCTATTGACTGATGTGCATGCATACTTGGGCCAATTCACTTTAGAGAATGTCCCATATTCACTAAAAGATAGTAACTGGCCTGAACAAAAGAAAGTGTACATATGCAATAGGGTCATGCAACCATCCTGATTCAAAGAAACCCCTCTTCCCATGCTAAATGATGTTGGCTAAATGAGTTGGCACAGCACAGAGCTTGCTTGATAATTCAGGTAAATCCTGACTGTTACCTTCCTGATGTGTTTCTCCAAAACAGGGCACCATTTAAATAAGCCCGGCACCCCTATGAATCTCATTCCTAGGAAATGGACTGAAAACATACTAGAGCAAGTTCAAGTCAAAATAAAGTCTCCAGATAGCTTCAATGAGTTTTAGAGCAGAACCTTGATTTAAACCAGATCTGCCGGGAACTACAGACAACACCTCCCTACCGGCAACAGGTAACAGTAAAAAACTCTTCCTGGTTGAAAAACAGCCCAGCCTATAAAGTTTCCACAAAGCACACAAACAGTATTTAATTTCTGCACAATTCCATGGCTTTCTTGCCCTCCCTTCCCTACATTACTTTGTCAGTTAAACTTTATTAAATCAAATCCGTGAAAAGTCCAACATTTTATTCTGAACAATTCCACATGTATGGTGAGATGCATATACACAACACAAGGCTAAAGCTTATGGCTTTAGCCTTTTTTATCACCCCTCTCTGAATGCAACCAAGCAGAGCAGCGTGAATTGTTTTATTTTAATGTCAGTGTAACATACTTTATCCATTGCCATCTCTCTGCCACTTAAACAGGCATATTTTACCAAGTTTCTCATTTATTTTTTCCTTTAATTGCTGTTATTAGACCTCGATCATGGCAAGGACTATTATACTCTTTGAGCTAACCATGGTGACCTTTTCCTTGCAATACATCTTCAGCTCAGCATACATAAGAAGTTTAGATTCTGAGCACGCACCACCCTGCATATTTATACAAGTTAAAACCCATCTGTTGCCACACTACATGATCCACCAGTCTGACTAGACTTTTCTGAAAATGTGTGTGAAAAAAGGATATCTTACTTCAGCTTTTCTTAGTCTGAAAAGTTGTAGTATCTACAAATTTCACTTCAACTCATTAGAAAAACCCAGTACTATGAGAAAGTATTCTCTCACATTACCACCTTACTCCTTGGAAATTTTTCATATTCTTTTGTGAAGACCTTGTTAAAACGTTACAGTAAAAATGTGTTCATAGTCATGGTTCCTTTATGTCTAATTTGCATGTTAATTAGGCACTATAACTGTGTTGCTTTTAGAGTTAGACGCACATCTCACTCCAGTTACAAAATCCTCATCGGTGAGACTTGATCCCCTTACAGCCACGTATGTACAAACTACTTCAGTAGCAGCACCAGAAACAGCAGCAGAACATCAGTTTCACTAACATATTTTCTAGAAGGTAGGCATAAACCTGTAATTTCTGTGGTCATTTCTAGAAGAAGAAATGTTGATGGGTTCAGTTCTACCTTAAGAGATTTGAGCTGGAAAACTCCCACTGAGTTCTCACAAAGTCATGAACAGATACATAGCATAGGCAGTGACAGAAGCAAATTCTCTAGTGTCCCCCCTCAGATTCCTCAGACACCCTGCCCTTCCCAGAGAGGTGCTCAGAGTGATCTGTGTGCAAAGCACAGTATTTGGAAAAAATGTGCTTTGTCTAAATGAGGCACCAGCATTAACAGTATCTGACTCAGTCAAGCAGGGCCGAAGGCAAAGGTGCATTAGTACCACAAGTTTTACAGGATATTAAAGATTGAAATTATTGATGAAGCCACTTTACAGCAGAAAAAGCATTAGTTCTCAAAGTTAAAACATTACTTGGGAGTAGGATCAAGCTGTTAGCCCTTCATTTCAAAATATGACACCCAGCAGTATTTACAGGATATTAAAGATTGAAATTATTGGTGAAGCCACTTTACAGCAGAAAAAGCAGTAGTTCTCAAAGCTAAAACACTACTTGGGAGTATGATGAAGCTGTTAGCCCTTCATTTCAAAATATGACACCCAGCAGTATTTCACACTTCTGCACAACGTCCTACCAGCATGCCTGGCCCACCCACCACTGCTCCATGCCACTCATGTCCATGCAGTCCAGTGCTCATTTGTTTTTTTGGTTCTTCAAGACCACTTTAAGCCAAGAGTGTGTCTGCTTCCATGGGGATGCTCAAGAAAGCTAGTCTCAAATGGGTTAAACCACATCAAAGTCCTGTGTCACAACTCTTACTCAGAACTGAAGTGACTTGAGGTCAGATTAACTCACTGTGAATGAATTACTTACATTTCATGCATTAGTTAAATGAATTTACCTCAGGGTCCCTGTAAACAAGCTGCAACAGGCTAAATGCAGAGTGGGCTTATGAGAGAGTGAATCTTCAGACTTTACGGTGAGTGGTGCAGTAACACATCCAAACATGACTGTATCCGGCACGAGACAGGCGTCACTACAATGCTCTGTCACCATCCACGACACCTGAGAAACTTGCTTCAAGTGGAAACGAGGGCCAGGAGGACTTGGGATGTAGTCATCTGCCTGTAATGAGCTGGACTGAGATCACTGAACTGATTTCCCCAGGCAACAACTGCTGACAGCTCCCTGTCACAACTGAGAACCAGCAATTTCCATGTGAAACAGTGCATCTCATTACAAATTCCAGGCGGTGTTTGACTCCACCCTGTCTGAGATGAAGAATGCACATTTCCTTAAGTGGCTTTGCAGAAGTAGCTTGCATGGAATGACAGCATCGTAATTCTAATTTACAAACCCCTGAGAGCTATATGCTCTGTCTTCTCCGACTGCTACTTTTGCTGTTTGTACAGTACCTTTTGTAGAGGAGCACCACAAAGTCACCTTACCATTCTCCCAGGGGATCCTGCAAGAAATGAAGGGACTCAAGGCGACAGGGAACGCTACATGGGTTTTTTGTTCCTCCAGCCCATGCAAAACTTTTTCATTAGTACCTCAGATGCCCATGAGCCCCTCAATAAGCACAACTAAAGGTTTCGAGAGCAGAGCTGCAGTAATCTTAAGAGGTTACAACTTCAGGCAGTCTGCTCTGTCCCTCTAGACAGATGTTACTATGTCTGTAACAGATGTGACCTCATGGCCACAACTCGGCCCTATACTTCAGCTGATGAAAGTCTTAACACACTGGACCACAAACAGATGCAGATGAAAACAGGCACATATTCATGTCTGCAGACTCTGCTGCAAGATCAGAGGCAAACAGGTAGCTAAAGATACAGCAACTCTAACTTGAGGCAGGTGTTCACCTCACTGTGTGAGTCATTTACATGCTCTGCATCATTTATAGACTTACGCCTCACTAGTTTGGACCAAATGCAAGGACATATGTCACTACTGAGATTTTACAGAAGTGTCTTAGCTTCTGAGGCACTGGAGAATCCCACGAGGCATCTAACTGCCTCTCTTTTAAAATCTGTTCCAGATTATCTTCTGTAACATCAGATTTAGGAGCCTAAGTCAACTTGGTAATTCCATCTGTCTACATTACTTGAAGTAGATGTATAATGCAAAATACAGGTAATGCAGGTAACGCAAAGCAGAGTGATGTTGCCACAAAGACTTTACTGACTGGCTTCATCTATATGCAAAATCTTTTGCTCCAGCAAAAGCTCCATTTTTCATCAGGAAATTGCAGTGATAGTAGGCATCTTTGAAAGTGACCTACACAAAGGTGGACAAAGGGCAGTCCATAGCCTAACATCGACTCACAAAGTACAACACTCATCTCCAAACATTTCTAAACAGAGGCTTTTCAAAAATGCTCCTTGTGATTGTATTTGAGCTGTATTGTTGAGCTCAAATACCATTTTGTTTTGCACATATTAGGAAAAAGGTCTTCACTAAGAGGGTGGCCGAGCACTGGAACAAGGTCCCCAAGGAAGTGGTCATGGCCCCAAGCCTGTCAGTGTTCAGGAAGCATTTGGACAACATTCTTAGATACATGGTTTAACTTTTAGGTTGCCCTGTGTGGAGACAGGAGTTAGACTCGATGATCCTCGTGGGCCCCTTCCAACTCAGGATATTCTATGATTGTAGTTTTCCTGTGAAACTGCTACTCCACTTAAATTCTGGGTGTATGCTTTATTGCCAATCCTCAGTCAAGATCAGAAGAAAGAACATTTTCAACCCAAAGCAGTAACTTATTTTCATGGAGTTTTTCAACCAAAAAACAAAACAAAACAAAACAAACCCCATAACGAAAACACAGAGCATTTCCTACTGAAATAATCACTATTTCATTCAAGAGATGAAATAGGAAATATCATAATACCTGACACCAGGCAGATCATAAAGGAGAAACTTTCTCAACTGAAACTTTAAGGGGTGGGTGCTCACTAGGAGAAGGGAAGACTTGAGATGGAATTTGGCCAGAACACCCTTCCACTTATGAAGAGAGCAATGCATCTTTAGCAATCTTCAGTTTATTTTACATATAAGCCATTCAAGGGACTCCAGATGACAAAGGTGAGCACACAACAAAGAAACAGGAGAAGAAAACATAAAAATATACCACAGAAAGGCTCAGCAATATAGTCCCTTATGCACTTCCCAAAGAGGAGGCAAGCACTCATGAGTATTTAATATGATTATGGATGAGAACAGTTACGGCCTCCCTATATTACGCTTGATGCTTTAAACTTGCATCATAGGGTGTAGCATATTGAATTCTTATGAAAAACAACTCCTTTACCTAGCTGGCAAGTGCAGTATTTAAAATCTATACAAAGCCTGTAAGGAAGGTTATGTTGCACGCTCCAATTCGCAATAATGAATGTTAGAACAACAATTTTCAGTACTGACTTTGACCCCCGTCCTGGACTCACATTTGTTTTTAAGACTGATGTAGGATTGGGACTGCACTGCCTGAAAACAAAGTCCATTCACATAATGTTTCAAAGGCCAATATTACTCACTGAGGAGTTCTAGTTCAGCTCCTCTGCTTTCACTTCAGCTTCATATACCCAATCTGTGTAGGCTCCAAGGCTGCTAGAAACCAAGGTAAGACGTTCATGCAGAACTTTAGATCAGATTTTAATTCTTACAAATTCAGCAAGAATTAGAAATAYTTTTGAATCTCTGAAATACCTACAGCTACCCTACAGATGATCTACATTTTCTCCATACCTAATGCTTTCTTGTACAACCCTTCAGGTAACCTGTCATGGTTTAATCCCAGCCAGCAACTAAACACCACGCAGCCGCTCGCTCACCCCCCAGCTCCGGTAGGATGGGGGAGAGAATCAGGAGGGCACACGAAGGAAAACCCACAGGTTGAGATAAAACCAGTTTAATAACGGAAATAAATCAAAGTAGAACAGTAATAACAACAATGATAAAAACAACGACAGAATATACAAAGCAGGTGATGMACAATGCTACTGCTCACCCACCACGTGTCCCGAAAGAACCGCATGTGACGAACCCACCCCCACCCCAGTTTTATACTGAGCGTGATGTCACATGGTATAGAATACCCCATTGGCCAGCTGGGCCAACCGCCCCAGCTGTGTTCCCTCCCAGCTCCCCCTGCACCTGGCAGAGCACAGGAGGCTGAAAAGTCCTGGTGCAAGCACCACCCAGCAACAACCAAAGCATCAATGGGCCGCCAACTTCCTTTCATTACCAAACCTGAAACACAGCACCCCCTCCAGCTACTGGGAAGAAAGTTAACTCTGTCCCAGCCGGAACCAGGACATAACCTCTGTTACATAGTCATCGTAGAGAAATAACTGCATCTAACTCTAGCATTTTAACTGGATTCCTGCATTTGCCAGCCACTTGGGGGGGATGGAGCAATCCCCCACAACATGCTTAATCTCTGTTGGAATGAAACACAGTCAGGTTAGTGAGGGCTTGAATGATGGAGGCCACACACACGGATCATTCTTTGAGAGAGCGCTGCAAAAAAGGATGCAAATGGATCCTCTGCTTACTCTGTAACTGGTAGACCTCATGTCTCTCACAAACCCAACCAAAGGACAGGATGAGTGCGGCATCTGAGGTATCACCCTCTGATACCGAGCTCCAAGAAAGCAGAGAGGAGGAGAGAAAACGCAGCTGGTCCTCTCCTTCCTCTTCAGCATAAGCTGTGAGAGCCGAGCGGAGACACACAGCAGGCCATAACCGGAGCTGAAATTCAGGTCAATGGACAATAACTTCCTCCAAGAGTAACTACGCTGCAAGTGTTAATACTCCACACATATTAGCCCAGTGACAGAAAAGATAAGTGTTTATGTTCCTATACTGTCATACTCGTTGTTCCTCAAGGGCTATATTTCTCTGTATATTTGACCTTTGGCTTTGATCACAACAAATCTGAACAACCCACGTTGGAAGAAAACAGCACGCTAAATCTCAAACCATCATATTTTCCTTTTTTGAGCTGTTTGACCTTGCCCTTTACATTTTCCTATATCTTACATCACGCTTCATTACAACGAATGCAAATAGCCATTTTCTCCCCTCTTCTATTCATTAGAAATACAGAAAGCACAAGATAACCTTTCATTAGAAAAGGACCAGTACAGTTTGTCAAACAGCAAGTAAGGAAGCAAGGGAAGTAGTGGATAAGATAAAAGTAATAAGGGTTGAAAGTTTAGGAGATGAGATAAATTACTGAGAACATGATGCAGAAAAATAGAATGAGATTAAGAGAATTAAAGTGAAGTCTAAATGTCTGGAAAGTGGCCAACAGTGAGATTTATTCAATTGTTGAACAGCTTCAGTTATGGAGCAGGAGATAATATGTTTAAATAGCTAAAATCTCACTAAAAATACCTTGTAGAAAGCAATCCTTTACTATCAGCAGATGAGCTTTATCTTCTCTGACACTGTGCATTAACTACACAGACTCTGACGCTGATTTTAGACATGAGTGTGAATTTCTGACAGAAAAATCTCAGATCCTCCTGCTTCAGCAGTGTAATTGCTGACAAGTTGGATGCTAAGCCTTCCTTCCTTGTCCCAGAGAAACACCCCATTCGCTGCTCTGAACAAACAACGCAAAGCGAGAGGAGTGTTCACTTCAACCGCCTGCTGATATTTAATTTCTGCAGCTAGTCTCTCTAGGGGCTGCCTAAGACAGCCCTTGCCAAGCAGGCTTCAGGCAGCCTTACTCTGGAGCTCTGAATTGCATTCTAAGGATCTCTCTGGCTGCTCGGCCAACCAACTGGCTAAGCCCAATGCCTAAAGTTCAGTGCTGCAAGTTTTTCCTCCTCTTACCAAATCTTTGTTGATACAGATGGTCACAGTTCCAGCAATTTAAGACTGCATCCATTAACAGGTGAGAAAAGGGTATCTGAAATGTTGCTCATAATCTTTGTGTCTGGACCACAATCCTGAACTGCCTTGAAAAGATCAAGATCTGATGAAACACATAGCTGAATTACCAGATGGTGAAACTTAGTTTAAATAAAAATCTACATCCATAATTCTGACATATTTGGGTCTTCTAAAAAACACATGAGCAATTTGTTAAGTGTCAAGCCTTTCTTTCATTGCCTCTTTTGCTACATGAGCATTTATTTCAATGTGTGTCATAACTGCAGGGCTGGCTGCATTCATATACAGCCACAAGAGCCCTTATGTTTTCATCTCCACTGAACTCTGCCTTTCTCAGTCTCCTGCAATGGAATGATGCGACTCCGCCCCTCTTACACACAGGCCCTGTACATTACAAAAATTGTTACGTCTTTTCGATGTCATCTTAGGAGCAGAGATCAGAGGCAACAACTGTGCAGCTTTTAAGTATGCTTTGGTTTAATCCTACGAATGCCAATTGCAATTCCAAACTGCAACTCTCTGCATTCTACACCAAAAAGTATGCAGAGCTAATTTTTAAACTTTGCTGAACAAAGTGATGAGTAAACTAAAAATTATTCTAATAGCCACTTGGGAGTTTGAGTCACAGAGATTTAGCCATTGGACTCAGATTCTTCTTATTTATTTTGTTTGTTCTTAACTCCACTAATGCATTTAGATAGAGATTCCCAAACTGTCCGTACAAATGTAATCTTTAAAAATTGTTTTGCTTTTCCTTGTCAGAAATTTGCAGTATTGTGCTTCCATTAACTCATATTCATGTGTTGCTGCACATACTGCTGTCTTCTGAGTTTTCTTTCTTTTGGAGAGGAAGACAATTCTTTTCAAAATATGCTTTATCTTTTTATATTAACACAGTGAATGCTTTAATCCTTACATATTCACCTTCATCATCCATGAGCAACATCTTAAGACGAGGCAGCAGTGTGGTCAAAAGGACAAGCTTTAGTTTAAATGTCTCACCTCTGTATGTTCTTCCCTAATCAATGGAAAAAGAGATGCTCCTTTAAAAAGAGAGCAGGCAGCGTCTAGCCTAGGTACGTGCAATTGGCTCAATACATTACAAGGAACCTAATTTCTGTTTTCTCTCTTTAAAGAAGTCTACTTCTTTCCACTGGCTACAGAGGAAGCTGAGGGAGATAGTCTCACTAGGTAATTAATCTAATTTAAGTCTCATTAGGCAATTCAGTATTATTCCAGAGCGAAATTTTAAAAGGATCAATACAAATCCAACATTTGCTACAAGGAACCCACTTGTCTCTTTTCGCTGATACCACACATCTTTCAAGACTGATGACTGAACTAAACTCCCTATGTGTCTCCCATGTCTTAGATCTTGGATGCCAGCCATGGGTGTATTACAGGCAAGACTGGGGTGAAAATGCTAACGGTGCACTGCATCACAGTAGTGACTCAATAGAAACATTCTCACTCAAGTGTGTTCTTGCACCTCTTGTAACTCTTCTCGCTACTGCTGCAAGCTCCACTAGCATGTACAACATGTTGTCTTCACCACAAGCACCAAGGAACTGGGCCCAATGAAAGAAACTAGTAAAACTAATGAGTTCAGTAAGAAGTCTCAAGAGGCTAGTGGAACCCCATAACTTCCGGACCAGTTTCTGAATGTACTAGAAGGATAAAGAGCCCAGAATCATCGGCATCTTGAGGACAGACACCAGATCGCAAGGCCAAATCTTCAGAGAGTATGCAGTATCCATCTCCAGAAATTATACAGCACGTGGGTGCTGCATACGAGTCCTTTTCCCCCCAAGTATCCTTTCT
This sequence comes from Oceanodroma leucorhoa, assembly GCA_030449065.1. Classification (NCBI taxonomy): domain Eukaryota; kingdom Metazoa; phylum Chordata; class Aves; order Procellariiformes; genus Oceanodroma; species Oceanodroma leucorhoa. The sequence continues at coordinate 2,390,920 of JASVER010000020.1, forward strand.
CAAAGCCTTCTGCAGAGAAGCATGCATATTATCTGATGGCAAAGGAAGAAAGCTGTATGAGCACAAGTCTCCTTGCACTTACACAGTCCAAAGGCCTTTCATTGTCATACTCCTGCTCTGCTGTCGACACAGCAATAGAAAACTGACCAACTGTTTAGCAAAATAGCAAGAGGAGATGGGAGAACAACTCAACTCCCATTCAGCTCAAAGAATAGCTTTAGGACTAAAATTTAGCACAAAGCCCCAGTCTTTGCCTCCGTTTGATCACGCTGACATATTAGGGTTCTGAGCTACATTCCTGGCCATCTGCTCCGTTACACTCCCCATCAACATATGGGGAAAAGTGAAAACCCCAACTTACTGAAAGCAGTTTGGTCCAAATACAGTGGCAAGATTGCAAAGGTTCATCCTGTTCTCTACATGATGTTCAGCAACCTTTATGAGGAACTGGCACAGATACTTCAGCAGGCAGTAATGAGCATCAGGCAGTTCTTTAAGGAGTTCTTTCAAGTTACTTTCCTTCTGCATGTCGTTTCTAGTGTCTAGGAAAAACAAGAGAAGAAAAAACACATGTATATGGTTTTCTACATTGCTGCCAATTTACTTACATGGGTGAGCAAGCAGTGGAATCTGAAATTTAGTCTTATTTCTGTTCAGAGACTAGGAATCCTCCAAACCCCTCAATTTTCCTCAGGGAACCTGCACCTTTCTCCTGAGGCTCAACTTGACCACCAGTGGCACTGTTTCATGTTCACCTTTACGTTGTAACTGTTTTCCTGAGCAGAATCAGTGGTGGTCATAGCTAACAGCATTGGAGCATGTTTATTCCTACCCAGTACATAGCTATTTCTGCTTTAACTCCAGCTCTATCAGATATCCTGCTTCCATGCTTCTTCTGGGTATTACCTCTGGTTCCCAAACCCCGTCTCATACTCTGTTTTAGTCTCCCCTACTATGAAAACCTTCAAAAAGAAGAAAGCAAGAACAGTAAAACAAGCAGGCTCCTGAAATGCAGGTGGTGTTAGAATAACAGTACTACAGTACTTTCTGTAGGTACATTTTATGAAAAGCTCAATTTTGTATCTTTTGTCAGAGTGACAACTTTGTACTAAGTCTTAGGCGCAGAGTGCTGCTTACGGAAAAGAGGCTGTTCAGGGCACTATTACACTCCATAATGAGCCAAAACTTGGCCTAATGTTAGAAAGTAGCCTTGTTATACTGTACAATCTTCTAGAATTTAAGTATGGATAGAAGTTTCCCATACTGAACTGAATAATATCAAAGTATGACTAAGGTCAATTTTCTTTCATGCAGTTTTTTGTTGTTGGGTTTTGTTTTTTTAATGCAAAAATTGCATTAACTTCACAGATGCTGTGTTTATACAGACCCAGGCAGTGAACACAAGCTTGGCCTCACGCACAGCTTCTACTTAATTGTGTTCTGCTTCTGGCATTGAACTCAAAACTTGCAAAATTCTTTGCTCCCCTCCTCTAACCCAAAAACACTTTCCAAAAAGTAATTTGTACTCACCAAAATCTTGGGTTTACATGTTAATAAAAGCAGAGTTTTGAAAACAACTCAGCATTTCCTTCCCTTTATGACAAAACAGGATGCCTTAACACTTGAAAATATGCATTTCGACTCTCCATCAAAATGAAATTTCACTGAAACCCTCACATATGCAGAGTTCTTGGGTTTTTGTGCAACAGCATTTTCAGACAGAAGACCTCAGGCCCTAAAGGTTTGCCTCACTGATCTAATTATAAGCGGTGTCCATTAACATGAGGGCAGCTATGCACTTCTAGTACTTTTTTTTCTTTATTTATCAGCCTTATAGGTTGATGGTGTTAATGCTGCAAGACTGTTGTTGGTTGGGTAATTGCTTTTTCCTTAGAGATGTAGTTTACGGTTTAAAAAAAACCAGTTCTAGTGGTTGGAAGGATGTCTTTATTGCACAAAGCCAAAGTGAGCTCACCCTAAATGCTAACCCTCTGTTCTCTCCGTAACAGATTGCCCTGTCCCAAAGCAGCTGCTGGCTTACCATGGGAATACAGACATCCTCCCCATGCTTAAGGTAACAAGGTTATTTTTTCATTCAGAGGACGTTATGATCCTTAGCAAGGAGATACACCCAGAATTCAATCAAAACCAAACCTTGCTCAGTCTTCAAGACTTGTTTTTAGTCAAAAAGTTGTAGTAAAACAGGCTGCATGTGAAACAGTTCAGCAACTAGTCACTGCCTCTGCTGTACACCCTGCTACCAGCACACAAAGAAGACATCCCATGCCTTGTGTTGCAGAAAAAAAGAACATTTTACATTTCCCCAACATTTTTGCGAGAAAAAAAAGGAGGCAAAAAAAGGAGGCAAAAAAAGGAAAAGCTTTGAACACAGTGTAAGGTATGTATAATTGCTTCAGAAGTTTCCTCTTCATTTTTACTTTTCATTTCCCAGAAATGTTCCAGGGCTGGATTGCACAGTATTCCAGGGCTAGAGTGCTTTGAAGAGTGGTTAGCTGTGTAAATTAGCAGTCTGTATAAAAACAGCTGAAACTGACTCCTGAGAACTCAACCATTAAGTCGCAACATGATTTCTGTTTTACAGTCAAACATTTCTGTGGCTAATAAACAGGATTTATCCCACATATAGTTTGGGAAACAAATGAGTTTTGTATGTATGTACTTTCCACTTCATACAGTTGAACTTGCGGGATTTCACCTGCTTCCAAGCTTAGGTTTCCTGCCTTACATGACATGCATAATATAGCACATGGAGAGAGAAGACTTTCTAAGTTTTATACGCATGGAGAATTCATTTTTATGTATCTGTTTTGGTACCACAGACTTAATATGAATTCTTTCATGTCAGCAGGCCGAAGTTTAAAATGCCAGTCAAATTACAGGACCGAACATTTCAACCAACTAATCTGATCTTTTCTTCTACAGCCCAGAAATTAGCTCCTTCAGAAAAGTCAAATATCAAATATGCATGAAGCAGATGAGCAAAAATCTTATTTGCTTATTTATTGCAAGTATTTCTTTCAAAATTTTTTAGAGCTATACAGAATAAAAACAATAATGACTTTGCTACTATGAATCAGCTCGGTAACAGTAAGAAATCTGATCTATCATTTTTATTTTTGCAGCAAAATTTCAGGATGCTTCTGAAGGCTGTATTGAATGGAATAACAATAAGGAATTTAATTGTATTTGCACTGATGAAAGTGGACTGGACAGTCTCTGACTTGACTACCAATTATCTTTTCATGAAGCTTAAAGAAAAACAAAACACAACTAATTTCCACATAGCTGGAACATTAAAATTCACCTCCTAACATACTTCTCTTTAGATAACAAAGCAACTAGCACATAGTGTTTTCTACTATAAATTGCTTGCAGTTTTGATACGGAAAGCCAAAGCCATCTCTCAGAAGAAACTCACCTCTTCCACCACCATCACCCCACCACCTAATTAGGAAATGCCCTTGAGAACTAATTGCCTCGCTGAGCCTCCCACTGGGGCTTTAGATTGACAGGTACTTTTCCATTTACTGAAGGATTTTCCATCCCTTCCAAACTAGAAAGATGCTAATAACCTCCACAAAACACTCTGAACACAGGTTTGCACTCTGACAACAAACAAAGCTATTGGCCTCGTAGCATCGTTGTATTTGGTGGGTATGATGTCCCTGTTCATTAACCATGATATATTATGTGGTGCAGATCAACATCAGAGATGCTTATCGCTGGGCACAGCCAAACCTTTCTTCACTTCTGTACTTTCAAGAACAGAGACAGGTAGCAGATCATAAGAGAAATTATCCTAACTGAAGGACACAGAGACGCTGAACAAACAACATGAGGCAGCAAACCCCATTTACTGAGCCATGAAATTCCTTGTTCTTGTGAAATGAGAGAAAGAAAATATGGCTTTCCTCTCCCTCCTCCTTCTCCAGTGAAAAAGCAAGGAAAGGAACTCAAGCCTATCTCCCAGTACAATCCAAAAATCGAAACTAATTTGATTATTCTCCTGCTGCTGACACTTATTTCATGGATTTCAGCTTTATATTTAAAAATTACTATTACAACTTGTGGTGAATTTAGAAAGTGACATGCATACACAGTATTCCATGCACTTTGTACATTTTTCAGGACAAGTACACATCTGCTATCCTTGACCATATTACTTCAAATAAAACAGCTTTTCAACTTATTAGAGAGCAAAAATAGTCTTGAGTCACAACAACCAATTGCTTGGAGCATTCCTCCTCCTTTTGTCCACCTGCCAGATAATTTTTCAGTTTGCTTCAAAGTCAGTCACTAAGGTTTACTCAGCTGGTACTGACCATCAGAGAAACACTAGAGCACCGGAGTTGTTTATGCTACCACGCAGACAAGCATCAAGTGTACCAAAGCCCTAAGCTTATGTATATGCCTAATTTTGTGAAATACAAGCTGTCCCATGGAAGTCAAGACTACTAAGTGCAGTCTTTCTTATTCAGTCAGATTAAAGAGGGCAACATGAAGCTAAGCATATGCTTCAGTCTCTGTAGCATCCCAAGATGAGACAAACGAGTTTTTCAATAATGGAAACAGCAGTGCCAGATTTTCAAAGGCAATTCAAGAACCTATATTCAAAGCCATATTTCCAGATATGCCCAGCTACCAACACACTCGTGATTTTCAAGCACTGTACATGAAGGTCTCTTGAAAATTTTGCCCAATACAGCAGAGAGAAGGAGAAAGGAGTAAAAGAAGAATGAAGGCTAAGGGGAAGGTGCTCTCAAGGCAGAGTCAAAGGCATTTGCTTTTTTATTTTGGGACCCTGCCAGAAGCCATGTGAAGCAGATGGCACCCCAGCAGAGGTCTGCAAGAGAAGCCTAGCTAGATGAGCAGCCAGGAAGGGCTTGAAACCAGGGATGAGATGGTGGTTTCTGGGCTGAGGAAGGGAACAAAACCAGCAGCCTCAGGCCACATCTAGGCTCAGCAGCCAGAGGACACAGAACACAGTGTGACAGGCAAAGGGCCAAGGAAGCCAGCAAGAGCAGTGTGGCACCTCAGAACTGAGCTAGGGACTTACTACTGAGGAACAAGTCAAGGAGACAACTGAAGAGGACAGGCAGTCTCTCTAAAAATGTTAATTAACTAGAAACAGGAGCCTCAACAGTGTAGGAGGCACAGACACATTTGCAAGGGTGTTTTGAGTCTGATTTAATTTCAGTATACACCCACAGATCACAACAAGAGGGACATATTTTCCAATGGTTCATCCTATTTCTGAACATATTAAGTTTCTTTGACATGCTACAGACACAATCTAATTCCTCAATTCATCCCTCTTCATGCTACTCCTTCCCCCTGCAGAGCATGCTGCCTGAACATCACTAAAGGTATGGATGCCTGCAGACAGGTGTGTGTAATTGCTTTGCTCATGTCTCAAATGGTCTGACCCCAAACAACTCCAGCCTGGAAGCACTGAAACCCTATCAGCACGGTACTGTGCCCTAGCTAATTATCTCTGCTGTGGGGCGAGGAAGAGAGTCTAGGGCTCAGTGTCATGCTACCACGTCTGCGTAGCTTTCAGCTGCCTAGCATACTACCAGCTTGGAGACCAGACAGAAAAGCTTGCATCTGTCTGTAGCTATCAACGTGCCCGAGGAAGTTAATCTTCAGCACATAGGCAGCAGGTTGTACATTGCAGCACCAGTACACCCGCCGGGCTGTTGGAGGAATCAAAGCATTTCTTTCCACCTCCACAATCTATGAGAAGTGGGACTCCAGTCTCTCTCTGCCMAGAAGCAATCTGCTTCAGACACGATCCTGCCTCGGGGCGAGGGGGGAATCACACCTTGTTGCCATCAGTAGCAGAGATGCTGGAAGTCCTCATGATAAGAAGGTTGTCATCACAATCCAACTTGAGACCCCTTGCTCTCTATCATTAAGGCACTTTACAGAGCTGTATTTATGCTTCATTCCGATAGATTGGGAGCAGAGCATTCTCACTTCTTTTGCAGCTCTGCCGAGTGTCATCATCTGCATAAGAAATCCAGTTCCAAGCGTTTTTACTGCATAACAAACATCTGCATGTAGAAAACAGAAGTTATTTCTCTAGTTTGGAACCAGTCCTGGTAACACCAGAATGACAATAAAAGCCAAAGGAAAAAGTTAAAATCATGCCACAAGAGCCTGGAGAACCACAGACAACTAGTGAATCTGATTTGGTGCACTGCTGCAGTTACCGTGGTTAAAGGGTCAGCTCTCATCTACTAATTTTCACACTCACTCATTTTCACAGTCACCTTTCAGGGTGAAATTTGACCTCTAAAATCCCCCAACACAATCTATATTTTTGGTTCTGCTTGTTTATGTAACTCAAACAGCTGCTGGCTACTAAGCATTCCCTAAACTGACCTGTTGATCCAGAAGAGAGCTGCTCCTTTCCTTCCACCACCTCCCATCTCTCTCCCTGAAACTAGCAGGGCTGTTCATGGGCACCAGATAAAACCTTGCTAGCCATGGCAGGCTGTGAGCAGGAGGAGGTATACGAGATAGAACTCACATCTAGCTGCTGCCCACTGAAAAATATAAATTCTCTAGGATGGAGCAATGTCGAGAAGATAGAGTGATCAAATAGCATTCAACTTAATTAGACTGAGTACTAAAGGAAGACAGGAGCCCACATTTCACTGTATCCCTGCTGGAGGAGGGAATGCAACAACAACGACAAAATAGAAATTCACATAAGGGAAAAGCTTTCTGTATGCTAAAAAGTAAAAGTACAACAGCAATCTGTCTTGCTGAAAGCAAGTGACCTGTGAAAGGGATAAGAGCTGTGCATACAGTTCCTAGTATGTACAAATGTCTTAAGAGTCAGTGATTATGATATAAAAGATAAGGAATGAAAAGCCAGAAGGAATAAGCAAGCCCAAGCAGGGATTGTTGTATGGGATTTGTTGATTTCTTCCAGCTGAGGTTTCTGAAAGAAACTTTCACTGCTCTATAAGCACGGCCCGTTTTGCACAGGCAGACACAGCTCTGTGCTGCAGTGAAGCCTCAGTCACAAAAGAGATTGTGATGGGACATTTTTTACCCCAGGACTCCCTCCAGGAAGCAGCCTTCATATTTGTCAGGCGCTCTGAGGAGACCGGCCAACACAAAGATCACCATCATTATGTCCCTGGCCTGCACTTGCTACACACATCTCCGATCAACACCATTTACAGAGGGAGCCCTTCTCAGTTCCCACTGCCACTATCCTTCTCCAAGGGCAAAGAGTGAACATCAAGACACACCAAACGGCCTTTAGGATACACTATGTGATGTTTTCTGGAACTGAATAGTCTTGGCATTATGCTGAATATTTATGTAAACAGCAGTGTGTCAGGATTTGGGGGCAGTGTGCAGAGCTCTGTTTCACATGACATTGCACAGGCTGCAGACAGCACGCCAAACCAGCTGCGCAGGCTTCCTGAACTACCAATGGGTCAGGTTCTCTCTTTTTCATAAAAGGGCAGATTATTTACTTTTTGGTTTGGTAATAAAGACTATACCTAGAATTACAAAGGGTTACAGCTAAAGGTAAAATTTGTAATTTTCAGTTCAGCTATTTTAACTAGAGGAATCACTCCCTAACCATTTTTATAGGAAGTAAAGTAATAATGTGTTATTCTCAGGCCAAGATCTTGTCTGTCTTAAAAAAACACTGATACCAATCCCTGAAAATATTCCAAAGATACTCTAACATAATCACAAAAACACCATTTCCCATAAAAAGCTTCAACAGGAAGGAATACAGAGGTTGCAACAGAGCTTGTAATTGCCTTCACTGTAGACATGCAGCAAAGTGGCTCCAGATCCAAAGTTATTTTTTAATAACCTGTTGGCTCAGAAAGAGCTTGACCTACTTTCTTCATAGTTTACAAAAAGAACACCCATGCACGCACCCTCTTGGTACCATTTTGCAACGAATACCCTTGTACATACTTCGATAAGTGAATAGATAACTCTCCCAATCCTGCATAGCTGGTTGATCATTTAACTGTAAACAAAGGTCCATCTACCACTTAAACTAATCTGAACCCTATGAAAGTCATCAGTGCCTTTCATAGCAACTCATTTATGCTGTATTTTCTAGTGCATGAAAAAACCCTCAGCTTTCTTCCAACTTTACAAAAACCTTCCCCTTGCCATAACAGCCAATCTGGAATTTTTCAAATAAGATTTTTTTTTTTTTCCCTAATCAAAATTATAATGGGACTATAACTGGAGCTTATTGTGCAATACAGGCAAACTTAGCTATGAAGATACGTCACAGTTGGGCTGACTTTTGCAGAACTGGGTTCATAACTTAGACCAATAACTGTTTTTGAAACTGGAAAGCTTGGTGGGTAAATCTGCTAAGTAAGGATATCTATCTCATTTCCATAGAAAGTACTGGGGGGACTTTGCATTTCCTGTGGGAAGCAGGAACGAGTGAAACTTTCCACAAACAGCACTGTTCACAAAGTACATCAGTAGTTCCTGGTGCAATACACCGATATGACCTTTGTGGGGACAGGAATGTAGAACAGCGAAGGTGCGACTTAAAATTTCCACTTAAATGGTGATTTATGAGAAAGAACATAATTAAATACAGCTCATGAGCCAGACCTGGTGAAATCTAGAAGACACAAAAGAAAACACAGCTATGACCAGAAAAAAGGGACTTTCTAAAACAACGGCACCTTCCTACACAACACTTCCAGAACCCCATCCTTGGGCCCCAGACAACTTTACTAAATGAAGAAGGTATTTTACACAGCCCACATATAACCTGATTACAGCTGAAATGCCTGCACTCAAGGGAAGGCACAGAGCTCTTCTCCAGTGCACCCTCAACAGTCTGTACAGCCCCAAACAGAAAGAAAGGAAAGACACAGTCGTGTTCTCCCTCCTCCAGGCAATGGCTGAACTTCATCTCCACTGCAGGCAAGAAAAGTGGAAAGGAGACCTCAGGACAAGAGTGGGAGAACTTTGCACTGTCTTCCACTAGGGATGCATGTCAGGGTGCACGTTCCTCCTCTGCATCATGCATCACATTTGTGTGCTTTACTGTAAAGAGCTCATCTCTAGTAAGATTTACTCACTCACTTTGCAGCTTCTTAGGAAGACAGCAAGACAAGGCATCGACTGCCTGCAGCAAGAGAAAAGAACCGCCACCAACCCACATGGTCAAGGAACATGGCCAGCCACCACGTATTCCACATAACAACACCACGGACTGTATGATACAGATGAATGAGATTGAGAAATCATTTGACAGACGGTTGTGCCAGTTTCAACTTTCTAAAGCAGAACTGATGTTCTTTCTTCTGGTTGATCCACCATTTGAAGGGGGGGGGGGGGGGGGGGAAGAAAAAAGAAGTCTTCTAGGTTGTGTTCTATGATGGGGAATAAAAGGTAAAGTCTGCTCTTACTTGCAAACTGGCTCATTTTTTCATGGGCAATCACATTACTCAGTGAGAAGCAGAAACTCAGACAACGTATGCTTTGGGCCCAGTGGATATTCTGCTAATACTGATTAGCAGATGAAGTTGTTGTAACTTTTCAGAGTCCCTTAGAACGAAACTGCCAGAAATCACCCTAGCAAAACAGAAGCAAATCTGTGTCCTAAAGAGACTGCAGCTATTGTCTACAAGCTTGCCCAAAGAAACCAACTGATCATTTCAGTTTATATTCAGCAGATATAACTGAATTAGAAAACCATAAATAGTCCAGACTTCACCAAACACATAAGAAAATTTTCTGTCTCTTGTAACAGAATTGCACATCTGTGAGCACTCTGGGAGCAGGTAAGAGCTAAAGTCAAAGGAAATGCAGAACAAAGTAAACTAAGAAACAGAGAGTACTGGTTATATTCACTGCATAACCAATTATCCAGAAAGAAAGCACATTGAAGGATGAAGATTTTACCTCTCACTTACCCTGGTAAAGCTGAATGAACCTGGGATGTAAGGCAGAGGTGATAATCCCATCTGGCAACTCTCTCAAAAATAATTTCAACAGACTGGCTGCTGAGTACACATCACCATCTTTAACAAGTTCCACCTCTTCCCCACGCTCGAATTGCAGACGCAACTGTTCTACCATTTTCATGCTGCCGTTTACCCTGAAGAGGCCTTCCTGCGTCATACCTGTAATTATATATTGCATATGAGATTGATCTGAACTAAGACATCCCAGTGATATGATGAAAAAGATATTCTAGTGTGAATAATACACTTGTAGTAATACAAAGGGGGCAATTAATATAACACAGTTGAAAAAACCCCCACTATTTTCCCCCCCAGAAGCCCCCTCTAGTCAAGTAATTGGATTATCACAATTAACAAATACTAGTGACCAGATCTTGAGGCCTGGGATACTCTTTGAGAACCCACAAAACTCAGCGGTGTTGCTGTAACCTCACACCATGCAGAAATCAATTGAGACAGTTGCATTTTGCATTGATATATTTCAACAGAAAAGGATCCAGATTCTACAGAACAGTTCTGTTGTTTCACTTTTGCAAGTAGCCCGTTACCTTGAGCGGGACTCTGCCAAATTCACACACGTGACTACTTCCACCTTCACGTTTTAGGGTAACAGCTTCTTACCTGTGACTATCGTGAGGCAAAAACATCTGAATACGTACTGATTGCAGCAGTAATTCCATAATGAGCAGTGCAACTTTACGATAGCAGACAATCTCAGTGAGCAAATATCTATTTTGGGCAGCACGAAGCCCAAACTATTTCACAATGAAAAAGAAAAGGCATCAATCACTTCAGGCCAGACACTCCACACCCAGTGAAGGAGATGCAGAAAGAAGGAGGTTTCCATGGAGGAAGCCAAATGAATCATACTGTATCAAACATCACTTTCTAGGCATATGCTGAGATTCAAAACCTTCAGTAAAGTGCCTAAAACTGAACTCAGTAAATTAATTTTTCTCTAGAACAGTTTTACCACAAAAATTCTGCCTTTTCTAATACTGTGTCTATTGACCTGCTTATTCTTCTTCAGAAGCATAACATTGAAAGGATCAAAATATATATGGTTTTCATCAGTTCAGAGCAGACATCATGGGACAGCAGTCTGACAAAACGCTTCCAGTCCAAGAAATCAATACTGATGCAGCAGAGTTTGTAGAAAGAAATAATCTCTTTTATTGGACCAGAAGACAAACTGATCTAGTAAGGGGGGAAAAAAAAAATGGACATGCACTCAAGCATTTTACTTGACTAATATGATACTGCTTACAGATCTTGTATTCCTGTATTCACAACAAAACACATCCTTATGTGGCATGCTGTACTGCCATCTTGGGGGCAGCAGCAAACACCACATCTCAACAATGATTTTCATTTCTGCAGCACTAAGTGAGCAAAGGGGACAGTCCCCATGCAGATAAAATTTCCTTTCCTCTTCCTCAGCCATTTATGGTAACACATAGTGGTAACAGTAATCAGATACTACTAAATTCAGCATAGGAAAACTTGGGTTCACCTATAAATTTGAAAATAGGCAACTTAATGCAAACTTAGTTCAAGGATGTAGCTGCCCAACAGTCAGCTCAGCTTTTTCAAATGGGTAGTCAGTTCCTCATGAGCTAGAAGAGATTCTGAAACGGTCTGGCTTTAAAAAGCCCTCCAATGTCTGTTACACCATCTATGCAGAATAGGAGTTCTAAGACAAAACTGAACAAACAGTAACCATGATTCACAGAACACTCTGCCTCCAAATAGTTTGAATTCATACCTGGGCCTCTGTTAAAAATGTCTTCACAGTTAACTTCACCATTAATTCACAAAACAAACCTCAGGCAAGCACAGGACACCCCTTTCAAGAACTTCCCATGTAAGAGGGCATCTTTGAGATCTTGCTTGCACTTCTGAGAAAGAGAATGGATTGTATCTTTATCGGGGCTGGATAATCACCTTGGCATTCAGAAGCCTAGTTAATCTTGCTGCAGAGTAGAGGACTTCGATTGCTTAGTTCATATTTGGGACACAGTCGTGTGGGATCCACATCTTTTTATGGAACACAGAGCACAGCCCACAGCTTGCAGTCAAGAGTGTTTGTCAGCTTCTGGTTTTGATTAAACTCTAAGTGATGCAAAAACTTTTTCCATCCTTGCTCTTTCAGTGTTCTAGCAGACCACTTTAAGGTAAGTTGAAGAAGATCAAGCAAGATATTGCTGTGTAAAGGTAGTATCATGGTTTAAATTTGCACTGTACCTTAATCCAAGATAACTTTCAAGCCATGTTCGCATCTATCAGGTTCTAAGGGTCTATCAAGATACAGACATGGAATCTAAGGCTCTGCAATTGGGTTATCATTACTGAGCAGCTAAAAGAAAAACCTTAGGCTAAACCCAGATGCAGCTTCTTACAAGATGAAATTACCTCCACAAAATCTTTTCCATTGCTGAACAACTGCCACAGAATACATCTGTGCACCAATGGTGCTCTAGATTTCCGCAAAGAGATGTATTTCAACAACAGGAACTAAAGTCCTGTTAAATGAATGCAGAGAGAAGCTAAGAATTGGACACCTGCTTCCTGGAGGGAATTAATAATAACTGTAATCTATCTGAAAACCTGTAAGAACATGTATTCCTATTCAGTAATGTTCTCTGATGGGGGTTTGTGTGCACGTGAGTATCTCTGTATTTCTCTATATGTCTTTTCATAGTCAGAAAGTGTTAAAGACAATTGTTTTTTAACTAGAAAATGACAAACCTTCACAAATGAAATACATTCCATTTATAAACTGAACAGGTTGTTTATGAGAGTGTGCTGCTTCATAACACTGTAGTTTACCTTTATAAACATCCTGTTAAAAAATAAGTTCAGCATCAAGGTGGAAAAAAAAAAGAAGCAAACCACATACAGTAATATTCTTTGCCTGTGGGTAGTGCCACAACCTTATATAGCCCCTGTACCACAAAAAAGACAGATCCCTCCCTTTGTAGATTCCACTCTTTGCATCAAGAGTGCTACTAAGCAAAAGTGACTCCATTAAGCTTACCATGCTGGGTGAGGTACTCGACTATATTCCACACAACTATTGGGATGCCATTCTTGCTCAGTCCCTGCTGCTGGAGCTCCAGAAGACTCACACCAAACACCTTTGGACAGGTTGTGTCCCTCTTCTTGTTCAGTGGAAGTGCGGCTATCTTTTTCATGTCCTCCTTCAATCTCACAGCCGATTTGCTTTGCTTAAAGGAGCAGAGGAAAAAAAGTGCGTTAGTCACATTTGCTGCAGAAGGTTGTATATTCACAACGTAAGCACATCCATCAAAACTGGCTTCTACGCTCCAGAATAAGGTTTTGGTCTTACTTCCTTTTAATCCACAGGAAAATCTCTGTGAAGTAGGAAAATAAAAATGAACAGAGAAAAAACTAGAAAAGTAACTAACAGGAAAAGAGCGTTAGTAGCCTGTAGTTAAGATAAGGGAGAAAGACACACTTTTGTATGCAAGCTTGTTACTAGAGTAACAAGTAATTGGGAATCGCAGGAGACTGCTGTTGGAACTCATGCAGTTCACATGGGTTACAAAAGCAACTGGACAAATGAAAAATCCCAATATACCACCATTAGTTCAAGTTGTCTCCAGGATGCTTGTCAGAGTCTGGGAGAGTACTCCGAGGAAGGTTCACTGCACCCTTCTTCCAGATGCTGTTCCCTAGGGATTCATTTTGGCCACTGTCAGGTGAGATAGATCCTTATAAAAGATTTTATGTTATGTTTAGTATCTGCTAAGTCTGAAATTTAATTACCGAGGTTTTAAGGTTAGAATGGGACTATGTAATCTAATCACACATAATAAGGGGGGTGGAAAAAACATTCCACAATAAACCCTTAATTGCGTACATCCCATAGGTTCTTCTGGAGGCACGACATTCTCACAAGTTTGGACTTGCAGTGACAGAGAAAACATGAGAGCATAGCCAATAAAACCCAAGGGAATAACATAATATAGGATTAATTTATAGGATCAATAACAGGCAGAAATCTAAATCAGCATACAGTGTTGCACATTAGGAAAGACAGCTCAAGGCAGAGCAGCAGCATCACCCACCACAATTGTGATTTCCACACACACCTAAGCATTATTTCACTAATACAGACAAGCACAGTACAACTCAGCAAACCTCACTCAAGAAAAAAAAAAAAAAAGTTTTTCTGTTGACGAATTTCCTCATGTTTCTGACATCACATTGCAGGAACCGAGGGCCACTGCCACCATGGAGTTCAATCTATTTGTTTAAGAAGTCCACCACTAGTGTGATGCTTAAAAATGAACTTATTCCTACTGTGTTTTATTATCAAACAAGTAGTAGAAACTTTACACACAGAGCATACTGTACAGCAACACAAAGAAGTGCTCAGACTCTTGCCTAGGTCTTGGTGCTTGACTGCATTAAGACAGATTTTAGCGAGGCATACATCTTTTATTTTAAACAAACCCTTGAAATCTCTTCATTTGTGCGATGATATTTTTACTGCAGTCTGTAAACAACGTGAACATCTGCATTGGTGCTATTAAGTGTGACTGTCCTTTCAGATGAAAAATGATCTGGCAGTTCATTTCACTCACTTTGCTGTGTTCTTCCCATTAAACACAGCTATTTGGAGCACATGTGTTTTCTATAGTCCCAGGTCCTATGCAACACTTATCTGATCCTTAGGAAAGATGTTGCTTGTATAAATGTCATAAATATGTTTTACTATTTGTGAAACAGAAATGCAAAATATAAATAAAACCAGCATTATTGTGATCACCTTATAAATATTTACGATAAAGAGTACATGCATCAGTGTTTGAACTAAAATTTGACTGACTTATTAAAATATGACATCTCTTTTAAAAAGAGGTGTTCCCATTCAGGATTAAATAAGTAATATATGATTTTCACTCCAGGCAGACACATGCCAAGGCAAAAACCATGTAGCCTGGGTTAAATTCAGAAGACAGCAAAAATTCTTTGAGCAGTTTCTGAGCAGCTGTGATGCTCAGAGAGCTTTTCCAATTAAGGCCTCCAATTAGCCTCACAATCTTGCTCAGTTACATGTTTCCAGCCTGTTTCCGTTTCAGCATTTGAAAACCTGAGTCACAGAGCTGGATTTACTTGGGGAAACTCACGATTTAAATTTGCAAGAGAACCAAGAGACATTTCCCATGTCCACAGGAACAGCAGAGGAAATTTTTGAGCTCGTTTCAGGATCTGGAGAGGATACGCTAACCAGGAACAAAAAACTACACACAGTTATCAAAAATATACATCTAATCAAAATCAAAATGAAATCACCCCCTCAAAACAGCTCCAAAACAAAGAGTTTAATGTTATATGATCTTATAGATGGAAGATCTGATTTTACACAGAGAAAATTTGTCCAAATATTAATGCAGCAGTTACTGATCACCAAGACTGGAAAAAGCAACTTAATCCTCTCCGCACGATGCCGCCCAGACAACATGACTGGAGTTGAGAAAAGCTATTTACATGCCACAGGGACACACTTTTTCAGCTCATCCAACAACCTTAACACAGGGAACGATGCAGCGCAGTTGCTCGCTGGCTTAAAAAATGGAGGGGGGTGGGGTGTGGGAAGCCTGGAATCGCTTTTATTAATCTTCACCTTTCCCAAAGGAGCGGCAGCTGCCGGGAAGGGAGAAGGAGAGCCCTCGGGACGACGAGAAGGGACCGGGCCCAGGCCGGCCTCTCTTCCCCCCCCTCCCCGCAAGGGACCCCGGCGGAGGGCGGGAGGGAGGCGGCAGCCAGCCGCCCCCCGCTGCCCACGGCCCGGCCACGCTCCGCAGCCGCTCCCCCGGCAGCGCCGCCCCCGTCCCCGGCCTCCCGGCTCGGCCGCCCAGCCCCTACTCACGCGTATGGCCAGCGCCCCGGCCCCCATGCCGGCCGGCGGCTGGGCCGGCTCCCGCAGCCCGCCCTGGGCGCCCGCCTTCGCTGGGCCCGGCGGCTCCCCTCAAGGCGGGAGGCCCGGCCCCAGGGTGCCGCCCGCCCTGCCGGCCCGCCCCCGCGGCCTGCGGGGGGAGCAGGGCCTGCCCCCTGCCCCTCCCGCGGGAGCCGCCGGGAGGGCTCGGCGGGGAGGGCTCACCCTCAGCGAAGGCTACCCGTGTCATGGCGGACGAGGGGCAGGCCCCGCGGCTGCCCCGGGCGACCCCCGCCCCAGCATCACCGCGACCCCAGGCCAGGCAGCCGGCAGCTACTGCTTGGTGCCGAGCGGGAAGAGGAGGCACTCCGCCTGTGTGAGGGTCAGGGCTCGGCCAGAACCGGGCTGCCGCTGAAAATGTCACCACAAAACCCGCTTTCAGCCAAGTAACGTTAGCGGGGCTGTGGTGAAAATCGCGAGCGTCTCTTGCCCTCGCACGCTTAAAGGTTAACAGAGCCGGCCAGCATGGCGCGGAGTCAAGTCAGCGAGGCAAAAACCCCCTGTGCCGAGGAAGCCTCCGACGGCACAGCCGGACGTGCCAGGGCCCAGCAGAGCACGACTCAGTGCAATACTTGGCCTGAATTTAGAAAGTGTGAAGCGGTGTAAACATAACCCCCCTGTGATTTTCCATCTAGGGATAGGTTGGTGAAATAAGAGAAAGGTTAAAGCGAAAAAGGGAGGGGTGGGACACCCCACACAGCTAGTGACTGCCAGCAGTCATGTCATGGCAGCGGCGGGAAGAGGAATTCATTCCCCCAGCGCCTCGTTCCCGGTCACCGCAGGCTGGAAGCAGAGTTTGTCCTAGAATTGTAAAGCACATTTCAAAACAGAACTGTGGAGTTGTGGTGTTTCAAATGCTTGACCTTTTTTGTGTGGAAGAAAAGCACATGCACACATGCTTATTTCTGTAACCGCTCAGAGGCAAGCATTGCTCACCAGGGCCTTTGCATTGGGGTAGGAGTGAAGGTCTTTGGAAAGTGCCTCTCAGAAATACCTGCCTCTGGTACAGGGGCAAAAGGAAGTCTTTCCAAGTGGAGAAAAAGGGAGGAAGAAGAACATTCTATTGAGCTCTCCATCAGAGGGAAAATGCTACCTGCAAATTTTTCATTCACAATTTATTTTTTAAGTACTGCAATCAGAATCTCCTTCATACTCAGTTTCTGTTTTCCCCTCTAAGACAGTCTAACCCAAGACTACTTTTCCAGTTTGCGAGTTTACAACAGAAAGACTATGGCATTAGTATTTCCTTTTAAGTCTACTATGGGACTCTCAAAGTGAGCTGATGTAACATCCTCCTCCTCCTCTATCCCCCTCTTTACTGTAAGCCTCTAACGTGCCTTTCACATAAATCACACACAGCTCTCCTCTTAGTCCTAATTGCAGCTTCACAGTAAAACCCTATGGCATGCTTCAAACTGTAATCTGGAGAGTGAACAATGAGAAACTGCAACTCCCTGGAGACTTTGGGGGTGAAGAGTTCAGACGTGAACCTGCAGTGAACAGCAGCTACGACGTTAAGGCTTTTATAAATGTATATTGAGAGGCAGCAGGTACATTCTCATTCTATAAAAAGCAAGACCAGAAGACAAGCACTAGCGGCAGCAGCCCCAGAGCCAGTACTCTGGCTGGAGTACAGTATTTTTCCACCACAGCTGTTTATCAGAGCTGGGAAAGTCACACTTCTGTTAAGTCACTGGAGCACTTGGGGCTATGACATGCTGGTAACTTTTCTCTGGGTTAATAAAGACACTTCTGTACTTGCTTAAAGTCTTGAGAGAGGTGAAGGCCAGCATACTCGTCTCCAGTGTGGCAGAAGAATGGAAACCGGACTGAGACTTCCTCAATGCCTTTGTCCCCTCCTAACTTTTCCTCACCAGCACCCCACAGGGCCAGCTTCCCCTGTGCAGGGCAGAGAAAGATTTACCTGAGCTTTTCCTTAACCCCAGCCTAGAAGTAAGTGGATTCCTTCCTGCACCTTCCACCCTTCTCAGAAAGATGTTTCTATATATCCTGGTCTTCCTCCTCTCCCTTCACTGAACCACCGCCCTTCAGGATGACTATTCAGAAGAAAGGTGTGATGAATGGGGAACACCAGTATGTACTTCTGGCACCACAGAAATCAGCCAAGACATGCTGTGGTATTTGACTGTAAGTTGCACCCTACTCTGGAAACCTTCACTGTTTTCCTGTAAGCAATTCAGAAAAACCCTTAGAAAACAAAAAATCAGAAGCAGTCATGCCTATCACAGAGAAACAAAAAACTCCCCAAACCCAAAAACAAAAAAGCACACCTCTGCATAAGATTCCCCATTATGCTATTTCACGTTCTCTGGCTGAAGTGTTGCATCACACCACTGTCTCTTCCCTTTTCCACTCCTGAGAAATTTTGTACTGCATGGGCAGTACAACTGCAAGATGAATATTTATGCAACTTGTCATAAATATGTCTAGAGCCATGAGAGCCAAATGAGAGCAAATGCATTGTGAAAGACTGATGAAAAGTCTGTGGGACCCACAAGTTGAGTATCACTAGCTTTTATGACGTACCATGCCTACCTACCTTTGGTTACACAGTTGTTTCCTATAGTTCTCAGCTACACTGTTATCATCTGTATGCAAGAAGCGCTTGATGGCTTTTTAACGTGCCTACCTTTTAAGGGGGAGCCAACAGAATATGTTCTCTGGCTGAGATACACACCTCCATAATCTACTCTCACCTACTCTCTGTTATAATTCCACATAACAGCTAAAAACACTGCAAAGGACAGGCTAATAAAATCATGCAATGAATCAAGAAAGGAAAAAAATCTTTTTTTCCCTTCCATTTGTTTACAAATAAGGCATTTAACCTCAGATGTTGAAACAACATTCCCAGAGGGGAAGAACAGCTGAGGTAGTGTTAGAAGTTCAAAGGAACTTCCTCACGCCACTTCTGTGAATAATCCCATTATCTCTGCTATGCAATATGTTGCTTTAACCTGACTATTATTCATCATTTCCACTGTGACATCAGAATTCAGCACTCATTTCACAACAGCCCACATAAAAGCAGGCTGCTGTGAAATAAATGTGTACTGCCAGCTCTGGCATCCTTGAACATTACTCTGTTCTCTCCTGGCTAGCCCAAGTAGCCAGCCACAGGACACTTGCCGTGACCTTCCAGGGTTCCGTGGCCTTCATGAGAAGGCCAGTCCAACTAAACGTGGGGCATACTCCAGTGACCAGCGTGGTACCTGGCAGCTGCAGGTGAGAGAAGGAGACAAATCAAGAAATCAAGAAGCATGCAAGAGCAGCTGGAAATTGCCAGACCAATGCATCTGGCTGACAGGTTTCTCTACCATTGTGTAACTAACTGTTACTTCTCATCCAAAAAGCAACAAGAAGACACCTTTTCTTAAAAAAAAAAAAAAAAGAGCATGCGATAAAAAGCATGTGATTCACTTTGATCAAGACATCTGTGTGAAGTATTGAGGTATTTCTGAACTGGTTTGGCTCAGCAAAACACAACTATAAGGATAAGGAACCAAGGAAAAACAAATAGCTATTAAATAGCTGAGTACAAAATTAATGTATACTTAAGCAGCAGGGTTACCAGCCTACTGAATCAATGAGATGGAGACAGTCATACTAATTACAGAATTATTTAAAATAATACCAGGCTTCTTCAGGCTTACCTAATTACAGAGTTAAACATGTCTGTGCAAAACTGTTTGACATTTGAGGATTTGGTGATCTAAGTAATTTTGCTGTGCAGAGAAACAGTACCACTGCAGGACTGTGTGATAATTTAGATTATGATCCAGGGAAAGCTGGATTTTTAAAACCACAATCGAATACCAGGAGCAGGAGCTGCTGCTGCCTGCTGCCACCCCAGCTCCTGGCTTGTAGCATAATACAGAAATGTAACCCCCCTTTCCAAACCAAAACTATATCACAGCAATTAACTTTTGCCCAGGCAAATCGCTATGCCTGCATGAGGTCATACTAAAAGTCACTGTGGTTGTTAAACATATATATGGGAGACTAAAAGCACTAAGCGTGTTACACAACTTCTGCCTAAATGCAGTGCAAGCTGCCCGACAGCCAAACTGCTCCTGAGGATTTTACTCCTCAGTAACACAGCCTACGCCTGCGTTACAAAGAAAGATGTGCAGAGGCTGGCGATGGTGCCAGCACTTGGGCTCAGCCTGCCAGCGGTCAGGGCTAGCAGCAGGGCCCCCGTCCCGCTGGCCCGGGCGCCAGCACTGGAGGACACAAATATAAATAAACAAACAAATAAACAAACTAATTTCTCCAAGCAGCTGGGCAAAATGCTGCCTTCTCACCCGCCAGCTCCAATTTGATCAGCTTTCCACACATCTTTGCTTGTTAACGATAGTGTCTGCCCTTCAGTAACACTAGACCAAAATACCCTGGGTTTTGGAGTCAAAAGAAGAATGACTTTCCCCAGGATGTTGTTCTTGTAAACAGATTGAACGTCTTATCTAAAACTACTGTAAGTGGGGTTTTTTTATTTGTTTGCTTTTGTGAACAATACATGATTACCTTGCACTTCTGCGTGAAAACCAGAAAGTGAAGGGGACTAGAAACTAGCTCGTTTTTACTTCATTGCGTTGTCCAAATGGAGAAACACCAAAAGCTGCCAGGCAGCACATGGAGGACAGAAAATTAAAACCAGCATTTCTGAGAGCTCTTTCACTGAAAGATGGGGCAAGGCTTTGTTGTGGGGCTCTTTTCCAGTGTAAACCCTACCGAAATGGCAGGATTACTTTTGAATGCCTTCACAGCACCTTTGCCCTTCAAGGCAGGGGAGGAGCAAGGTAGGGAGAAAGAGCAATCTGGTATGAAAGTTATCGTAAAGTAAAAAAAAAAAAATTCTTGTTCTTGAAACACAATTTACAGTTTAACCAAGCCTGAATAATGTTATTCTGCTGCTCAACATTATCTTGTTATCTATGACATCCCACTTCATTTATACAGAATTTCCTTTAGAAAAAGTCAATATTTGTTGGAGGCACTCATTACTACATGTGACTTCTCTGAATGTAGAATACTCCGAACGATGAGTACTTCATCATACAAACAGTACTGTAAAAGAAAGCACAGAAATAATCTGTGGTGATAAATAGGAAAAGGATTTATAAATAAATTATTTTTTATTGTAGGTAAACAATGAAGAATATCCAGTACCTACATTTTGATATAGTATTTTTTGGGGGAGCGGGGGTGGTTTTTTTAAGGTTTATGGCTTCTGGTACTCAAAGTTTCATTTTCTTCCTCTCCTCTCTTTCTTTGCTTTCCTTCCCCGCCAGATAACTGTAAACACAAATTTAATCAAAGTGCTGCAGTGTTTGATCTCTGTAGAGCTCCCACATCCTGGAGCAGACCTGGAGCAGCAAACCAGAGAGTGATTAGAGCTATTCACAAAGATATCAATGGTCCCAAACTGGTGATGAAAGGATGTATCACCTTACAACATGGATGATGCAAGATGGGATTTTGGGTGTTCAAGTCCCTTTCAACCCCCTGTATGTGTGCAAGGCCTATGAAAATGCTGGCTAAATGAGTGCCTGAGTATGCTAAACACTTGCCCTTAGCTCAGAAGGAATGGGAGGCTTCATTACAGCAGCATAAAGAAAATAAATATATATGTGACATAATATTTTCTACCAAAACCTTTCAGGGGCTGCCCATTGCTATGTTACGAAATGTAGCCTGTTACTCATTTCAGCCAAGCTGCCAACTACTGCCAGCTAACCAGCAGGTCTGCGGGGTAGGGGCCTGCCCCAGCCACAGTTTAGCCTGGATTTCTTCCCTTGGCCACTTGGAGCAACATTTGTGGGTATATGATGACTCGAAGTCGAAAACAGAAAATAAAGCAGCTTATATAAGTTTAGAATTGATTTAGCTGACTGAATCAGTAGTCAGCTATTAGCTGACTAATCATTAGCTCGCTAATCTCTACTTAGTGACATAAATTCACATAGGTATTTTTAGAGAGAGGTTTGCCTCTTACTATTGCTGCAATGACTTAAAATTTGACATGGAGTTGCAAGGATCTCAAATGGTTTATGGCCAACTACATCATGGAGATGGTTTAATTTCAACAAAGATAAGAAACAGAATTGTTTCAGACCCAAGCATCCCTCAATAACAGCAAAGCAGATCACCAGCTATTATTTATGAATTAATGTATCTTGCCAGCATGCATGCTCCAAATAATAGCAACAAAATGAGGTCCCTGCGTGGGCAAGGATCACGGAGAGTCATTCTTGCAGGGGAAGAAGCCTTTTCATACCTGGCGTAAACCCGTGCTTACATCCCCATCTTGTGGCAAAAGAGAATGGTTGCAAGGCAGCAAAAAACTATACTTTGTGGCCTAGGGTAACCACGGTTTCACAAGCAACCAGCCAGCAGGGATGCATAAGGCATGCCCTCCTGGCTCCCTCCTGGCTCGGCACCTGCTGTCAGGCAGTTTCTAATCTCACACCGGGTCCCCTGCCTCCACTTCTCCTGCCACATCAACAAGAGGGGCCCAAGGAAAATCCTGTTTTTGTAAAAATAAAAAAAAATAATATACTTGTTTCTAAAATCTCAGCAAAATTGCATTCCAAAGACTTTCTTTCAGTTCGTGTAGAAAGGGTCTCCATTCCAGCACTGTGCCAATCAGTTCAGGAAATCTGCTTGTCATACTTTAGAAACAACGCCCTCTTCTCAATCCTGTCTTATCAGGGGAGTCCTGAGCTTAAGACCATTAATTTCATAGGCTGCTGGTAAGTTTTGGGTCAGGGCTATAAGTAAAACAGGAAGTAAGGGGCATGGGCTGCTGCGAAGATTGGGACAGGGAATAGGTCCGTTTTCCCAGAAGGCACTTTCTTGAGAGACTAGTCCTATGTTTGCATAGCAAAGCCTTCTTGACTGGGGCTTGCATGCTCAGGCTGCACAGACAACCTTGTTATGAAGTTTGTATGGACACTATTTCTCTCTTAAGCCAGTTTCTAGTTACTAGAGGTTATAGTGAGAATGGACACTTGATGATTACATGATGTTACATTTTCACAGTGGACAGTGCATCAAAAGCACCCAGTATTATTTTGGAGGTAGGCTACTTGGCCATTCCCATCTTTTTTTTTTTTTTTGTCCTTAGCTTTTAGGAAAGTATTTTCTGTCCTTGATGATACACTTTTACCAAAGTTCTTTCCCTTTATTTTTTTTGCAGGTCTGATTTGTCAGATCTTTAAAAGTACCTATCAGTTTGGGAAGGAAAATCTTAGGGGCTACAAAACCGACCAAGAAACCAGCCGAGCATTGCCAGCAGAGCTGTTAGCACTCCGCTGCCGTGGCAGTCTCAATACGCTCGTTGGTCGTGGGTGTCTCACTTCGAGCATACACATTTTAATACCGCCATTGCACGGATTGTTTCACCTCTGAGAGACAGCCATATCTCGGAGTGGTTAGAAGTTACACTGGGTGAAGTATGTGGTCACCCTGACCCAGAGCAGGGAAGCACAGCATGTTGTGTCCCAAACATTACAGAGTTGTGTGTTTTACCCAACATCAGCTGCTGAGACATTTTACAAAGAACTCGGAAGCAAAGGAAACAGTTGAAATACAGAGGCATGGGAAGGTCAGAGTGCCAAAAAATGTAACAAGCCTACAGCAGAATAATAATACTTCACTGGAAACCCTGTGAGAACAGTGATGAGCTTTACAAACAGATAAGCAATGTTTGTCCCCTCTTTTTCTCCCCATCTCAGCCCCCAATTCAGGTTGTGAGTCAACCTTAGCAATTAAACTGCTAAAGATCAACAGCTCTACAAGGAGAGAGAATGGAATTGCTGTCCCACAGTGAGCTACATGGTCCTAAAAATGATGCCTGGTGAAAACTGCACACACTTTTAAAACCAGGCAGGTCCAGGCAGCAGCTGGTAGGACTGCAGCATGCATAGATACATAGGATCCCCATGGGACAAGATGAGTGTGGGAGCCTGTGCTGCTGTTGAGACGTAACTTCTGGGGATATTAACGGGATGTCTACCATATTCCAAAGCCCTCAAAAATGTCAGCTTGTATTTCCTGACCTAGAAAACCAGCATAATCCAGCCTCTGCTTCTGGCTACACCTCTGTGACCAGTGCAGGCCAGGAGCCCTGGTTTAGAGGGATCGAGACCCCACTAGAATCCAGCTGTGAACTGGGCAATGATGTTGTGTGAGCTCAGCTAACACATGGTAATGAGACAGCCTTAGCCAGGAGCGAAGACTTAGACTTAAGTCAACTGAAAAGAGAATCCAAGCTCTTGAATCTGGGCTGGACTTTGTGAAAAGGTTGCAACACAGTCCAATGTGTTCGGGCTGCTGCTATTTCGAGAGTGCCAGTCACTCCAGGCAACTGTCAGAAAGCAGGGAAGAATTTCCAGGATTCCCCAGGGAGATGGACAGTGGAAGGGAAGAAAAAATGGGAGGACAATAAATGTTTTTTTTGCTATCCTATTTTGGTAAGGGAAATATCTCCAATATTTCATATTAAAAATGTTAATCTTCCAGTGACCAGCTACATGCAGCAGACCAGGTTAATTTTTTTGCCTGAAAATTTCATTTGTTATGTGCGTGAGCTTAAACTCACAGCCGTTTCTGAGGCAAAGCTGGCAGCTCTCTCCCCACTGCTGCCTGCCCAGGAGATGGCTAGCAGCAAAAGCGACACAAGGCAGCAGGGCTGGCTACTCACAGTAGTCAGGATTTTCTGCTCTTCAGTAACTTCCTGGTTTTCGCTGCCTCTCTGCATTACAAATGTAAAAGCCAAGGCTCTTCCTTCAAAGAAGCTATTCCCCAGCATCCCTGGAGACTACCTTGATATTGCTGACACAACTACTGCTAAAAGTCCCCTCAAAATCTACCAAAACTACTCAGTTCATTTGCTGAGGATTTTGCAATGAGGGAAACATAGCCACAAAACACAGACCTTTGCCCTGACTGTTGCAAGTGAACTTGGTGGCCTCAAAGACAAGGCACCAGCTGGCAAATTAYGATCAGAGTCGTTCACCCCCTTTCAAGTGTAACTGGGGAAAAAAGTACTTACACGTGTCTCCCAGCTCAAAATATTGTGAAGTCTTACCCAGAGCGGACCATGCCTACGAGCTTCTATTAATTTGTCAGAAAACTTTGGTCTTACTGGCTTTGAACATTGCAAAAGGTGTGTTATGAGCAGATGTTGCCTCAGAAGAGGCTGTGAATCACAGAGCCA
The DNA here is from genome assembly GCA_030449065.1 of Oceanodroma leucorhoa. Lineage (NCBI taxonomy): Eukaryota > Metazoa > Chordata > Aves > Procellariiformes > Oceanodroma > Oceanodroma leucorhoa. The sequence continues at coordinate 2,416,136 of JASVER010000020.1, forward strand.
AGCCAAAGAGGCAACAGAAACCACATGTCCCTTACTGCAGGGTGAAGTGAAGCATGATCAATAGGAGAGAAATGTGTGGGCTGGGCCTAAATAAAACTTCTACGTGTTTGGTGTTTTTTGCTGTTGTCTTGAAAATACAAGTCTGTGTAAATAACAAAAAAAAGTCTCTGAGTACCAGACTGCAGAGAGCCACATATGATACCGCTACAGGATCCTGCCCATTAATTTGTATGAGCAGAGAAGCCCACCAGCCAGGATTTGGGCACTGGAGAGGGAAACTACTGGAGAAGGAATTTGCACTTAGGCTCTGTGGTGCAAACATATAACACTTGCATTAAATCTGACCTTGCTTTAGGAATCTCTGGTCTATCAGGAGTTTGTCATTGCCCACAAGGAGAGCAAAAGTCAACCTTCACGGTAAAGCTCTGAGGCCTTATTGTGACTACTCAGCTGCTCTGTAGAAGATAAGAAGGAAGATCTTGTGCTGGCTGCCATTGCTCTAGGAGTTGTTTTTAGTTATGTTTTTAATTTATCAGGCACTTACCAAGTGTGTAAAATATGCACTTTGAGAATGAATGGCATTTGACAAGTTGATTTACTGTAAAAGTCAGCATCCCAGCTGAAGGCTGCTCAAATGGCCTTCAAAAAGCAACTGTAACAAAACTATTGATTACCTGTTCTGGTTGGAAATTGTGCATCCTGGAGCCAAGAAAAACTCAGAGTCATACCAGAGGCAGGTTTTGCAAATCTGATTTTGTCGAGGTTTTACAGATTTTTTTACTGGGCTTGTTCACTGCCCTGAAAGCTAGTACCAAGGAGAGATCTGGAGCTCAGCAGAGTTGGTCAGGGAAAGAGAGTTTTCCTCAGAAGAAAATGTTGATTTTTTTTTTTTTTTTGTAAAATGTTAGCACACGCCATTTTGGCTGAAAATCAATTATTTCAACTCTGAAATTCCCCTACCACATCTCATTAACATTCTGGCTGGATGACTCCTGCTCCTATCCTTTGCTTTAGCTGGAAGTCCAAGACCTGCTTTGGCTGCAGTATGATAATGAACCCTGGTGAAAATCCTAGTGTCTGTGATGTGATGTGTTTCCAGCTGAATCAAAGAAATATCAGTTCTGCTGAGGCACAGGCATAAGCTCATCTGCAGGACTGTGTTCAGTTCTGCTTCATGAAAGATTAATTTAAATGAAGACAAGTGCAGAAAGAACTAGCAGGGTGAAATAAAGAGGAGAAAATTCAGTTTGATGTTGCAAACTGAAGACTAAAACCAAATATGGTTGCTTACTGCCACAACATAGTAGAGGTAAACACCAGAGAGAGGAGAGCGCTATAATGTATGGAACAACATTAGCAAAAAGTCAAACTGGCATATGTGGCTGGTGAATAATTTTAGAGTGGAAATAAAAAAAATATTTAAAACCTAGCAAAGTTCTGGAGGAGCTTTTTGGAGGGAGTAGTAAAGGCAAGAAACCTAACTAGCCTGAAGGTGGATTATGCGACGGGGGTGCTGTTGCAGCAGGAAGCAGCCCTGGGGACCCAGCAGATTTTTCCCTGTCTGTGGTCCCAGGGGAGGCTCAACAGGGAAAGACACATGACATGGCAACCCCAGGTCACAGTGTTTTACAGGAACTGAGTTTCGAAATTGGAATTTTTTTTGAGTTTGGGACTTTCCCTTTTTCAGCAAAAGAGGACTGATCCATGGGAAGCAGACACGTTCCACAAACATGCTTATTTAGTCAAGAAGCTGTTTTCCACTGAAAAGTAGTTCAGCTGGAAATTTTCAAGAAGCGCGAGCGCTAACTTCTGCTTGGACAGTAAAACCCTTGGGCAATGGCTTTGTCTCCTTGTTTCTTCAGTGCTAAAGACCTTTGGCGAGACAGACAAATAAAGGGTGACCGGGCGAGGGAAGCAGACAGTCCATCCAGCTTCTGCCTTTCCACGGGCTGTCTGCGAGAGAAGAGGGCAGCAAGCGACCCGGACGCACTCAGACAGTGGCCAGGCCAGAGGCAGGAGTTCTGCAATGATGTAAACCATACAATGAACCTGACCGCAGAAAACTGAAACAGGACTTTGCAGTGCACAAGCTCTTAATGGAATAAAGCTGAATGAAAGGGTAAAATAATAGATAACAATTAATTACTGTTTTCGGTAAATCAGCCAAGGGTTGTGTCAGACCAAACAGGAGGCATTTCAGAAACCCAGACTAAGTAAAAAGTGTGTAATTATTTGAACAGTAACTCTATTCCAAGAGGAGAGAAATTGGATTGAAGAGCCTGTTTTTCAATTATTCCATTACAAAATTGTTCTGTTTATGAAGAAATGAAGTTTTATCCACTGCAGCATAACCCTTCTCTCCTACTTGCCTGCTCACTCACCCTGTGAGTCACACAGAGCTCTGTATATCTTATGCATCTGGAATAATGAATTTTATTCCTGGAGAAGATGCATCCTTTGACAGGTCTTCCACATTTTTGCCTACAAGTGTCTTGGGAAATGTAGTTCAACAAGTTTGAGTTAGCACAGAACTCAGCTCAGCTCTTTCACACAGCTTTTTAAAAGCTTGGTTTTCAGCATGATGTGCAGGGGGTGCTCAGCCACAGAATTCAGATTCTTTTCATGATCTTATACTGCCCACAGCCCAGGAGTTGTTCCAAGTACGATCCATAATTTTGGGTTGCAACCCAGCTTCTTTGCCATGTCAGCTAGTCAAAAAAAGCATGCCCGTGTGCATATACACACATGCACAGTGTGCTTCCTGCTGCAGAAAGAAAGAGAATTCTCCATGCCTGGAATTTCTGTGGGACTCAGTGGAGGCAGCCGCTCTCTTCCAGTGCATCCCCGCTTGTCAGAGCCTGGCCGAGCAAAAAAGGACATGCGCAGATCTGACTCAGATGTGATTGATTGTTCTGATTTACCCTTGTTTTTTTCCCCACAGTCGTCTTTTCCTGCTGTAGCTGCCAACTGATTTAGTGTCTGTGCTGGCTCAGAGAGGCTGTAAGGTCATTTTTACTGTATCTCTCCCACACAGTGCCTAATGATTTGGAGTCGCAGCACCCTTGCCTATAAAAGGGAACATAAAGCAGTGGGGATTGCTGCCACTTGCTGTGCATGTCCTCAGTGGAGACAGGAAAGTCTCCAGGCACAGATAATCCTGTTTATGTTTCAAAGCCCATAGGGGTATTGAAGGTCATACAGGCACCAGACAAGGTCAATAGAAACAGTATAGCTTGGATGTAGATGAAACACAATTGTCACCTTAGGGCACCGCAATTATAAAGTCCGCTTTCATTGAATAATGGTATTCACCATGACAGGAAAGGAGCACAATCCCCATTTCACAGTGAAGGTATAAATGGATCCTGCAGTGTCCTTCTAGCAAGACCTCCACATGCTTCATTTGCAGCTCAGGGGGAAAATAGCATGGAGAGAGTATGCCCTGTGAACACTCAAAGCCATGGCCACCCATGGCTCTGGCCCCCAGAGGGCAACTGCTGCTGCCCATCACGCACCCAGCACACCACAAAACCAGAGGCAATCAGAGACAGGAACACAAATGTCCTTCTGACATTTCGACTCAGCGCTCTGAGTTAGCAAGGGGTACCCATGGTGGTATTAAACTAATTTTCAAAGACAGTGGTGGAATTGCAGGGGAGTTTAGACTCATCAAAGAATTCTGCTTCCAGAAGTATGAATTCAAATACCCTATAGATGCATATAACACAACAGCTCTCGCACTGTGAATGCTAAACCAACAGTAAAAAGCCAACAGAGCATACAGAGGTATACGATAACCAGCACAGGAATGCAGCACTGACATGCACTACTTGCTGAAGGACCTCACTGCGCACTCAGCTTCTTGGGACCTGTCTTGATGAATCCTCTTACAGCAAGGTCARGATTCAGAAGAGGAGAAAGCAGAAACAAGGTAATTTTCATGGGTCTCTCTGGCTCATTGCCTGCCGTGCACACTTGCTAATAATTGTTTTCGTGCCAGATTACAGAACACAGCACATGGTGGCGCATGTCCTCATCTATCCAACCTCATGAGTTTGCCCAACCCATTCTCTATTCTCTCCCTACTCAAGCAACTTCTTTTCCCACGATTCAGAGCCAGGTGGAAAAAAGATCCCTCCTCACTATCAGCAGAGAGTCTCAGAGAAAACTTACAGGCCATCGCCAATGGGCTGAAGACATTTTCACCTGTCCAGGAGTACAAAGAAGGGGCCTGGAGTTTGCCTTGGGGCAACCAGGCTGATCTTTGCTCTCAATTACATTTTTACAGAGGTTGGCAATGGACAGAAACATGCACCCATTAGGGCACTAAAAGCAAACTCTCTCCTGAGGAGAGGGGCAGCAGGACTCTGCCTGCTAGCTCAGGACCACACAGGGAAATCCCCTTTTTCAAGCCACCCTGATTCATGGGCAGCCACATTAATGGCATAAAGGCTAACAGGTCCCAGAATAATTCCAATTAGATGCATTTGTGATTAATGGTCTGGCAAGACAGCAGCAGGGGGGGCTGGAGAAAGGCACTGAGCTGAAAAATACGCTGTGTATGCTGATGGGGAGGAAAGGGAGGTGCAGCGTGGGGAAGCAGGGGAGGTGAGGTCTCACCAAGCCCAGGAACTACTCAATGGTAAAGTTGCCTCCTGTTGCCTGCAGTGAAGGCCCGAGTGCTTCAGCAGTGATTAGCAGTGCTGAAATACCCCACAAGGATTAGACAATGTTTTAGCAGTGTTGAATCATAGGTTAGCCAATTAATTGACTAGTACAAGTAGGATCCCTGACTGTCCCAAGGACTAAAGTGCTTGTTCACAGCATCACTGCTGCCCCATCAGACTATTGCTACAATTAAGCCAATAGAAACATCCCTATAGAAGCATCTCAGTTTTTAAGTCAGCTTCATAATTAATATTCAGACATGGTCCTGAGTGTCTTGTAAGCTCTTGGATTTTTTTATCCTGTTTGATGTTAGCTATGAAGTTATCTAATCTTCAAATCCAGACAGGACTTTTGTGTTCTTCAACGGGATTTTTTTGGCTTGGATTTGTTTTTTCTTTTTTACTTTTCTGCTGAGCAGATCTTTAAACTGCTATCACTTACTGACTTTCTCATGGCATAAATTTATACAACAGTCCCAAATCCTGCAGCAAAAGAACACTATTTAATCTGCATAGCCAAACACTCACAAGTGAGGAGGAGCTATAATGAGGGCTGTTTGTACAGCTTTAACTTGACCCCAAAAAGCAGATGCATCATTATAGAGCCCTTAATGACATGATCACACACTATTTTTCTCCAGAGAACCCCATGGTAATTTACCATGTGTGGAGTGTTTTCATTTTTGTTGCTGAGTGTCTGACCCTGAGCCTTATGCTGGGCTATAAGGCCGGCTTATTTGCTGCAGAAGATTCACTCAGGTGAGTGCAAGGGGACAATCTCTCTGTTCGTCTCATCCTAGCCCTTGCCCCCAACCACTGTCACTGTTGAATGCAGTTGTTGGTTTCTGCCAGAGTCTGGAGATGATTAGGAGCCCCAGAGACATTAGGTTCCTACAGTCGGCTGAGGAAGAGGAAAGAGGTGTTTTTCATGCCCTCCTGCAGGGATGTGGGCTCGCCCCTTTGCAGACACCAGAGACTCCCCCTGAAAATCCATGTCCGTATTCCAGATGTCCTTGGCTCTGCAGTGCTGGAAACAACTGCTTTTTTCCTGGTACTCCTCATTCTCGTGTTGATGCTGGCCACTTCTGATTATTCTGTTTCCTTGCCTATGATTTTTTTTTCTTTCAGTTCCCTGGGGCAGAGCAGTGGCTCTGTGAATGCTGGAGAGCAACTGGCAGCAGTGTGAGAAATTGAATTCCTCTTAAAAAATTAAATTTGCAAGTGAGACATCCTGTCCTGGAACAACACAAAAAAGGCCAAACAAAGGAACAAGAAAAGTTTGTTCCTTTTGACAAGAGGACAAATTTGGAGTGAATAATAAGGGGATCACTTCCCATAATCAAATCCCAGGGATGGGGCTGGAGCATCCAGGAACCTTCATAACACTCACTTTGGGATGAAGCTCCATCTTCACAGGCTAGAGAAGGGATTATGGCTCTGCAGAACAAAGGGGTCCAAAGTCTTATGATATCCTGGGAGGGGAAAAGAAATTAAAGGTTGCATCATATGCATATCACCATTAATCTGACCTGTGCAAAGGACGGGGACCTTGTCATCCCCTGATGCTCAGGCAGCTGTTCAGACTGTGCACTGTGTTATGGTCTCCTTTTTAAACATGTACTTTTTATGGTTAATAAAACCCACAATGGCTTGTATCAGCTCATGATTTTAGTTTGGGCCAGCCGTATCTATATCTCTTCATTTGTATTCCCTTGTCTGGCTTAGTTAGCCTCCAAACAAAGGTTCAGGAGCATCCACAGCTTGTATCTTGGGGAGGGAAGAAAGGAAGTCACATTGTGATGGCCTTGCAGAGAGGCAGACCCAGTAGGTTGGCAGTGAGAAAGTGATGCTGGCCCCCGAATGGGCTTAAAGACTCACAAGAGCAAGTGGAGAAGACTAGGCAAAATGCTAGAAGAAATAATATTCCTGGTATTCGTTACCAACTCAGACAGGACACTTTGGTGACACGCATCTGAAAAGAGGGCCCCAATAGCTTGAAAACAGGGCTGCGATGCACTGACAGAGATTTGCCATACCAGCTCCCAGCAGATTGCCTGCGTTGTGAACACAGGTAGATGCAGTGGCTCTCCAGCACCGCTGCTGCCAGAAGGTGAGGAGAGCAGTCGTTTTAGATGCCCTCTTCTCTTTCCAATAGTCATCTCTGCTATTATAATGCAGAGCTTGTGTCCTGCTATCCTGAAGACAGTAGATGGTGCTATTGATAGCACTATTAATACATACGTTAATCAAGTAACAGTATACCTAGATGAACAATATCAAACACTTATGTTTTCCCCGTATTCCCCATCTCAAGGAGCCTCAGGGCACTTGCAAAAATGAAAAAACTGCATTTTTGTGTCAGCTCATGTTTGGCCTCAGTGCAGCTGCTCTTCTGTGTGTCCCCACAGACCTGCTCCGGTGTGAAGACAGATGAAGATAGCAGACTGATGCTAAGTAGCAAAGAAAGAGCCTTGTTACACCAAGTCTCACGGAGACTTCAAAGATAATTTCAGGATGAAGGATACTAACAGCCAGGTTAGAATCTGGCAGGGCTAATCTAAGTGAAACTAATCTCTCAGTTTTACAAGAGCGCCCTTAACAACTTGAGCCCAGGCTGTCGTCTCTATAACCTCTTGGGAAGAGCTGTTCTCAAAAGGCAGCACTGATTACCCTGTTGGCACACGGTAGCTACTTTGCTACTTTTCAGAAAAGGGACTTGTGATCTTGGTCCCACTACAATAATTGACTGTTATTACTCTCAAAGTAGCAGATCAGGCAAAAGCCGTGGTTCCCAGTGGGGCAGAGACTGTGCAAAGACACAGCTCTTGCCGGAAACAGTTTACAAAGGCAATCCCTCCACCCCGAGAAATGAAATGACATCAGCAGTATCACAAAGTTGAAAACTCTCATTTCTGACTCCCAGATCAGTCATATTTACAGGAACCAGCTAAACTCCTTTTCTAACCTGTACAAAGTTGTTATTACAATCAAGAACCATGTGTCCTAGCAGAGGCTAACAAAGGAATGGGCCAAGATACACACACAGAGAAGCGTTCCCAGCAAGACTGGCACACTCAGCAAGATGCTTAGCAATGTGCTTTGTGTTACCGGCCTTAGAGGAAAACATCCGAGGCCCCATAAAACCAAGACTTGAATTTCTGTAGCTGAAAGCGTCAGTGCACATAGGAAAGGCAACTCCTTACCTGAGGAAGAAGTGCTCAGAGCTGAGAGGAGTTTAAGTTTTTCTGTGTATCTTAAGTCTTCTGTGTTTTAAGATCGGTGTTTCAGGCTTTATACAGCCCTTTTCCAAATGCATCCAAACACACACACATCCAGCTTTGCAAAATGCATACCAAGCATGAGAAGGTCAGTCTGGTCCAGCTCCTAGTCCTCCTTAAAATCACCACTCTTAGCTGTTCTCTTATTTTCTATCATTTTCCTTTGCTAGCAGCAATTCTTTAAATTGATCTTTGAATGTGTGCAATTTTGTACTCTATAGATGTTTCAGACAAGATTTAAATAGAAGCAGATTGTGTTTCAAGCACTTCACATTGATGGAAATTAAAGGCCCATTTCTCAAGGCTTTTAAATATGTGCTTAACTTTGGGCACATGAGTAATGCTATTGACAGCAAAGAGATAATTCATGTGCTTTGCTATGCTGCTGCCCAACAGCTGTACAGACAATACAAATTGCTTGTGTGATATTCATGGGGTTACTCCATATGTTTTCTTAAAAATAAGCCTACAGGAGGACTATCGCTTGGGAACATCTTTTAGCAGGGGGTAGGAGACCTAATGACAAAGGACACAAAAAAGGACGAGGTATGCAAAAGTCATCTTTGTCTCAGTCTTTACAGGTAAGACCAGTCTTAAGCAATCTGAGGCCCCTGAGAACAGTGGGAAACTCTGGGGCAAGGAATACTTATCCTTGGTGGAAGAGTATCAGGTTAGGGAACATTTAAACAAATTGGACATACAGTAAGTCCATGGGCCCTGATGCGATGCACCCATAAGTGCTGAGGGAGTTAGCAGGTGGTATTGTAGAGCCACTCTTGCTAATTTTTTGGAAGCTTGTGGTCCTTGGAGGAGGTTCCTGAGGACAGGAGGAAAGGAAATGTCACTTCTGTCTTGAATAAGGGCAAGAAAGAAGATCTGGGGAAGTACAAGCTGGTGTCCCTCATTTTGATCCCTGAGAAGGTGATGGAGGAAATAAACCTGGAAACCATTTCTAAACACATGAAGGACAAGATGAGGGAGCAGTCAGCATGGATTTATGAAGGGACAAGAATGCTTGACCAACCTGATAACAATGAATGACTGGCTTGGTGGATGAGGGGAGAGCAGCAGATGTTGTTTATTTGTTGAGTAGACTTTAATAGGCTTTCAGTTGTGTTTCCCATAACATCCTCACAGACAAGCTGATGAAGTATGGATTAGATAAATGGACAGTTGATTGAAAACTGCCTGAACTGCCAGACTCAAGAGTTGTGATCATAAAGTCCAGTTGTGGCATGAAGCCCAGCTGGAGGCCAGTCACTAGCTGCGTACCCCAGGAGAGGATACTGGGGTCAATATGGTTAAACATCTTCATTAACGATCTGGATGATGGGGCAGAATGTACCATCAGCAAGTTTGCAGATGACACAGAACTGGGAGGAGTGGCTGATATGCCAGACAGTCATGCTGCTATCCAGAGGGACCTCGACAGGCTGGAGAAATGGGCTGACAGGAACCTCAAGCATTTCAGCAAGGGGAAGTGCGAACTCTTGCACCTGAGGAGGAACAACCCCATGCACCAGTACATGCTGGGGGCTGACTGGTTGTAAAGCAGATTGACAGAAAAGAACCTGGGGGTTCTGGTGGACATCAAGTTGACCATAAGCCAGGAATGTGCCCTTATGACAAGGAAGACCACCAGTCTCTTGGGGGGCATTAGGAGGAGCATTGCCAGCACATCAAAGGAAGTCATCCTTCCTCCAGCACTGATGAGACACAAATGAAATCCAGGGTACAGTCTTGGGCTCTCCATACAAGGAAGATATGGATTTACTGCTGTGAATCCAGAGAATGGGTCACAAGATGATTAAGGGCCTGAACCATCTGTCATACAAGGAGAGACAGAGACCTGGGACTGTACAGCCTCAAAAAGAGACAGCTGAGGGAGGATCGCATCAATGTGTAAAAATATCTGATATGGCGGGTAGGGGATAGAGAAAATGGAGCCCAACTCTTTTCAGTTCTATCCAGTGACAGGACAAGAGGCAATGGGCACAACTTGAAGCATAGGAAATCCCATTTAAACATTAAAGTAAACATACTTCACCACTGTGAGGGTGATCAAACACTGGCACAGGTTGCCCAGAGAGGTTGTGAAGTCTCCACCATTGGAGATACTCAAAACTTGACTGGACACAGCTCTGAGCAACCTGCTCTAACTGACTCTGCTTTGAGCTTGGGGGTTGGACTAGACAATCTCCAGAGTCACCTTCCAGCCCCAACCAGTATATGATTGTGTGAACTGCATCTAGACGGAAGAAAAGATTCTCACCGAGTATGAACAGGAAGCTCTTTCACAAAATTGGGGAAAGTATTTGATTGTGATTGACTGAGCAATTTGTAGAATTGAGGGGCAGCTTTACTCAAGTGAAAGAAATATCTGCCTAGTTTCATCAGCTTCCAATATTTCTAAAGTTCATTCTTAATCACATAAAAAAGAAAGACAACTCTGTCATTCCTATTTTGTATTGTTTGTTGGCTTTGGTGGGGTAAAAGACAGATCCCAAAGATAAATCTTTGGATTGCAAAACTGATTTTGAACATTTGCTTTGTGATAAATCATTGTTTTGACCAGGAATGCTTAATACCATTTGTTCCAACAGTTATTCCAGCAGAAGCTGCCACAGATCCCATGCTAAATTCAGATTTACATTAAGCTTTTTCATATTACTTTTCCTGGTGGGTAAAATGTAACTTTTAAAGTATAGCAGTATAACTGACTTATTCAGCTCAGCCATGAAATAATGGTCATTGCAATATACTCAGGCTGAAGCCACTAACAGCCAATTATCCCACAAGTGGTGGTTTCTGCAGAGCTGTCTTCTTTACTATATCTTCTCCACAGCTGCCAGTGCTGCTGTGTTTACATTACAATCTAAATGGACAGTATCTATTTTTACTTTGGATATGGACACGAAATTCAGGTTTAAAATGTCTAAAGGAAAGTTACAGCCTAGCATAACAGAGTTGCATCCAGTTTCCTTTCTTTTTTTACCTTCTGCCTGCAAGGTTACAGGTACACTTTAGAAGCACACCTGCTCTTGTGCAAAAGTCCTTTCTGTTGCCCGCTACACTAAGGTTTGCTCTCTAGTTTCCTCTTTTGTCACAAAAGCAGCAAATGCATTTTAAACTTGCAGGAAATAGCAGTGAAACTCCTGGAATACTTACGGTTCCTCTAGCATAGGCTGAGTCATGTTAGCATCAAGATACCAGTAAGCCTGACATGCTCTTTGAAATATTGTCTCTGTTGGTGAATCAAAGACCAAGTTCTCTGGGTCTGACTAATTGTCAACTTTCTGCAGGCTTAGGAGATTCGCTGGCCTCCCTCACCATCCAGGGGAAGTGTTAAACTGATGAAACTGCCCAGAATCTCAGGAGAGAAAGCAAGGAAGGTTGCTATGGAAAAGAACTGAGTATTAGTATTTGACAGATTTTAATGACTATGTTCAAACTCATCTCAGCCATATGCCAGTCATACCTATTCAGTTCAGTCCCTAATTCTAACATCTATAGTATACAAAGTGCACACATACACTATTACCATGAGTGCTGAAGTTTGCCGCAAACCTTCCCAACAGCAAAAGCATCCAACTAGTACTCAGGCAAACCCTGTGTTAACAACAAACGACTTGAACCAACATTTACCTCTCTAAGAATCAAAACTAGGATCTTTTGCAGGCAAAGGGAAAATAAGAAACGTTGCTAACAGGTGTACAGAAAGGCCAATCACAAGGTAACCGTAAGAGCAGCCTTCAGATTGAGCTTCATTTTCCCGTTGGGACCAGACACAGGGATGGTCCACCATTACTTATTGCAGAGTTGCTCATGGTTTCGCTGGACTACAAACACAGAAACTAGATACTGCAAACAGCAGCTCTCGCTCATACACTACGTAGATAACCATCCTACAAGAAGCACAGAGATTTTATTCGGCCTGTGTGAATGCTCCCTCTGCTGGCACCGGTACCCACACCATTGGTTTCTTGTTTGGAACCTCAGGCACTGTTGAGAAGTGAGCCAGTAAACTTGGTTGTCTCAGGCCCTGGAGTTTGCAGGCAAAGTCTGAGGCATAGTTTTAAGCCACTCTGCATTTTAGAAGATATATATAGTTGTGAATGCTGCTGAGCACTGCCCTCATTTTCCACTTAGTTTAAAAGAGAGGTGAAAATTAGGGACAATTTCTGCCATATTTTTTTCTTCCCCCCTTCTGCATTCCCAGTTATAGAAACAAACCAGAGCATAAGGAAGGGCTAGGCTGAGCCCCACTTGAATCATGATGCTTGCAGTTAGCACACAAAACAGGCTCATTAACCAAATGCATTGTAGCCTGATTCTGCCGACAACATGGAGCAGCAGCTGAATCTTAGCTGAGCAGGGCTAGGTAGAGCCTGGATTTGATGCAGTAGGCATTTGTGGAGTCAGTCCAGCAAGATAAAACCTGTTTTCTAACTCTGCATGCCATGAGTTAGCAGTCTGACCAGAGTAACCTGCCAGGTACCAAGCAAATGTAGCACCATTGAGGCTCATAATAGGAAACCAGCAAAAATTCTGCTCAGTATGAAAAGAACCCCAGTGTTCAATATACCCATTGGACACAGTTTCCACTTAATCATGAAGTTGATCTCTACACAGCTATTGTATCTCTTCTTATCAGTGCTGCTTTATTACAATTTTTGCCTGCAAGTGCATCAAACAATAAATCACAGTAGTTTGCACCTCTTCCACAGCCAAGCCAAAATACCAGGTTTGGATGACACTGACCTGCCACAGCTGCTGTTAGGTACTGGTGTCCTTTGAAAAAACAGGCAACACATGGGGAGTGAGCAAAGCCTCAATAACCTTGGAGAGCTTTTGCATCTGTCACTTCAAAATTTTAAGTGACAAATGTTTGAAAATTAGAAATGAAGGTGTTTACACTCCCAGCCCACTGCGTCCAGTGCCTCTGTGGCAGGATAAGTAGGAGGAGGCTCGGTATAAAAGCGCTTAGAATACGCGTGCAAAAAATGGCAGTATTTAAGGAAGTGAAAATGTTGCCTCAAAATGCTGCTGAAATAGCACACCTCTTGTTTCCAGGGATGGAAGCAAAACTGAAGTACCACAAAGATACACTTGTAGAAAATTTTAGCAGTTCTTGATATCTTGTTTCTGTAACTCATTTGCCTGTGGCTAGAAAGAAGAGTTTTTAAACACTTACTAGCTGTTCATCATTTTCCTGGACTCATGGAATGGTGGCATTTGCATTCTGTAGACAAATGATGCTTCTTCCAGTAAGAGACCAAGAAACTTCTGTCTACTTGGTTTATGTAAGAGATGCTATTGCTAACATATATGGTCTAGTTCAAACAGAAGTAACAGGACTTCTAAGTCCTCCATACCTTGGCATTAGGGCTAAGTACTGTCTTAAAATCCATCTTGGAGCCAGGCTTGGAAACTGATGAGAAGATTTAGGAAAACTGTGTCAATAGAAAAACCACCTAGACTGTCAGGAAGGAGTGAAGAGCCAACAGCATCCTGGCCTGTATCAGAAACAGCATGGCCAGCAGGAGTAGGGAGGTGATCGTGCCCCTGTACTCAGCACTGGTGAGGCCGCACCTCAAATACTGTGTTTGGTTTTGGGCCACTCACTACAAGAAGGACATTGAGGTGCTGGAGCGTGTCCAGAGAAGGGTAACGAAGCTGGTGAAGGGTCTGGAGCACAGGTCTTATGAGGGGAGTGGCTGAAGGAACTCGGGCTGTTTAGCCTGGAGAAGAGGAGGCTGAGGGGAGACCTTATCGCTCTCTACACCTACCCGAAAGGAGGCTGTAGCGAGGTGGGTGTTGGTCTCTGCTCCCAAGTAACTAGCGATAGGACAAGAGGAAATGGCCTCAAGTTGCTCCAGGGGAGGTTTAGATTGGATATTAGGAAAAATTTCTTCACGGAAGGGGTAGTCAGGCATTGGAACAGGCTGCCCAGGCAAGTGGTGGAGTCACCATCCCTGGAGGCATTTGAAAAATGTGCAGATGTGGCGCTTTGGGACATGGTTTAGTGGGCATGGTGGTGTTGGGTTGACGGTTGGACTTGATGATCTTAGAGGTCTTTTCCAACCTTAACAATTCTATGATTCTAAGAGTCAGATTTAGTGATCTTGAGGTGAGGTCTGAGCTCTATTTGTAATGAAAATATATCTGGTTCAAATTATAAGAGATTTTAAATTTTGCTCTGGGTTCCCCTATCAGAATAAAATATTTTGTCTAGTTTTGAAGGCGCTCCAGATACAGCAGTGGACAGGCAGTGCTGATAGATGGCTCCTGTGGTATCTATTGCAAGGCATCTGTCACACATATCCCTGGGCTGTTTCTCACTGCTGTTGTTTTAAAGATGACAGACATGTTTTCATTCAGAAAGGTTGTCTATTTATATCCCCTAGACACAGCTTCTTTCTGTAGAAGCTTTATCCAAACAGGAAGGAGGCCTGTGTAATCTGAAGGATGCTCTCCCCATTGCAATGATGTATACAGGCATGTCTGCCTGGGAAGGCATGGAGGGCAAGGCTGAAGTTAGGGCTAATCCATAAATATTGGTCCCAGCTAGCTTAGCCAGGCAGTTTTTAGCTGGGGACACCTGGGACATTCACTTACTCTGTCAGAAACAACGCATGAAAAGTAGCACCTATATACCTAGTGGTTTATAAGCATGTTTTAAGAAGTTAACACTAAGGAGGGAAAATTCACCACGGACCTGCAAGTGCTGTCCTGGGCACCGCAGTGGAGAAGGATGGAGTGAACAGCAGATAGCCTTCCTGAGTCAACAATGTCCCCAGCGTCCCAGCAGCAAGAGGGGATGTGTGCATGACACATCTAAAGATGGGTGCATTGCAACACGGCCAGCCACCAGAATAACCCCACAGTTACCGGTCAGGGCTATCGCCCCACTCTGAGCTCCGTGCTGGATGTGGAGCTGTCTGAGGGCTCCTCAAAGACCATGGCGATGGCTTTTTACTCTGAACCCCAAACATTGTTCTGAACTTGTGCCGAAAGCTTCCTGCAGGCTAGCCCGCTGCTGGAGAAACGTGTTACCCAGACAATGTGTCACTGCCCACCGGCTCATCCTGCAGACGCAACAGGACAGAGACCTAAAGACTGTCCCTGTAGGAAGCCACTTAGAAGATATCCTGGTTTTCAGCTGGACCTTAAGTTGGCACAAACTTGTTTTTGATTTTTTTTTTCTGCTGGAAATTTAGAGGGAAAGACAACATGCTTCCCCAAGAAAACAAACAAACAAACAAACTTCTGATATCAGTGGAAGTCTTGCCAGAGACTTCAAAAAGGCCAGGATTTTGCAGTGATCTGAGGGTATAGATATAAATACTGAGCAAAAATTTTGGGTCATCCCTTTTGTATTCATTTCTGGTTTTTCCAGGCCCCATCTACCAGAAAGAACAGTATTGCAAATGAATCTAAATGCCATTGTCTGAGCCCTCGGTTTCAACATAGTGAAATTCTGCCTGGTGAAAATGATGGGCTTGCTGTTACTTTAGCCTGCCCTAAAATTACTACTTTAATAGTACAGTTTCATTGCAAGACACTTATTCTT
Organism: Oceanodroma leucorhoa; assembly: GCA_030449065.1. Classification (NCBI taxonomy): domain Eukaryota; kingdom Metazoa; phylum Chordata; class Aves; order Procellariiformes; genus Oceanodroma; species Oceanodroma leucorhoa. The sequence goes on from JASVER010000020.1 coordinate 2,431,654, forward strand.
TATAGAGCTTCAGCAAATGAGAATCTGAGTAGATATTAAAGCACTGGGATAACTTCATTAATTCACTGCAGGGGATGGTGCATAAGCTATGAGGGTTATAGCTCATAGCTTATGCTTTAAGCCCAACCATAATAACACTAAACAGAGAGTCTCAGCTTGTCCATTTAAAAAAAAAACTAATAAAAAAAAAGCCACCATGACCTGTCAAGACTCAGTGAATTTTCTGGTGTTCTCATCATTTTTCCCTGAATCTGGATACATCTGAGGAGCTAAAGATATGCTATTAATGACTTAAACCAACATATGTTCACTCACCTAATTATTTCTACATGTTTCCTTGAGTAGTATAAGGAGCAGTTAGCCAGTAGATTTAAGGAGTATCAAAGATACTGCTTAGAGCTAAGGCAGCAGTGCACTTTTTCCTTCTCATGGAGGCAAGCTGAAAAAAAAATGGACACTGATGATCAAGTAATGTTTTCTGCAGAGTGGCAATATAATTCAGCCATGAAACGCTCTTCCACATACCATCACGGACCATGGCCACCTCCCCTGCAACAAGCTGAAGACCCACAGTAAAAGACAGGAAGCTTTAGAAATCAGTGCATTAGAGACAAAGTAGGAGATACTGAAAGAATTGCCAAGGAAACTCTTGCCTTTGGAATAAGGACAACCTCGCCTGGTGTTGAGTTCTTTGCTACCTCTTGCTTCCCCATGCACAAATCCTCTGACTGCTTAAACACTGAGACCTTGAGCTCTCACCCCCCAGGGCTTAGGGCTGCCATTAGAACCTGTTATTCCCTATCACTCCAGTTGGGTGTAAAAAGTACCCAGGAGACAAGATCGGAGCTTCAGCATCTCCTGATCACGCTGCCTTCACAGAGACAAAAGCCACACTGGCATAAACTGAGTATTTTGCCCACTTCCCTTTCTGTTTCAAGTGACTATACAGGCTATGCCAGCTCCACCTCCACAACCGGGCTGTTTCTTACCAGCCCAGCTGCCTCAAGCTGTTATTAGCTATTATGTTGCTGATCATCGTTATCTCTCAGGCACGTCTTCAGAGAGAAGCTTGAATTTGCGGATGCTCTCTACCTCACAAACCATCTCTGAACACACACACACACACACACACACAGGATCTGGGATACCAAATGCCCATTACCATTGACTTTCAGTACAGCAGTGTGCGTAAACCCGCTGACGACTCCTGGTGAAGAGAAGGACCTGCCCTCGCAATGCTGCTGCAGATGCAACGTGCTCACTGCCAGCCGAAAAATTAACCTAATACACACCCATGGGAATGGGATTAAAAGGTCATTTGATGGTGATCAGCAACACCCCAAACCTTCTGTTTAGTGTTGTTAGCAGCCCAGCGTATGGTAGCTATGAGATGTTTCCTGCAGCTTCCTGGCAGAGACTACAGCGTTGGACTGGGTTTACAGAGAGACGCGCACGTGTTAACCAGGCACAAAACTGCAGCCAGGCCTGCAGCCTTTCCCAGAGCAGAGGGGAAGCAACAGGCCTGTGTGGCATGGCCATGTGGCCGCAGCAACGTTTTCGGGCTCTGCATGTGGCGGGGAAGGAAACCCTCCAGGAGGCTTCAGGGATCAGATGGAGCTCAGGAGCCAGGCTCTGGCTCTGCCGGCTGCGGCTGTGAAGATCACATCCACGATGTGGAAACAGCTACAGCAAACCAGCAGACCCCCCCCAGTCACTCCTGAATAGAAACACTATGACAAGTGAATAACTAATTAAATCAAGGGCACTTCGGTGGAGGCACCAAATGCCCTGCAGGCAGCACTAACAGCCCTGTCAGCTTCTCACAAATATTCAGTGACTCCATATTCAGGTAACAGCAAGAAGGTCGCTCAGGAGGCAGAGCCCCTTTACACCAGGCACTGTACAGCCTGGGGGGGAAGTGGTTTCCTACCCCTCGGGGTCCGCAGTCCCCGAGGCCTTGAGGACTAGAATGAAACAGAACAGTGGAACAAAATTACTCAGGGCTGGGAGGTGGAGAAATAGTCAATAAACTGGGCTCCATCAACTCTGAACACTGAATTTCTGGCAAGGGCTCAGTTAAGGTAAGCCTTGAAATGTAACAGTGTAGTGTGTCTAACCCCTCCCAAAATGTGCAAAGCTGAGCCTCGCTATCCACAGGGCAGCAGCTGTGCAAGTCAGATTCAGGTCTTAGGTGCACTAGTGTGTGGAGTTATTCAGAATCAAAGTCAATTCATCAGCTGCTATAAAGTGACTGATGGCTTTGTTGCAGTCGATAGTGCTATGTTCATTAACTCCAGCTGATAATCTGGCCCTTGGGGTTTGATTCAGACACAAATCTTTAATCAACTAAACACCAACGTGAGAAGCTGCAGATGCATTTGTGGACAGCCCATCTATTAGAACAGGAAAAAAGAGGTGATTTTTTCCATGTATGTTTAACAGCTATGGTTTTTTTTGTTTTCAAATCTAACACCAGTCAGACCCAATATGTCTCTTTAGAGCAAGCTATGTAAACCCGAGTCTCTGTCCTTATATATAAAAACAATGCAGTGCAGTTGATGAGTATGATGTTGATATTATGCTTGACACACTGCAGTCTCATTACATTCCAGGGCAGTCATCTGAGTCCATTGCAATGCCCAGAGTGCTGGTGATTGCAGTCCAGGGACTGGCTGAACTAAAAGCCAAACAGGATGCTGGAGTATAGGTAAATGCAGATTCCTTCCGGCTTTCAGAAGGAAATTAAAACTCTTCATTTTGTTTCCTGGTAAGAATCTCCCCACTGAGCAATGCTGCTGTGCTCTGGTGTCAGACATCCTCCTGGAGTTCCCACAGGTCAGGAATTTCTTTAATCCGACCAACTCTTCAGGTTGAGGAGCAGAAGGAGTGATAAGACCTCCAGAGGGGAGTCCTACTGAAATGGTAAAGTAGAGGTGGGACTAAGCTGAAAGGAAATGCATTCTCTACAACCCCTGCATGTGATCCTAGGTAAAGGACAGCACTAACGTAACATCCCACCTAGTCTGGGCAGGAGGGAGCTGGGAGTTTTCGGGTGAGGTGGGGGTCCCAGGCAGAGCTGGCTGCTGGCCAGCAGCCAGGCTGTTTCCATCTTGCACAAGGACAGTTTTGCCCAAAGTCTGACATGAAGGCAAGAAGAGATTGGCTCCTGTGGGCTTCCTGCAATCTTGCCTTCCCTCAAGAGAAGCCTTGGCCACCTCCTTTCCTAGTGATCCAGGTGAGGCCTACTAATCGCAGGACTGCAGAGATGTCCTTGAAGAGTAACCAAAGCACGTACTGCTTGAGGGCAGCCTGGGCAGTACAGAGGAAGCAGTGCAGATGCTGTGCCTTATTCACCCTTCTGCAGAGGGCATGCTGTTAAGGTGTCCCTACATAACAACATCAGAGATGGCGAGGTGCCATAGGCAGCACTGAGATGTGTCATAGGTCTGTCAGTGATGCTACTGCAGATTTGGCTGGAAGGTGCCAATGCTTGGGCAGATGGACAGACAAGCATTGATTTACAAATTCTTCCAGGAAGCAGCATTATTTAATGCATTTAATTAGCAGAGATTCCCTGCTCATTTTGGCTGCTTAGCAAAGGGATGCAAGGGCTGTCTGCCTCCACTTAGCGGGGACCCAGCCTGGAGGCCTTTGCTCCCTGTTGAGCCCTGTGGGAGGTGAGTGAGCTCAGCTTCTGGAAGGAACTGTTTTCTGCAAGGTTATGTCCTTTGAGACATGGAAAACGTCTGTGAAGAACAGGTCTTCTGCAGGTTTTATCACCAGAAGGGATCCTACTAGTCACCTGAACAGATTGCCTTGTATATGCCAGAGAAACATGTTAACTAACTTCTGCACACAGGTGACTGAGCTGGAACTTACTGGCCTTGCCTGAAACACTCTCAAGTGATTTAGTTGGACAACATTCCTAGACTCCGGCACTGACGCTATTCGGTACTTGCCAGCAAGCATTGCCTCGCTATGGCCTCTGCATGTCACACCCTGTCCAGGCCACGAGCTGATCAACAGCTGAGTGGCTTTAAAAAAAAAAAAGCCACAACCATAACTGAGCACTTTGCGTGTTGAAGGCAAATGGGTTAAAATGCTTGGGCTTACAAAAGAAGCTGTAAAATGCCCTGCAGTATGACTGCAGCATTTTCTGGCTCCCCTGCTATTAGCGCATCCTAGAGAAAAATGTTCTCTTAGACTGGAGGCAACAGAGGGTGCAGTCAATTGTTCAAGTGACATGGAAGGAAAAGCTTTCTCTAGATATGGCAGATAATTAGAAGATTAAGGAGCCTCTCTCAGACATTAAGGCCAAGACTTAGAAGCCCAGTGCTAGGGTGCCTAGGTCACCAGTTGAAACCTACCTACAGCAGTGCCCAAGATTTCCTGTTGCCTGATGGCTTTGGGATAGCCTACAATAAACATGGTGCCTAAGTACGTAAGAATCAAAATTACCTCCACATTTGCCAGGTTGGCCATTTTGATTGCAATTTATACAATGTGATACAATGAGGAAAGACTATGGTCCTGAGACTGACCACTCCCTTGCTGGTTTGGTCGGCAAAGAGAACAGTACTGAGGGGGTGGGGTGTCACTCACTAGAGTGAGATATGTGACAACTAAACCCTGGGCCAACACGTTTGCCCTCTTTACTGCAAAGTTGTTGCTCTTGTGAGCAAAAGGCTGTATGCAAGCACTATATCACCACGACCTAAGAAGTCACGCTCAGTTGATGCTCCCTTTGGGTTTCAGTGGTTTCCTTAAGATAGAGTGATCCATTTGCAAAGTTCTTCGGAAAGGTCACCTCGGGAGGAGGGGGAGCTCAGACATCAAGCGTGCCAGCCTTAAGCCATGGCAGCAGGCACTCAGAAGGGTGAAGGCATTGCCTCTGCTAAAAAGCACATTTACCAGGGTGTGATGTTTTGCTGCTTGTGACACGCATGCTGTACGTTATGTGACACTTTCGATTCCCCTGGGCTTGAAATACAGTTTAGTCTGTAGTTTGCTGAAACAGTTTATCAAGGAGGATGTAAACTTGATCATCATGTGTCGAATAGCTGTATAGACATAAGGAGGGTCACTCTCTCCAGTGGAGATGATTAGCTTTGTGGTGCAAGAGTCCTGCCAAGATCAGCTGTTTCCTCTCGGTTTCTATCAGGGTTTGACAGCTCATTAAAAGTTAGGAAGGAAAAAAGATTTGACTTGCTTCATTTAGAAGCAAAGCAAAGAGTCTTACCCTTTTGCTCAAACAAAGAAGAAAAAGTGACCTTAACCCTGCCCAGCTTTTCTATTCTATGCCATAGCTAACAGCAGGGGAGGACGAAATTCTGTGCACAGTTATTGCCAACAGTCTTTTTGGGCTTTAAAATTGATTCTTCAGTCAGATATTAATTTGCACTGCAAGAAATTATTTAGAGCTACCTGCAGGTTTAAGGCATACAGATGCATCGATTATGCTGAAGGCAGAATTTCAAGGTAATCTCTGCAGCTTGGAGAGCTAAACCTCAGATTTCCCTCCCCCCCCAATTAGAAACATAGACTCTGCAAGGCCATATCCACTTCAGTCCCTGCATGCCAAAGGCACAGGGTGAGAAAGAGTTAAATATCCGTGTGACACCATGGCTGGTGCTGCTTGCAAGAACTGTTAATGGTGTTTGTGTGCAGTGTGTTAGTGTGACATTAAAATCAATGTGTGCTGTGTATACCTGCAGGCAGTGTTTGGTCCTTGTATACAAGGCAGGCAGAGCAAAGATGAGAGCTAGGAGACAGGGGACTGAATTCAGCTCCATTTAAAAGAGATCTCATTTAAGATAGGTGATAATCCCATATAACTTGCCAAGAACATCCAAATTACCAGAGCACATTTTCATTCTTTATTGGAGTCTTAATGCTGAAAAAAGTCGGCTGAAAATACCTTTTTATATATGTAAAAGCTTTTGTGTCACATTTCTCTAGTACCCTGGGAGGTTACCCAATCAATCTACATCTGCCTTTTCTAGCTGTCAAAACCCAGTCAACACATTTTTCTCCCACTAAAACCAGTGCAAACTTAAGATAAACAACCAACCACAAACTTCATATTTCTTTTTGCAGCTATGTGTCTCTTGGCAAGAAAAAGAGAGGGGAAACAAGAAAACCTCTGGGGGAAATCCTGGCCTTACAGGGTTTTGTGTGCCTCTCTGATAAGCCCAGACAGTCAYGCCACTTCGCACTCCCTGGGCGGCCCTGGCTGGTGGGGGCACAGAAACACCTGCTGCAGCCTTAGCTCTTCTGTGCTTCTTTGGGTCTAACCCTGCCTGTTCTTGCTCTTGGTCTGCAAGGCAGAACTAAATCCAGCCCAGCATCTCAAACCACTTCATTTCTGTGCAGAGAATCAAAGCCTCTCCCAGAAGCTGCACCTTTTCCTTGCTATGCATTAATAACACTATGCACTCCATTTAGCACAGTGCCCCACCTCTGGGTCTCTCAATCCCGGCCCTCCTATTCACTCATCAGATACAAGTTTCAGAACCCGTTGAACTGACCTTGAATAAACTCATCACACAGGCAAGAATTCAATATCACACCTTACCTGCAGCTCCCCTCATCCACTCAGCTGTCCTACAGGATGAACAGTCTTCTCAAGCCATCACCCAAGGCTTCCCCATCTCTCCTGAGAGGGACCATTGCCCACTTTTATACCTAGGTCTCTGCTGCAACTCACTACATCTTCATCAACTGTCTTTAGGCTCTTGCCACCCATCTCCCCCTGGACACTGGGCTTAAGTAATGAAGAGCACTTGTGCCCCTGCCCTCCTCCCACCCTGCAGAGCCTCTGCTGYCTCCTGACCTTCAGGCACACCACCAATACACCTGGTGTTTGCAAAGGTGGGGAGAGATGGGAGCCTCCTTTCTCATTTTCCTCCCTGGCAAGGTCCAACCTGCCAAGACTGCTGATTAGAAACCAGTCTTACAGGAAAGCTGCTCAGAGACTTTTCATCCAAATGGGTATTTTTCTTTTAAGGCGCTATCGCCCATTTTCATCCACACTGCAGCACTTTGGAAAACATGTCAATCACTCGATTTTTGAAAACCAAAGTGAACTGTTTTAACAGTGCTGAAATGCCTTTGCAAAACGTAATTCATTCACCTGGAAAGATGTGGAGCACCCCAGGAAAAGGAGTATTTAAACCAGCCCATCTGTTCCCCTCCAGACCTTTCTCTTTACTATCAAAGCAAAGCTCCGTGCTGTGGTTTTCTTCCCAATCACACTTGTTTGTTGCACATGCTGCATTCTCGGCCAGGAACACTGAAAACAAACCTCTTTTTTCTCCTAGCATCTGGAAATGTAATTGGGTTTTTGGTTTTAATTAGGCATATGACCTTTTAAGGAAATAAGCCACAGCACTGAAAGACCCAAATAATTTATTCAAGCAAAACTTGCCAAACAAATTGAAGAAGTATGAAAGCTCTTCTGGAGCTGGTATTGGATGTCTTGCAATAGTAGAAAAGTGTGTGGTCAGAGCAGGCCACCAGGAGAGAGCAGTGTGTACTACGTGTGCCTGGACAAATAAAAGAGAGAAACGTGCCCCAGGAGGGAGAGGCTTCAATGTAGTTTTTTTTATTTTTCTTTTTTAACCTGCACTGGAGACAGAAAGGACCAGCTGTGCTGAGTTGGACACAGCCTCCATCTGTGTAGCTATAAAAAAAGCTGTAAGCTATACCATATAGCTTTCTTTTTGTCAGGGGCAGGTTCTACAAACGCTCCAGCTTCTGTTTCAGCAAAGATTAGGACCGTTTAGGGACTGCCCTCAATTTTGCAGGCTCTCTCTACAGTGCCATCAATCAGTTTGCAGTAGCTATTCCAGCCTGTATGTGAGCCAAGCTAGAAAGAAAACGCACAAAAGAAATGGGACAGATTTTCTCCCTGCAGCAAAGGAGTGGACATTATGAGATGGTTACCGCAGCTCTGTGCCTGTGGGAAGTGTGCCATCTCAGGGAAATATCTAGTGGAGAAAATATGACTGCTTTCCACTCCACCTGCGCTGGCACGGGGGAACAGGCCAGAGAACCTGGCTTTGGCTTCGCAATGGGAGAGGGAGAGGTGAGAGATGTGTGGCGGATGGGGAAGAGGCTACTCACACACGTCCGCCCCAGGGAGCAGAAGCCGTGTACTGGCTGTGTTGTTTGCACTCAGTTTGATGATCTCAGGGTATGTCCCCAAAGCACAGGAACTCACGTTAAGAAATGCAAGACAGTTGCTAGTATCACTCACAGCAACATCCAAAAAGTGAAGAGCAGATGAGAGTGAGCGACCAGCCGCTTCACTCTTCCAAACAGTCCTTCAACATCAACTGACCCAAGCTCAAAGGTGGGTGAGTTTGGGAGGAGAGAAAGCACTGCTTAAGATGGGTGGATGAAGGAGGTATAGCCTGCTGTAGCATAAGCTGTGTGGCAGGGAAGTTACGGTGAATATCAGGAAAACTTTCCCAGCAGAGWATTATATAAGCTTGCAGAGCCATGACAGTAAAGGCACCCATAATAAAGAATATTTCATATCATTAACCAAAATTGGAGCATATACTGCATTTGCATTTGCCTCAGATAGTTTGTAGGATTTGCCGTATAGCGCTCTGCTTTCTTAACTAACATTTCTCCTTTAAATAGCTGGTATACCTGAAGATATGGTCCCATTGGGTGCGGGGAGACATTTGGATATGTCCCGAGCATTTTTTTCCCCATTTATATTTATTCCCCATTCCTTCTCTGCTGGAGCCAGGAAAAAACAAGGAAGCCTGTCCAGCAGCCTCTGCCTACAGATCAGGAGCTCAAAGCATCCAAAACCTAATGGGAGCCCAGGTGTTTCAGAAGGGTAAATAACCCAATGCATGGAGCCAGTGTCTCCCCAGAGGCTTCTCCCTTAGCTTAAGACTTACTAAACTTAAGCAATTTGTCTCATTAATTAATAGCTCAGTAACTGTCCTCAAAAAAGGAAGAGACACAAACATGAGGGAAGAAATGTGAGGGGCTCCCAAATCACAGGAGGAGCGGCTTCGTGGATGGCCTCACCTCTGCCGTTTCCCGGGCGGACCTCGTCTCTCCTCCTTCCCAAGCCCGAGGCACGCAGCCCAGCAGTCCCCAGCTCAGCGTGGATGTGGAGGCTTTGCAGAACCCAGCGGCCATTCCTGCACACCAGCCATTTTGTAACAGGCGCCGAGGAAAAGGAAGGTGCTGAGCGGTTGTGCTCTAGCTGCCGGGGTATTTTTCACCAGCCCATGAGAAACACGTCCTGAACTGCTCAGCTCGCTTATGTCCTTCTGATGTTATATAAGTGGATTTAGAGAAACAGCACTGCCATGAGCAGGTTTCTAATTAGGAAAAGAAATAAATAGAATTATGGAATTAAGGCAGAACCTCAGCATGAATGACCCAAATCCCTTCCTTGTGCCGCAGTCCACAGCAGGCTATTCGAAAACATTTTTTTTTCAAGAAGTTAATTCATCACTAAGATGGCACAGCAAAGGCAAATTCCTTTGCAGGCTGGCACCCACACTCCCAAGCTGCTGATCCCACTTAATTTGACTCTTGTAAGTGCAAAGGTCAATGCTTTAGGAAGCAGGGTGCTCTCCAATGCAAGCAGCAGTACCCTCAAGCCTACAAACAGTGCTGAAATATGAGTAGCAATGGGGCATACATTACCATCTCCTAACTTGCGCCGACAACTTTCTGTTGGTCCAAACATGCAGACTGTCATTACTACTCATAGCTGCCTACTATGAGCTACCTACTAGCACACTGGGTATAGGTGTCTAATTAACAGTGGCTTTCTTTGTGGAGATATCAAGCACCCACAGCTCTCCATGACCTTACCTCAACAGGAGATAAGAGCACCCTACGCTTCTCACAAATGAGGCCATATTTGTCTAAATACTCAGTTGCAGATTTAAGTGCCTACTTTTAAAAACATTGGCCAGCAAAATTAGCAATTTATGGTTCTCCAAGGAGTAATTTGAAATTTGATGAGGAAATCTTAAGTTTTCCACTCACAATACTGCCACCTGCCACAGAGTGTTTTTGATGGCATTTGAATCCCCAAAGGCATGGCAGTTTCTTCAGCTGGTTAAAGAAGCGAAGCAGATACCCTGGGATGTAATGCTGCTGGTTGGAAAGCTCACGTCCTCAGGAAATCAACTAATGCATGAACAAGGAGCCAGATTTATTCTTTACATATGCAGGCTCTATCTCACTGAAACTGCTATGTGATGTGGTATCAAATCTGTGTCAGATGGAAAACGTACGCTGGTGATTATTGGTTTGATAGGATGCTAGCTTGTTTTCTGCACTGGTCCTTTTCTGCTGGGTCAGTCCCCTGGGGCCGGGGGATCTCTAGGGTTTTTTCCCTACTGCATCAAGACTACATGGATGAAGTAGGAAAGGGAGACCTCAGTTTTCCTGCCTACAAAGAGAGCTTGCCAACTGCGGCACGCAGCTGAATGAACCCAGCTACCGTAGGGAAACACCCCACCCCTGGCAGTTTAGGTTYGGGACTAATCTTTGGCAGCCAGTGGCATGCAGGAACCTGAGCCATACGACAAGGAATCCAGCAAAGCTCATTAATAAAATACCCTGTGCGACTGCCCAAAGCACTGGGCAGTTAGCTGAAGTAGCCTGAACCCTAGCAGCCAACCACAAGACACAAGAAGTACAGAAACAGCGAAGGAAACAACTATTTTTAGGAAGAGGGCTCCAGGTTGGGGTGAGCAGCCAGAATGTCCCTGGTAGCAGAGGCACTGTGCAACCACATTATCTCAGGATCTGTTCTGCTCCTCTCCCCTCGCCACAGGAAAGAGTACGCCRAGGTGGGGTCCTCATGCCCACTAGTAGTAGGCAGGCACATGAAAATAAATGTTACATACCTGTAACAAAATACTTCACTGCCATCGTCTGTTATCTTATGCTCTTTTGTACCATGAGGTAAAACTTCATTTCCTTTTGGGGAGGAAAATGGTTCAGGTCACTCTGATGCTGATGCTGATGCTCTCGGCTTTGTGCGTGGTGTGCAGGCGTGCTGGCGGGTGGTGGTGACAATTCGCTACAGCAGTGACACCGCAGAGTTAAAATGCTATCCTTTCCACCTTGGAGCAGGACATGGCTCCTGGGGAGCGGAGTTGGATGAATAATGTGCTGCTGTGTGGGAACGGGCTGCTGAAAGRCTGAGTGAATTCATGTGGAAGGGTAGAGTAGTGGCTGCCGAGGAAAAGCCGGTGCTCATGATCAGCTGTGAAAAGGCAACGGCCCTTACACAGAAGGAAGCAGACGGGTCTCTTCTCCGGCAGGGACAGCTGTGGTGGCTTCCACTGCACCGAGCTTTGCAACGTGCCAGGTCTCAGGCCTGAATTCAAAAAGCCCTTCGTAGCTGCTCTGTCTTACAGACATTCACAGATTTAGCCAAGAATGGCCAGCAACACTTAAAAGTCCTTTCTTTTCCCATGTCAGCCTACAAACAGAGACCCAGAATTATTAACACAGTGTTCATTTTATTATACTCAGCATGGAAACCAGGAGATGTAAAACAGCAAAACATTAAATTCCTAAGGGACTCGATCGGGTGGGTAACATTGCTTTAGTATCACTGTAAGACTTCTTCACATGCAAACTTCTACTGGTGTGTGTTGAATGAATGCCACGGTACACCTAGAAGCCTAATACTAGCTTTACTTCATACAGTATATCATGTTCAGTCAGTGTAACTATAAAAATAATAAAGCCACAACAATATTAGTTGTCGTTAGAAACCCCCAAGTTGGTTTTCTTCTGCTGCTGACTGATTCATGGCCATCATTTTCGTGGTGCTTGCAACAGCCAGGAACTCAAAGTTCACCTACCCTCTCTCCCTTTATCGCTGGTAGAAACTCCCAACGCTTTTCAGTGTGCTACTGAGACCTTAACTTCAGCCTTCAGACATGATTTTATGTACCATGAATGCATTGATTTTTCTTTTCCATTTTCCCAAAATTCCTCAGGGCAGTGTCTAAACTTGTGTTTGATGTACTTGAAACTATTGATTATGAGCTGGGCTAAGGGAAGTTTTGTCAGAAGGACCTTCCAGCAGAAGGGTCGCCTGAAGTAGCAGCGCTGCTGAGAAGCATCTGAGAGACTTGTATTCTGCAGYAGACAACTGCTAGAGACTTTGCTGGCAGGATTATCATTTATTTCTACTCCAGAGAGTGTGAGTCTAAGCAGAAAGCTAACAAAAACTTAAGGTCTAGTATTTCAAATAGGACTCGGTTGACGTGATTCTGTTCCTAATGAGCTCAGATGCTTGCTATCACCCATAGTCTTTGTGCAGAAACCAGTTTGTACATACAGGTGTGGATTTCCAGAAAGCTCAGGAGCCAGTGTGCACCTCTGTACACCCCAGCCRCCGCACTTCTGTTGACAGTCTAGACACAGAAGTTGGCCAACTGGTGTTTTTTTTAGATATGGCTGTGGGAATTTTTTGAGAGACCAGATAAGGAGAAAATCCTTGTTTCTGTATTGCAGAGTGATCTAAACTTGTCTTAAAGTTGTGGAAAATGCTAAGCYTCCAGCATTCAATCAGAAGAGCAAAGGGAAAAAGTCATCTTATAGTATCAGTAATGCACGAGAACTGCACACGTGCACACCCCTTTTAAACATGGACACATGCACACATAAGCTAAGCTTACCTACAGTGAACATTTTCCTAGAGGAAAAAATTTTTCCTCTCTGTGTGATTGGGCACAGTAATAACTAATGTTCTTCTTTAAAGAAGCCTGAATGATGAAAGATATGTTTCACATCATTGCAAAATCTTCCTTGCCAGGATTTGATGCAAAATCCACATTATAAACTCTGGGAAGGAAGAGCTGCTCAGAAAAGCACAAAGCAGAAAAACCAATAAATCTCAGAGTTTCAAAAAAAAAAAAAGGATGATATTAATTTCAGTTTGGCTCAATTCAGCTGTAATACTTCATTCTTTCTTTTAAACATCTACACTGACTCAAGTGGGATAATTTAGGCCCCTAAGAGAACATTGCAGCCATTTCAATGTACAGGACCTTCAGGCCCATGGACCACYGCAGCATCCAGTGACTCCAGACATAATTTGGTAGTGTGCAGCACTTGGATAAGGATCTATGTGCATATCTTTGGGATGACTGAAAATACTGACCACTCATACAGGCATCACAGAGTCACCAAAAAATAAACCAGCAGAGGTTGAGACGTTACAAAAACGGGGGGGGGGGGGAGGTGGGGGGTGGGGGTGGGAAAAGGAGGGGAGAGTTTCCTTCAGACTGTAGCCCTTAACTTTCTAAGACCATGGAGCCTGATGATCAGTTGTCTCTCATTCAGAGCAGCCATTTCCATAAGCTGGGTGTGAAAGACTTACTTTGTCTTGGTAACCTTTTGCATTTATTTTTAAAAGGTGTAGAAGGATAGACATGGAACAAGACAATGGAGCTAATAAGCTAATAAAATTTGTACTTTCATACAAACCTGGCATATAGTGAGCTAAATAATGAAACACTGGTATGGTAGATTCCATCAAGTTTCCAAACTGAAAACCAGTGGCAGCCAACATGAATTTTCCATTAACTTCAACACTGATTTTCATTTGGATTTCCACTTCTAACTTTAACATTTCAACATAGTAATGAAATTCAAGATAAAAGCTAGTGTTATCTTTAGAGCACATATTCACCTTTTCTGAATCCCTTGAATATACTTCTCCAAACAGTGCATTTTACAAGCTCTTATGTGGTAGTAGCACTAATAAACTGAGGATGTTTGCCTAGTGGTTTTGTTGAATTGTAATTGGATATATCTATACATACTAGCAAAATATACAGCCTTTGGAAATGCTCATTTTCCTAAAAGCCGTGGGACACCAACAATATGAAAAATGTGTGAGCTCAGAATGAACAAATGGGCAAAACTTAAGCAAAACATTGGCTTTACAGACATAGGAATGGGCATTCCTCTTGAAGCACCTGCATCAACTTTGTTTTACTTTTCTTTTGATCCCTCCCTCCCCATGTTTCTCAGCACTTCCTTCTTGTATATTCAAAAGGAGGTTTTCTTCCTCTGAAATGGAGAAGACAGATATTCTCTTCCTTATCCCTCCAGCTCTTTCCCCACTCTTTTTTCCAAACCAAGTCAGCAGCAACGAGACAGGAATTCAGCGCTTGTGCCCAAGGTAACACAAAGCTGACAGACACCAACCAAGTGCACACAGACAGTGCTGGATGTCACAGTCTCACACAAAATCCAAGACTATATTGCAAATTCCTTGCAATGAGGTTCTCCTTCAACTTGGTTTTGTATTGGCAACATTGAAACATGCTTATTCTCATCTTTCCTAGTGGAAAGCTCCTGAAATGCAACTAGAAGTAACTCTTCCATTCTCATTCATTGCTTTTATTAATGCTTCTGGCCATGTCAACCTTCCCAGAAGATGCAACCAATGGGGAAGAGTTTCCTGACAATTAGCTTGTTTCCCAAAATTTCTCATCTTGCAACAAACTGAATTTAAGAGTTACTTCAACTGGCTAGGCTGCAACACAGGTCTTTTTCTTTTTTTTTTTTTTTTTCATACAGATTTACTCTTAGGAATGACAAAGTACTTTCTGGTTCGAACCCTCTTTTTATTAACCCAAATGGATTTCCTTGGTTGTTAACCATCCAACCAATGCAATGTGATTCTGAGTTACAGGGCAGAGAAAAAGAGTGGGGTCATGGCACATGGATCATCTCCCCCTACCCTCTGCCATTCTGCTACTCCAAGCACACTTTCATTTTCGACACTGACGTGACACCAAGAACAGTCTTTCTTGGCTGCTACAAGACCACTCACACGCATAATATTTGCTAACTGCTACCCAAAACATAGTTCTGTCTTGCYGCTGGTGAAAGATGCATCATTCCTATGAGGATTCATGTAGACGTTGTGCGCAGAAGAAAACATAAATTACCAGTGCTAAACTAGCAGGTTGCCTACAGTCTGCCCCAGCAAGGTGAAGTGAAAACCTAAAATATTTTCCATGAGATGTGCTGGTGATTATCAACTCATTTTTGTATGTTGGGTTTTGGCACATTATTGCTTGGCTTCAAATGCACGCCTGCAGGACTTCTGTGGCCACCAGGCAGTACCACCGACATTTTGCRGTTTGTCTTTGCACTTGTATTTTCCCAGAATACAAAAGCACAGTGCTCTGCTGCCCACTACGGCTTTTCCAGTTATGCCCATGCTCAGATGCATCCACTCAGTAACTTGCCCATTGGCATCTTGTGGTATGTATGTATTGATGAACTTTTCCTGGAAGAAAGGTCGTTTGGGGTGGGGAGGGAGGTGTGGGCGGACCGGCTGGTGAAGACTCACAGCTGGAACCAGCTGCAGGGAACGAGGAGAGATCTCCCATTCCTCACGAAGAAGAGTTAATTCCAGTGCTGGCCCAGCACCCCACTCACTCATTGCCAAGCCCAGCTTGGTCTCAATAAAGCAACTCATASCCGTATGCTAGAAATATTTTGGAGAGCTTAAGCTTAAGGATAAAGTTCATGGAAATCGGTGAATGTGCGATAGCCATTTATTCTCCTCTGGAAAAAAATAAGACAATCCATTTATATATTCAGACTGAACATATTTGTAAAGGGACAGTTCAGAGTAAGCTGGYTCACAACACTACAGCGAGGGGGACAGTGGAGAGAGGGACACGAGTTGAGCCAAGGGACACGGTTTCGCAGGTAGACAGGCTGGGCAGCAGCTAGCGAGGGAAGGGGCAGAAAGGAGGCGAAAGGAGCAGCCTTGGACCTGGATAGGGCACAGCAAACACCGCGGACAACTCGGGGAACCTCTTCAGGGCTGACACAGACGCAACGTGGGAAGAGACACCGAACTTGTCAACTAACCTGACCTAACGATACTGCCAATATTACTCCCACACAAAATTTCACATGAAACTCACATCTCGGACACTGCTAGGAAGGGGCTGGAAACAATAGTACTAAGAGAAAAAAGGTAGGAGACTTTCCTCCTGGTAGGCAGAGGTGGGAAGACACTCTCTAGTGTGGTATTTCAGAATCAGCAATTCAACATCAAGTGGGTGAGGACTTGAAATAACGTACAGAAATGGAACAAGGACGTGCCATAAAGCCTCCAAATATGTACCAGAGGAAAACTAGGAGTCAAGGAGTCAATTCAGTACTATGCCTAGGGGCAACACCTTTCATTGAACCGGGTTAAAATATTGTATCTTACAGTATTTTACCTCCCTGCGGGGGGAAAATTGGCCCAAAACAACTGCTTTGGAGGCTCGGCAGTTGATATACTTAAGTCTGGCCTCCTAAATAAAAGGGGACCACCTCAGGTCTGCTCCACAGAAAAAAAAAGGAAGGAAAAAAAAAGGATATTATTATTAATTTACACTGTGTGAACCTGTAAGATTTACAGAGTAAGTTGTAAGAGTAAGATCTACAGAGTAAGTCTGGTGTGTGGTACTAGAGACAGAAATAAATTATCATGATGATTCATGAAAAATCTTTAATGGAATAAAAATAACCCCTATTTAACTCTAGTACTCTGCAGGATTACAATATCCAAATCCTCAGTGCTTTGCAGGATTGAAAACTAAATTTTCTACAAACTGCAGGAGTTCCCCAGCCTCCCATCATGAACTCTAGTGGACAGAATAAAAAACACATTTCCCAGGTCAAAAAATATTATTAAGGTGAGAAATGTGACCAACATACAGTTGAGATATTATTGCATATCACACTTTTGGAGAGACAGTCACTAAGCTACCTTTTATTAGCAGTTTCTACAACTTTTCTAACATTAGAAATACAGCAAAGATTGTCTCAAGATCTCAGTAATTCTGTAAAGTAAATGTTTCAAGTTAACAATATAATGGTTTATAATATAGAGAACATTAGGTAAAACAAAATACGCACAGGCTAAATAAATTGTATTCAGTTTATGAAAGGTAGCAAGAAAAACACCAAAATACTGCAAAAAAATGTAGATTTGGCTAAGGACTTAAAAGGAAAAAAATCAGTGTAACACACTAGACATGTAGGCTCATGGACTCAGATGCACAGGATAGCCTGCTCCTATGGGAAAATGTTACTGTGCACCTCTGGAGAGAGAAAAAAGATCCACATCACTTTAAAGAGCAACTCAGAGGAGAGGTGCTCAGGGCCGCGGGAGGCTGGGAGCAGGCGCTGCCCACCCCGGCTGAGGGGCCAGAACGGCTCACTGCTTTTGAAAGTCTTGGCTGGAGCACCGCAGCGTGAGCGAGGGCACCGACCTGTCGGATGCGGGTACGTCTACTGACGTGCTCTCTCGTGCCTCGCCTGCTCTGTGCGCATCGCCTGCTGATACCTTAAGCACGGCTGATGCAGGGGAGCAAAAGCCCGCAGAATATATCCCTCTCTGACCTCCCCTTCTCGCCGTCAAAATCCCATTGACTTAACTTCTCCCGAAGAGAAAATCTTTCAGCCTTGATCCTCACTCTGCCCGGTTCTCCATTTCAATGGGAGGGGAAGACCTGGCTCTCTGAGGCTCACAGGAGAACAGTGCCCCACAGTATCAACAGAAGTGAGACTGCTCAGTGATCAATGTCCGTAGCCTTTTCATGGACTTGCCTCAGCGTGGGTAACTTACACACCAGGAAAGTTGTCTTGCATTAGGTCTTTACAGCTGTTGGACTGTAGTTTCACCTCACCCAGCTTCCCCCAGCCCACCCCTTTGTATAAGATCTCATGATGCAAATAACTTCCCATAATAATTCTGACAATCTCTCTGCTTCTTGCTTTATCAGAAGGTGCTGCTCTCCCTGCAGCAAGGTGGCAATTCAAATTTGTGCTTTTGCTAAGTGCCTAGCTTTTCATCTGACAGTAGTCGGGATGGGGGCATAACATGGAAATACATCAGCTGTGGCAATAACAACGGCGTGATGGAGCGTGTGGCTACTCAGAAAACAAAGGGGAATAATTTTCCACTGTTGCTGCATCACAACCCCAATAACACAACTGAACAGCAAGACTCGAGACTTGAGGGGAGGGATTCTCTCTACCACCGCAGACATCTACGCACCCCTGCAAACCACATCAGTCTAACACAGAAGAGGGAGCGGGTCGGACGCAGCAATTAGGACGCCTAAAATTCTGCAGCATGGACTGGAACACATTGTGCTGCCTCCCTTTCCGTTTTTTATTTGAGGATGTATCCGAGGAAATGGATTTCCGGGTCTGACTGTTCTGGGCCCGGATCAGTTTCTTGTGTTCCCGTATTTGCCTCTGTAAGTGGTTCTGGATGACAACTCCCAGGAATTCTGGATCGAGGGAAGCACCATAAACCTCCCACGTCATGCCTTGCTCGTCCCACACAACATCCCTGACGTGCTTGGACTGCTTCACCTGCACTTTTGCCTCCATGGCCGGGGTGGGCTGCTTTTTGTTTTCCCCCAGGTTTGGCAAGGCCTGAGCTGAAGCAGGAAGAGCTGCTGTGTGAAGCTGGCGTCTGGACTCCTTGGGCTGGAGGCCTTGCTGCTGGGGGGCTGCTGATGCCTCCAAGGGAGGGGCGAGACAYGCAGAGCTCGCACTCAACTCGGGCGTCAGTCCTGCCTGCAGGCTCTGGCCGCCGGCCGTCTGAGCCTGGCCAGCGTCTCCCTGGCCTCTGCTCTCCTCCTTTTCACCTGCATCCTCCGAGCACGCCTTTATGCGGACAGCAGCAGGTTGGCTGCTAACATTCATCCCTCCCTTCGGATCAAGCACCACCGAGTTTTCTTCCTTTGGTTTTACCACAGATTGATCAGGAATGGCCTCCCCTTGACTCGCACCCTTACATTGCACAGGCTTTTGCTCAGAGCTGCCCAGGACCTCCTTCTGTTTGACTTCACCATCTGTGCTACAGAATAAAGGTAACCGGCTGCTTCCTGCATCACGGACAAGATCTCGCACGTTGTTCTCGGTTCCTGGGACAGCAGCGGCAGAAGCGGTGCTTGGTTCACCAGCGCCAGACCCAGACTGTGCTGGAGTTTGATCACTGGAGTCAACCGCAAGCTGCTCAACAGGGATGGACTTTGGTGGGACTGGAGCGTCCATCAGCAGCCGAGCAGCATCCTTGCTATCACGAGCTGCACTGATCATCTCAACGTTACCCACAGATGTCCCTTGGGAGGTAATAGCTGCAGGGGAGAAGGGGAGAGCAGGTTTTGCATTATCTGCCGAGGCTGGAGACACCACTTCAGATGGGACCCCGGCCAATTTGACAGGCTGGGTTTGGGCTGAAGCAGTCACAGCCGTAACAACAGTCGATTCTGACGCGATACCAGGAGAACATGGGGGCTTTTGTTGTGAGGATAAACTGTCAGTAAGTGCAGACTGGCTCAGCTCCATGCCTCCTTGGTAAATTATGTGCAGTTCTTCCTTCTCCTCTGGAGGAAGATTCCCTTTTAAGAAGGCAGCAAGGATGCTGGGACTGGTGGAGGCCGATTTGCTCTCCACTGTAGCCACGGCCTGAACCTCAGCATCTCGCCATGTCCTGCTTACTGCTTCCTGAGTTAAAGAGCTGCTCTCTGACTGAACCGTCATTGTACCCGTTTCTCTGAATTTGGAGAGCTGGRGGGTGGGGCCTGGACTCCCCGGCTYGGCGTCCGCTTTGCKWACAGGATGCGGACTCTCGTGGCTAGACTGGGCTGGTGCCTCGCTGCTCTGCACCGCTTCAGTTTTATCTTCGGGATGCAACTGCACGGTGTCTGCAGCCCCGCTTTTTGCCTCCAAACCAGTCTGCGGGTCTCTCCCCAGGTCAGCTTTGGTGCGCCTCGCTGGCGAGGCTGACTGACACGCGGCAGAACCATTTTTTTCTGCTCCCCTGTCTTTTTCCCCTCTTTGCAGAAGGTTTGCCTGAGAAGCACAGCAGGACTCATTACCCCTAATAGGGTCACCCGGGGAAGAACAAATTAACACCTCAAGTGCTGGCTGATCATCAGTCCCCTGTGGTTTCAAGGCAGAGTCATCCATCTGTGCCAGGGAACTCGTTTTCGCCTGGCTGCCCTGCACAAACTGCCGGGAGCTCTGGGGGGCTGGCATCATCTCTGGCCCCTGCCCCGCCAAGGGGGGTCCTGCTGCAGCAGGGGCTGGCGCTGCCGGTCCCCGGCTGCCCGTTGGCCGGCAGCAACCAGCAGGCTCTATGGCTGCAGGACACCCCTCTGCAGCTTGGCTGGCGAGCCYGGGAGGAAAGGCTTCCTGCTGGCTAGCATCGTCCTCGCGGCATTGCTCGCACCTCTGCGTGCTGGCAGCCGCCGTGCATTTCAGGTTGAACAAGCAAACTCCAGCAGAGCCAGACGGCATGCACGGGAAGCCATTGCTGGCCCTCTCTCCACTGGGTAGTTGGGGCTGGTGCTTAGCAGACTGCAGGTCTCCCAGGTTGTCCTCCTCCGCAGAAGCTGTGACCAGGGAAAGCTTGGCAGATCTCAGAGGATCTGGTACTGTCCCCATGGACTGTCTCCGAGATGTGGTTTGCCCTCAGCTTCTCCTTGGGGTTTTCTCACTGGGCAGTGGGTACAACAGGGCAGGCTGTTGGCAACAAGTTTCCTGTAAAGCTAATCTGTTAATGAAAGAAACACAGTGTTAGCAGCAGTCAGATTTAAGAAGAAAAAGTACCCAGAATAGATTGATTTTATAGCTTGGAGAGAAATACTTGCAGGCAAGGGGCAAAGTGAAGCATCTGATTCTGCCTAAAAGTCACATAAAGGACATGGATTTCAAGGATCTCCCAATTCCAAGGTCCGGATGGAGAAGACAATACTAGGGACAAAGTAACAGCAGCTGCCCTGTTGTTGATACGTTAATAAAAACATAATGACGTGCCAAGAGGCAGGAAAAAAAAAAAAGAAATATGAAGTGAAAGTGGGGATGAATGGGAAGGAGAGCAGACTGTGTGTGGAAGTTTGAGGTCACAAAAGAAACTCACTGTGATAAAATCCTCTAGCAAGCCACCTGTGGAAGGAAAGGTGCTACCTTGCCTGTCGTGCCTATGTGAAGAACAGATCTGATTCCTCCCAGGATCCACCCTGTGACCTGAGTGGATCCCACACCTTTGCTGAGTATCAGTTCCCCCTTCTTCTCATGGACAGCCCTCCTCTAATTCCACTACCAACAAGGACATGCTCACAGGGGGCAATAGGTCAATTCAAACTAACGTGGATGAACCRAAATCAGTAAAAGGAATATGGAGGGACGACAACCTGCTGGGTGGTGCAGATAAACACCACGAGAAGCTACTGCACCATACAGCACCAGGGCTGTGCACATACTTACTGCTTTCACATTTAGATTCTCTGAAATAATTACAAGGAAGGCAGCTCGATTAATAAACGGAGGCACAGATGATCTAGAAATCAATTTACGAGCAGGTGGTATGAAACTGGAAGGGGGACATTGCAGCACCGCAGAACAGGAGGGGCCCATGCCATACCCAGTGAAAACTGGGGAGGGATTTTAAGCAGGTGGAGCAGAGTTATCCAGATTGAAATCCAGCCAGTACTGCAGAGAAACCGTCACTTCAAATAGGAGGTGATCTCCAAATATGCTTGTTGGCTGGGCTTTCAAAAGGACTTAGCACTGCCCAACTTGGATCCTGCTAGAAGTCAAGGGCTGGATCCCTGTCAGTGTCAGTGGAGTGGTGGTGGCCAGTGATGAAATCCCACTGCAATCTTCTTTTAAATTGCAGGCTACCTATACTTGTTTAAAAGGCTTTCCCCAGCTTATGCTGCCAGCAAGGCACGGGTATGAGACTTGGGAGACACCCTGAACATTTATTTTTTTGCTAACCAGAGGGATGACGCTGGGAAAATTACTTTACCTCTGTGTGCCCATGTCTCTGCAGGCACACAGTGGGGTCTCCTTCGCTACATTACTTGGGAGACGCTGCTGGAAGGAGCTGGGCGATCACTCAGCTGTTCCAGGCCCTACTTGCTAGCAAAATCAGCAAAAGTCCTTTCCAGAAAACAACCCTACTCTTTTTCTCTCTCTCAGCCTGAATGGCAGCGGTATAACTTCCTTAGTTTCTGTAAAATTGATCCTAAATTTCAGCACCTTAGGGTACTTAGAAAGAGCAACAGGATAAAAATGCTCAGTGAAAGGAAAATTAAAACAAATACAGCCAGCCTACTTTCCTAAGAACAGGAAAATGCTGCGACTTATTACTTATTCATTAAGCTTTATGTCTTCCAGATATTAATAATTTATTGTTTTTACTCTGCCTCTTTGGGCTCTGTCCAACCACAGATATACACAGTCTGCTGGGTTAAGMCAGCCCTGGGACACTGTGATCCTGCCCCTGAAGGATCCCGAGTTTCTTAGCTGTAATCTGTGATAGCAGCCCTGCAACACTTCAAAATGGCTTTCCAGCAAGGCTAATGATTGCAAAGCTTTTTGAGAAGTACTGAGTTTATGTAAACTAGACTGCAAATCTGTGGAAGTTTGTGACCGCCTACAAGATGTCTCCACTTCATTCTGCACTCACTTTAAAGCCAGCCAACGTAGTCCTGAAGGAAAGGAGAGCTATTCCAAGCTGAACGTCTACTGCCCGTGAGGAGAGGAGCAGATGGCTTTGGGCATCTGTTTGTCTAACTTCCATTACTCTCTTCCTTCCTTTTCCAAATATCAATGCAAACCAAACCAGTATATACGATTGGGCAGGTCACATTTCTTTTTTTTTAGATCCAGAGTTTATTTAGGAACAACTAACCAAATAATGGAA
Source organism: Oceanodroma leucorhoa (assembly GCA_030449065.1). NCBI lineage: Eukaryota > Metazoa > Chordata > Aves > Procellariiformes > Oceanodroma > Oceanodroma leucorhoa. The sequence goes on from JASVER010000020.1 coordinate 2,454,422, forward strand.
CAAGACCAAGCCCTGTTTTTAGGATGAGACGTACTACTTGGCGAACAGTTTCAGAAGAAATAAAGATGACAGAGCAAATCTCTTTGGCTCTTCACTATAAAAAAAACTGGGAAAGGCAATCTGCGTGCTGGAGCACTGTCTTTAACTCATACCCACTCGATGGGGGAATGATTCCTAATTTTTCAATTAAGTGAGTTAGTTCTGATCTGAACCCCCACATGAATTCCCCCCATCTGCTGGCTCTTCACCAGCATCATCTGAAACACACATTTAAACAACAGCCACATGTGCTAATTAAAAGCGATTCTGCTACCGAGCCCTCGACATATAATGCCAACAGAGRAAATTCTGCACCAAAAACCCCACGCGGACCTATTCTCTGGTGTGGGACAACAGAGCATAACCCAGACATTTCGCTTGTCCCTTGAACATGGGCTGGGGGGCTGGGTCATTCTACTACCTGGGACGACTCTGGAAATTAGTTAGTTATCAGAACAAGGTTTTTATAAAGACTCCGTTGTCAAAGTCATGGGAGCTATTTTCTTGTTAGACTCTTCGTTAAGCTATCCTAATGACAGGAGCCAAAGGCACTGTAGTAGTCTAAATAAATGTGGTAATTTTTGACAATACTCTTCCTTAAGAATTAATAAAAATCAGAATGAAATATGTCTTATGCAAGAGAAAAGCAAGCAAACCCAACTAATTGCAGAATTGGAAAGGCATTTTTATTGTTGGAGTCTTATTTATGATTATTGTCTCATTTTCATTACTGGAGTCCTATTATATAGGAGTGAAGAACAATGCTGGGACCTGTGGGCAACACTATTCAAGTGCCAAGGCAGTGAGGATTCAAACCAACAAGCAACACTGACTGCAAGCAAATACCTAGAAGAAACAGAAATACAGAACTCAGTAGGAGGCCAAAAAACATGTCAAAACAAATCAAGATCGCTGATGAATTTTTCAAGTGTTGTGTGCCTGACCTGCAGCAATCATCCAAAATTTTCTTTTACCAGGAGGTGAAATCAGTGTCTCCAGAGGTCAAAATCAATTTTTAGTAATAAGAACAGATTTTCTACACCAACACAATTCTCCTTCACCTTGTTCTTTCAGACCAAATTAGTCTGCCTGACTGTGTCAATCTCATCTCAACACAGAATTTTTCTGGACCTTTTGCAAGAAGACGTTCCTAACTTTGACAATGTAAAGAAACTCCTATTTATTTCAGTAACACCCATCCCCCAGTAAAACAACGCTACAAATTTCCCTCTTGCTGCTTATGAGAATGTCAACAAAATCAGAAAGCCTGCACATTTAATAAAACAAAACAAGAAATTTCCAGGAAATTCCAGCATAAGATTCTGCCTCGCATTCCCTCTTGAAAACTCTGAAAATCTGCAAAAGCACAAATAAGACTGCCAGTATCTCCACCTACCCTCAATTTTAAAAAGAATTTAAAAACAAATAATGAAAAACAATTAAAAAGCAGCTCTGAAACTAATCAAGCACGCTCCCCCCCCCAATTCTGGATTCTCATCAGCTTTCCATTCCTTGAGCCTCTCTTCACCCTTGTCTCTCTACAAATGGAAGAACTGAATATTTGTTCTTAACAGTTCTAATCTCATCATATGATCTCTCAGATCAACATGAAAATCATCATACAACTGCATGGGTTAAGGACACAGATAGACATCTGCTGAAGCAGGAATTCAGCCTCCTTTCTTTATCTGAGGAAAGACAATGGCATGCTCTAACTGGTATTAGACCACTGAATATATAGAACACAAAGCACATTTCTTTAAATTTTAAACATACACATGCACTTGCATCCTTCTAATTCTGCACCCAGTGTTGTTTTTTTTCCAGCTCATTAAGTTGTTGTTCGCTGTAAATGCTGCAACTTCCTCTTTTTAGTGTCAAAGGGTGCTTGTTATTCTGTTTGTGAAGAATTTGCTTCATGGGTTATTTTCTCCTAACTATCTGTGGGACCAAAGACTGGCACTACAAATGAAGGACAGCGCAAACCAAGGACACATTCATTAAAATACAAAAGAGATTGCCCAAAGAGGTAAGATACAAGATACACGCAGCTTCCACCTTTCAGCATACTTTGGGATGCTGATAGGAGACAGACTCTTAGCTACAATCACGGGGAAGCAAGAGGCGCCAGGGGATGCCCACAGATACCTTGCATACATGTGGTTCTCACAAGAGATGGGGTTGGCATTTCAAGGAGAAGGTGCACAAAGTCCCACTTCCCCTCCTACACCTGAGGACAGCACATGTTATTGCAGGCCACACCTGCAAACACCGCAGGAACCCGTGCCAGAGACAGACAGGGGGGTGCACGGCAGAAGCAACAAGTTCAACACCATGGGGCTGCAGCACCCTCTGTGCAGATGTTATGCAAAGCAGGCGACTGTACGCTGGGGGTTTGCTTTTGACTGGCCTCTGCTGATTCAGTTAGCAGAACTGCTGTAACACTTCAGCAGATACTGCAAAATACCGATTTACTCCCTCACTGTCCAGTGAACTGATAGTTTATTCAGCCCAGATGGACAACAGCCTATTGCTAGGCTGCTTTCAGTGCAATAAGGTGTTTTCTGCCCTTTTTTGCTATTCACCTTTTCCTATTGCTTCTTGATACTTTTCTGCTGCCTTAAACTACAACTCACCTCGACTCCGCTCTTAAGTACTCTCAGGTACTTAGCAATGAGTGTGAGGGATAGTCTATCTATAATTTTGGTACTGCGGTGTTTATCCCAGTTTAGAAGCAAGCATCAGTCACTCCATCCCTAGCATGACCTCAGGATTGCCAGAAAAATCAGTACTGGTGTCAGCAGCTTTAGACTGGTCTAGAAAGAGTGTACCCAGGCAGGGCTGAACCAGATTTGGGGTACACCTCTACTCCAACTTCAGGCCGAAGGGTGCGAACCAGCCCAAGCCCCACGGCTGCCTGAGTGCAGGATGGTGCCGACAAGCTCATCCAAGAGTCTGGGCTTGTGAGCTTGAGCAGAACCTCATCCCAACACCTCAAAATGGTCCACAGACACGTGTGCACCTCAGCAGTCGCCCAGGGAGAGATATGTGGGAATATCTGCAGCCGGCTTTAAATCGGCAGACCCGTAACAATGGATGAATAAAAACTGTGTGATGACCAAGTCTGATTCAGCTCTACTGTCCTGCTGGCAGCAGAATAAGTAGTCACCCCTCAATTAGAAAGACGTCCATCTAAAAGGAAGTACGACCGCAGCTCTGCTCTAAGATGGGATGTTCTAGCCCATGTCCCATCTGTTCCCTGTGGGCAGCGGCCATCTCACCCCAGGAGACAAGCAGCAACCACCACGTCCAGCTCCGGCGCCTGTTCACAGATGGGCRCCCGTGCTCTGTCAGCAGTGCCATGATGTAAATCTTCTGCATGCATGTAAACTTCACTCCTGGTTGCATTTGGGTTTTAATCTCCATCAGCAAGTCATTGTATCAGAAGAGATCACATTATCCTTTTCTGTACCCTGATGTCTACAGCTACCGCAGTCACACCAGTGACTTTCACTCAGGGGTTCCCCAGCACCAAAGCTGGGCTGGCTCTGCTGAAGAGGTCACAGACCTCTAGCCACAGGCAAAGGCAGCAGGCTGGCATGTGCTGTGGAACTGCTGCAAGAGCAGCTTGTTTTCGTAGGAGTAAGGACCAAGCAGTTATGGATTTATGGGCACACCCTCGTTTTGCAAAACTCCTTCACGTTTCCAGAAGGAAAATGGGGTTGCTTTGCGCTCCAACACTTTAAAGCACGGAAAAACAATATTTAAAAGTGGTAGAAAATATAGCCTTGAAAAGATTGCTAGAAATCAACATTTGGCAAGGAGATTGAAAATCCCAATTTAAATYAAGAATTGTGGCACCATCTGTTGCCCTTGAAGTTTTGAGCCTTCAAACCTCACCTCCTTCTCACAGATTAAAAGCCTTTTCCAGGGGAAGCCAAGATCCTCACGTAATTGCAGCCTCTGGAATCTCTCAAAAGAGCCCCATGCATGGTCAGAGGGGGGTGGCGTGGGAAGGAACCGCAGGAGGGCTGGGTGGCAGCCTGAACGTGCACCACCTCCACACCCTCTTCCCCACACCSTCCCCTCCTCTGCCCCGCGTCCCCGTCCTGCCCCTCTACCTTCCTACTCTGCTCATGCTCCGCTGTGCTCCCGAGCGTCCTCCCTGCCGGCAGAGAGGGGTCTTGGGCAGCAGCACGGGGCTGCAAAGCCAGGCTCTCTCTTTGCATGCCTCCTCCCAGGGTTACGGCACCCAGTAAAAAGGCTTTCTTCGGCGAGGCATGTAAGTATGCAAAATTCCCTGCTGAACACTGGGCTTGCTGCAGAACACCGCCAAGAGCCCATTGGTGTTTCTCCTCCAAGGTGAAAGGGAAGGATAAATGGCTTTATGAAAACAGCCAAATCAAACAACTACACTGTAACAGCTGCATAAGGTACAGCGGCACTCCTACCTCATATCCTCGGCCACCCTAGAGGGGATGTGACATGTGGATAAAACCCACAGGGATATATATTTTGCTTATTTTTTTTTAATTGCATGTTATTATGTTTAGCCTCATTATTTATCAGCACATTTTTTTTTAATTTCAGTATCTGACACTGGAAGTGACTTTTAAGGAAACACAGACTGACTTGAAGGGTAAGCCGCATTTCAGGAGGAAYGTCTGTGCGCACACTCCTGACACATGCGCATGAGAGGAAACCAGGAACCTGCTGTCCACATCAGGCAGGTGACTCCATTTCACATAGCTCACTGCCACATTATTTTTCTTCAGCTTATTATTGAGTAAAAACAAGAAGTGGCATTTGAGGGATGTGAACAGGAGGGTCGTATGGACCTTTCAAACACCACTTTCATGTTTGATGTTGAAAGCAACAGAATTGCCCATCAACCAAGTGGGAACTTCATTCCTTATCTATCCTGTTATCTTCTTCTGTCTGATAAAAGCATGGTGAAATCTAACCCCTCATTAATGCATTTCATGCAACTGAATGCATTTGAACATTGACGGCTGACAAACAAAAGCCCTGTTTTTTGAGAGAGCAGTTTAACAATAGCCAGCAATAAATACCTTTCTTCTACACAGCAATGCCAAGGTGACTTCATTATAAAGCAGAATGATCGTCTTTAGGGGTGAAAGCACGCTGGCTTAGTGCCCATGCAATTCTTGCTTTCTCTAAGACTCCCAGTCAACTAGCAGCAACCAGACGGTTGGACTCGATGATCTTAAAGGTCTTTTCCAACCTTAATGATTCTACGATTCTATAACCAGGATGGTGAGGTTTATGTGGACATCCATCTATTGGGAGCTGGACCAAGATCAAAATCACATTTTGTGCGATCATAAGAAACATAACTACTGCTGAGTAGGTGTGTCTTGGAAAGGGTGGCTCTATGGGACAAAGGATGTTACCTGCTTCTAACATGCTTTCAGATCCTCAAAAGCAAATTCCCTGAATTTCATGATGACCTTCTCTTTAAGAACATTCCCCCAGTGCACTGAATGCAAACACTCATCACATGGCTGAAGCAGCCCCAGTAGTGGAGGTAGCAACCTAGATAATTAGGCCTGATTTGCTGCTGAGTAACCATATTATCAGTGCCCAGAGAAGTGTATTGTAGCAGCACTTTTTTTTTAACCAACCTTGCAAGTAAGGAAATTTTGCCTTGGAAGAGCTGATAGCAGGAGGAATGTCTTTTGCATAAGGTAAAATCCAACAATAATGTTTAACTCTCACACACTATCTGRAAAATTAAGTTCTCCTCATACATCATATTATTTTATTGAAGATACTGGGCTCAGTRTTAGAGAAGGGAATAGATCTATACATAACAGGCACCTGGCAAAGGACATATCCATTGTAATTTACAGGCGTTATCCTAATAGAAAAGAACTACTCCAAATGGCATGTAATTAGAGAAGAAGGATGCAGAGCCTAACCAGTCATTACTGTAACAGAAATCTGCCATAGCGTGTGATTAACCTAAGAAAGGCAGGATGATGATCTCACCATGTCTGCTCTTGCCTCCTGGCTATCAGAAACACAACTAATGTGAATAAAGAAGCTGGCAGCTGAAACAGCTATCATCGTGGCTTTTTTTAAAAAAAATAAAAACAACAAAAAAACAGTTAAAAATATCTTGCCTTCTTCCTGCCGCCACCTCAGCTGTTGCTTCCTGTTTCTTCACGTTCTCACTTTGCTCCACTGCTGTTTGTCATTGACAATAAGAGCAGTAAAAAGAACAAAATAATATCCTCAGTAAACCGCCTCCTGCTAAACACCTTCTCAAAAAAACACGAGAGGAAGCGCCATGTGCTGGGCCACTTTTTGTMTGATGTATTGAGGCTCTGCAGGAAACCAAATGGCTGCAAGTTGGAAGCCTTTGGTGTTCAGAGATAAAATCGGAGCAATTCAGTGGTATCTTTACAACACTGGGAAATGCTCTTTTGAAGGCAATGACTCAAACCTGTACATCCAGCTAAAGACTCTAACCTGCTCACCTCAGTCACATGGGCTTACGATATGACTTCAGTGGGACYGTTACACGAAAAGGTGTCACCTCTTCTTTTTCTTTACTTGAGGCTATACGCTTTATTTTGTTGAACGTTGATGCTGGTGGAGTTGGACAAAACCAGAGACCAGCGCCTCCTTTGTCATTATTTTTTTAACTGATGAGGTACTGCATGTGGGACATGGGGAAAGTAGGATGTGCTAACCAAGCAGGGACAGGATGACACATCCTAAATGGCACCTTGCAAAGCCAGGAAAAATGACACTTGTCACGTACTGCAAATAAACAGTGACACCATTGTTCTTTGTATCTAGAAATGACGGAACAGCCTAACCATATACATAGCACTGCAGCCGTGTAAGGGCTTCTAGCCACTTGACCCTAATGAAGGCAAACGCTAGATAGGAACATATTGGTAAAATATAAACCTATAAACCACACCATGTCTTCTTCAGTCTCCACCCAGGGCTGACAGAAGGTGTTGAAAGACACATCTGAGAAACCTCCCAGATGACAGTGACTGCCACCGTGGCAGATCTGATCAGGTAAAATTGAGAGAAACTTATTGTTCTGGCTCTTGGCTTGAGAAAAAGGAGGTACTGGCACCAATACCAACTCAGCATTGGTAAAAATCAACGCCCAAACCTCACCTCACTAAATTTGAGTCCTGAAATTCACTATATAGCCAGAGAACTCTTCAGGACAAAGAGAGGCTCTTAAGCCTTCTCCATCCGCCACATGGATGTGCTTGAGCAAAGAGGCTGCAGTGCTTTCCTTGGGTGGAGAAGCCAACTCATTCACCAAGTCACTCTCTCAACACCTCCGCCTTCCTGCAGCAAAGAAAAACACCAACAGCTGTGCTGTACAAGGGCTTATTTTAGGAACAACTCATTATTTGCAGTCTATCCCACAGGTGTCTGATGGTAATAGCTTTTCAGAATTGCCCTTGCAGGCAGCCCAGGGGTGTAAAAATCTCTCGCTCTAACAATCACAGGAACCATCCCCTCTTCCATTAGAATTGTCTCCTAACGATGGCTTATTCAAAACATGTATTTTTTTTCRTTAGATTCTGTGTGCTTCTATCCTTCCAGCCCCAACAAGGGGGACTAAAGTACCCAACTACCTGCAACTTTTTATACTATGTTTTAAATGTGGATTTTCACAGGCTTAAGAATAATTACATTCTCTGCTTCTKAATTCTTGAAAATCACAATGCTCATAAGACAAATCCTTATTTAGTGTCTGAGACTTGGGAAGCCCCATCTGTGTCAGAACCAAACTAAACCCAGAAATACCTCCTCAAGACAGCAAATATTAAAGAGAGAGTAATGCAAAATCTGGAAACCAGTGCAATAAAACATGCTGGAAACAGACACCCAGCTTGTCTTATTTTGTAAACCCTTTCAAAGCTAAGAATAATATTGGGAGTCAATTACTGGAGTCTTCATAAGCCAAAGCTTTGCCTGTTGYGATATGGCACAGCCGTATCCATACCCTGCACCTCTGCCTTATCCATACCAGATGTATGGTCCATACCCCAGACCTCTGCAAGGCCATGACGGCTTATACCAGCTAACCTGACAGCCCCACGCCTGTCGAGGACTGGGATCTTCCAGAGCTAGAGTTCARGGTTTACACTGAGCATAATGCTGGGCATATCTCTACTCCTCATTTCTTCTGCATTTAAGCCAGGCATATTTAAATCTCCATTTATCAGGTGACTGAAGCAACACACACCGTGGGAGAGGCACTGGTAAAAGGCATTAACTTTGACTTGAATTACCATCCCTCAGGATGACTGCCAAATTGGTTAATGAGTATAATTAGCATTAATTAAAATGACGGCTCAAACAAGATATATCACATCTGGGTTTAACAAAGTCTTGGGTTTACTGAAGCTGGCTGCCTCGACCACCTGGTCAAGCCCAAACCAGACAGCCCCATGGGCAGCGTGACCGGCACTGACCGTGGCAGCTATCCCTCCAGCTCACCTTCACCTATGGTGAAGCTACAAGCTTCTCAAGCTACACGCAGCTGCTTCACAGTACAAAAGCAAAACATGCCCCCAAGCATTCAAAAAAAAAAAAAAAAAAAAAAAAAAAAAAAAAAAAAAGAGAGAGATGTGGCAGCCCCAAGCAATTACGGAGTTTATCACCTAATGCCCAGCTCCTCACATCAGGCTGCATTCCTTTTTACTCCTCTTCGGAGCAGTTTTAGCTGCCTTCACTCAAGCTGCCAGAATATTTAACCTGCAAATCCTAGAAGGGAGCTGAGGTCAGGCTGTACCTTGCTAAAGCACAGCTGTGAGCGAGCGGGGCTGTGCGATAGCTTTGTCCTTGTTTCCAAGTCAGCTGGAGTGGAAGCTGGCAAGGCATGAAAAAGGATCATTCACAGCTTAGGGCTTAATTACTGGACTCGCACTGAACGTAGATGCCTCACACACAGAGGCGTACTTGAAGGAGTGAGAAAACGCACGGCAACCTCACAGCCAGTATGAAAATCCAGACAAGATGGTTTATTGCCACACAGGACCTTCTTGAAGATAAGCACTTGATACTTCAACCAGTCATCTGATAGCTGTGGATGCACAGTAGGCTTCCTACCACAACTTATTTTTATTGACATCCTATTTATGGATACAATTTTTATCACCACAAACTATGCACACATACGTGATGGCAGACATACATATAKACACATAAACTTTGATATATGCTAACATAAAGATAATCATCCAGCCTAATCTGGGTTATTAAAGCTAGGCGCTGAAATCAAAGAAGTCTGATTCTCAAAAGTGCTGAATAATCAGATATACCAGTAAAGCCAGTGGGAGCCAAAAGTTGCTCAATATTTTTGAAAATACAATTCCTTTTTTTCCTCTTTTTATCCAAGAAATGCCAGAAGGCCCTAACATATTCTGCCATTTCGCTGGATGCTACATGTGAGCACAGAGATGCTAAAGGTTCATAGCTTAAGCAAGCAAGATACAGAGCAGAGGTAGGAACTGGTACTTTTTCTGCCTCTTCTTTAGAGGATAACACAGCTGAAGATCACAGAGAAAACTATGCAAGTGTCAGTGTCTAACACCAGTGATTTAACTACAGACCACCCTTCTCCTACATCTCATCATCTACTACTAAAAACTCTTCACAATCATGAGCGTAGGAATCTGGCTTTAGAGATCCACCTTTGACACATTACCATAAAATATTAAAAGGGGTGTCCCCTCACTGGATTACTGCCATACAGCAAGTCCTGAATCTATAAAGAGGCAGAGCAGAATGGTACCTCTGTTACAGCACAAGCTAGAAAACCAAACAAGTGTACAGAATATGCTGCTGCCAGCATTTGTGAAGAAAAAAACCCCAAACCCACAAAACCCAAAAAGCACCACCTTAAAGCTGAACAAGCAAAGGCTGCTACTGACCTAGGAAGGCCATCCACTCAAGAAAAGTACTTGCAACCACTGCAGATCTGKAAGTGTTCATACAAGGAGGTAAGCACTTCTGGAAAAGGCTCTGTTGATGCTCTTGCTCTTCAGAAAGCTCGGGCAGGGCATGGGATCKGATGGGGTATGAATGTTTGACAACAGAGAGGAGGACATCCAGTRTGAAGAGGGCAGCAGGCAGTGAGATACTGAGCAAGTGACTCCACTCAATTATCTTTTTTTCTTCTTACAGGTGAGYTGTTGCTTTTGCACAGAGCAAGGCTGGCAATTCATTCTGAATGACCCTTCCTATAAACCTGTAGCCTGTGTGCTTGAGCAAGGGGAGACAGAGCAGACCAAGAACGAATGGAAGAAGTATGTGGACAGAGAGGCAGATTGGGTCAAAAGATCAAGCAAGTTCAGGCTACAGAGCTAGGAAACCAAGAGCAATTTATCAGGTATTCCTTGTATAACCATATTATCAAAAACTCAGGCCCCACTCCAAGAAACTTGGCTGTCACTAAGGTGAGGAGCCTGCACCTCTCCCTCCATCCCTGCTCAGCTGCTGGTCAGCGCAGTCGAGGTCATGATTATAGCTTGATCCTCACTACCTCAGCTCTGTTCACTCTGGTCCCTAATCTATTTATTAACAACTCTAAACCACAGGYGTGGGCAGCCACAGGAAAACCATTGGGTTTGTTCTACTCCAAGTCAACAGGAGAAAAACATTTTTAAAAATGCAGACTGCCACGGGAGGTGGTTCGAGAGAGGCAGATGTTTGGTTAGCACTAAAGATGGAAAATCCCCCATCACCACTTCAAAACTCTCACCCTTTTTCTTTCCCAGGAGGACAGAAAATGTGTCRTTTTCCCCTAGTGTGTGGGGGCTTTGCCCTTTATTTTAAGGGAAAAGCCACAACCCCTGGAAATTCATTAGCCCCCCCGTCTTCTTTCTGGGCAGCAACTTGATTGAGTTGCTCAGCTGTTGAATTTCAAGGTTAGTGTGCCTCAGTCCTAAGTTTGTCCCACAAAACTGGAGAATGAGGCTAAATGCCAATCCCGGGAACGCCAGCCTTCTCCCACATGGACTCAATGACTTTGTTCCATTTATGAGGCTGACCTATCTCTATACCTGCTGAGTGAATTCTGGCAGGGTAAGAAGGCAGGAGGAGGTAAGAGGTAAAGGGGAGAGCTGCTCTGTCAGAAAAAAGAGGGCATGCAGGAGCAAGTAAGTTGGTTGGTCCATGTGATACAGAAATTTGTTGGCCCTCTGCCTCCTGGATCTAGGCTTGAATGCTCTTCCAGCACACTGATTCCCCATCTGTCTCTTACTCCGTGATCCTTGCCAGACCGTTTCAGAGTTTCATATAGCTCAAGGCCRGGAAACTGTTCACAAGAAATGGATGTTTTTAAATCATGTTTTGCACCATGGTATAGCATCCTTTTAAACAACAGTTTTACCGCTGCTTAAATATTTGTGATGGTGACCATGTTCATACCTTTTGCCACCTCACGTTGCACACACAGCTTGAACGTTGTAAGCATTGCTCTGTCTTTCTAAGCCTCTGATGAGTATTTTTTCCATTTCCTGATTTTTTTTGGTAATCTGTTAGGTCTCTCTCTTTCAATCGGTGACTAACAGCAAACACTATTCAAAAAGCTGCTCTCTGACTATACAGAACGTATTTTTCTGTGTATAGGGACATAAGAAGCAAAAAAAGAAAAGCAAATAGACTTAACTAAAAAAAGCATACCTGCAGAAGGGGAAAGCCCATTTTCCCAAAGACTGCTCTCTTTTCAGTCACAAACAGGAAATCCTTTCTCAAGAAAGGCACAATTAGTCATTAAGCATATATGACTAACCACTTCAACCGTCAGCAGTGAAGAATCTCAAATCAAGACCAGGTGACTACAGGAGATTTATCCCAGTTAAATCCTGGTCATGGAGTTTGGCTCAGGAGCCAATGGATGAAATTCCACATGCAACACACTAAGTCAGCCTTCAAGAGGGGGAAGGAGAGATGGAAGAATACTGCATTAATTCAAGGGGTAATATATATTTTCTTGTGCATTTCTTCTTCAAAATGCTCTACAAAACTAAGCTAACAGGTCCACCCCAAAACACATTTAAATGTATCTTTAACTTCACTGTGCAAAATCTCAGCGAGAGCCAACATATGGTCTGCTAGAAAACAGGTACTTTTACACTCTTGTTTCCATTCAAGTTATGAGGAGAAGTTGAATCATTAAATACTCAAAAAAAGGATCAAAGAAGCATCAGGAAGACTGCATAAAACTCTCTTCTGCAACCAGACACAGAACTGAGAAGGTCATGACAAGACTTATTCAGTGTCTTTTTCTCTGCAAATTTTCTACGACTCTGGTCTTTCCTAAGTTCAATGATAAGAAGCTATTGCAACAAACTATTGCATACAAAACTTTGGGCTTGAAACCTTCTGCACGGCGCATTGCATCCATGCAAAGTACATTGGAGACAGGTTYCGGATTTGCAGAAGCCACTAGTACAATCAAACTTTTAACTCTTGGGAGTTCATTATCATCATTGTCCGCTGTTCAGGGTGGCAACAGTATTCAGTACAAGCCAGGAGGAGTTCAGGACCATCACTAAAGACTGTAGAGGACAAGGATTTCAAAGGGCGTGCTACTGGCTGGATGAAGTTCCACGGCTAAATATTCTGTCCATTCATCTCTACCTCATCTGCTCTAAATTTATTCTGAATCAGGTGCCTAAGACTGGATGACTGGACTGAAAGCATGATGTTATTTGGCTCCATGTCAGAATAGCAACTATGGTGTTTGGAATAGTTTCATATCAATTTAATATCTCTGATTGGATACCTCCAGCAGCTCCATTTGATGGGGTTTGCATCAAAGGAATTACAGCCTTTAACTGCAGGGTCAAATTTCACCCATCTAATTAAGTTTTTTTTTTTTCTGAGCAGCATGTTAGCTACTGACTCTGATGTGATTTTACAATAACAGGTGTGGCTTTGATTGCCAACTAGTTGAACTCATGTGGTGGTTAAAGACTAATTTGATTGCTGAAGTTAGATTATAAATCACAGTGAGGAAGAAAGGTTTCGACAGGCAAAAGATGAGACAAACTGAGGCTGAGTAGGTGGGATTCATTAGTCACTAGAAGGCAGGCTCTGCTACTGGAGAAGCAACAACACATGGGTTGTCTTGGAGCATCCATGCAGATGGAACTGATGAGTAACAGCAAATAACACTTGTTACACAGCTCACTATTTGGGATTGTAGTATTAGAAATGTAATGTAATTGAAGCTTGCTTTCTTGATAGATACTTAACAAAACTGTCATCAGCTTTGTCCTCCTTTTACTTTATTTTCTTCTCCTAAGGCTTTTTGAGGAGCAGCTCAAACAGACATTGTGTGGGCTCTCTCCCTGTCATCTGCATGTTTGGGTTGGCTGCTGATAGGAACGTCTGCTTGCATTCCTGCAGGCATGTTCATTTGGATATAAGAGACACATACAAACAGCCTGCATGCAGGAACCTAGCTGAAAAAACCCTGTGTGCTATCTTATTAATACATTCAGTCCACTCATCTTCTCGTTAGGGAGCAAGTGTGAGTGTGCTTATTGTCCATCTCTTTGGCAAGCCTCCTGCCACCTTCCTGCCTCCTCCAGCATGGAAAACTGTAATACTAAAATAGGTTATTTTATTRTGAAAATGCATTTTCCAAGCAATATTCCCCTGAGGCCCTTCATATTAAGAGCATCTTTTGAACTGGATAAATACCGTTCCGCTATTTCCCAATATCAACTGCACATATTTCTATGATAATGGCCAAGCATGGTCCAGCTGGAAGTAACTCTCAAAGTAGACCATTTAATACAAGAGTACTTCTGAGGGAAGGCTCCCAGGCCTTATGATAGGATATTATCAGCTTTCATTGCACTGTGGATGGTGTAAAGTGGCCCCATGACTTGAGGTTTGAATTGTTCCCTTTAAGTTGAGGTGTACACTGAACCCAGCCAGGGGGTAAAGATCCCTCTCCTCACCAAAGGGAAGACCATCTCTGATAGYTTCTATGCCTGCTATACACAGGAGGAAGCTGCTTGTCCCTTCCATTTCTTAGGCATCAAGCTAATCAAGACTTAAACAATCAATAAAGGCTGGATTAATTCCTAAGTGCCAAAAGCACAAGCAGCTAAATTAATGAAGTTAATCCTTCCGCAACACCCATTTGTTAAAGCTTTCCTCTGCATCTCCTGATGGAGCTTGCTTGACTTCTCAGGAAATGAACGAACAGCTTTTATTCCTCAGTCATTGTTTGCAGTGCATCCTCATGCATTTCTAGCATCATTTGCACATGGCCAAAACTACAAGCTGAATTTAGCCCCATGAACCCTATGTTCTCAGGCATGAGATAAACAGCACAAGTTCTGCACAGTCCTGACCTGAAGTCACCACGTGCACATATGGGTCTTCCAAGTCTGTTCAGCCCTTGGCTGACGTAGGTGAAAGCACATTTGCTATCAGTAGCACTCATGGTTAAGGCATGAACAGGTTTATTTGAAGGACGGAGCAGCAGGCAGGGGCCTGAAAGTCTGGTCACTTCATTCTGCCGTACCAGAGACTGGGGTGACCCTTAGAAATACCACTTCCACTTTCTGTGAAAATGCCTTTGGTGCTGCAACTAAGAATTGTCAAATGTTATCACAGCTGCATTTGTAATTGGGATACCTGTCCCTACAGCCTGGATGGAAAACAGTACATTATTTTTCAGAGTGCTGAAACAGGAGATCCTGTAAGGCTACTGTTTAGCTTGAGCAGAAATCTGGGTTCTGATAAACTTATGCAGACCTTCATAGTCTGTTTACTGACTTTTAACAGATAGTCCTCAATTATTAACCTCAAGGGGAGGATTAACATTTTCTTTTAATAAATATGGAGATGCTGTGGCATGTTGAAGTGTTATGAAACTTTCAGCACTTGCGAAATGCCAGCCTTTCAGGATGGAATAATTCTGTCATCCTGTTTCCATACAGCTCTTCTCAGAGTACCATCTTTCTGACACACATTTTATCACATTACTTCTACCCCTCCCTACACCCCYCAGCATGCTTACTATGTTTTGTCATTTTCCTAATGACTCATCTCTAAAGCTACGTCTCTCAGCTGTGTGAAGTTTTTCGTGAAACTGATGCTTCCGAGGAAAGAGAGTGACATTAATGATAGTGACCCTTTAGTTTGTTAAATACTAAGGGCTGATTATCCTTCAGCATTTTCTAGCCTAAGGGCTGGCTAACACCCCAACAGCCAGACTGCTTCTAGGAGAGCTGAGCTGGGAAGATTTATAGGACTTTTACATCTCTCCACTTTCTGAAGTTGGGACCTGGTGATATCTAGTTCATTCCTCAGTGCCCGAAGGACATCCTAAAAGCTGCTCTGAATTGTAGCTCCAGTAGTCTAAGAAAATGGGGGCTTGCTAAAATGCAACAGTGCCCTGTCCACATCATCTTCTTTGCTAGAAGATTTCCTATCTAGTCCATCACACTGACTTCCCAGATTTACTCTGCTGTTCGATGCTGCTTTTGGAAATACTCCATGGTCAGAGTCCCGGGGCCCTATGGAAGGGGAGAAACCATTTCCTGAGCACTCCGCAGCCATGCTACTTTTTGGACTAAGATCCCACTGGCAACATACCAGAAGAAAAGCACCAGTCCTTGGACTTCAACATGTTTTACAGTTTCTTTACTAAGGCAAAATGACTGCTCAAGAGTAGAAGAATCACTTTCAGTCAGTCTGGCTTTAGGTTAAGGGACTCTGCTCACCCCTGAGCTGACAGACACCATGTTTCCCCGGTACCACGCTCCAGCTCTACCCTCTACCAACAGGAACACTCATCTCTTCCCAAAACCRTGTAAAAACAGATTAGTAACCAGTCTACTGTTCTTTTCTGTTCCACYTAGGAAAGGAAAAAATCCATTCATCTGAAACATATGCCCAACCACATAACTATTTTTATTTGTTTTGCACACAAGTGTTAATCAATTGACTCCAGTTTATGCAAATTTAAGGTAACATCAGATCCTTYGTTATCCTGTGTTGGAAATTCCTGCTGTTTCCATGATAACACCTTAACTGATTTTCTCAGATTTCTAGTGACTTTTCCATGGAGCAGCAAATCTAGCCTTGCATGTAAAAAGGGGGCCTGGAGCCACTGGAAAATTTCTGAATTAAATCTTCACTGACTTCACCGTCATCATTTGAGAGAAGCCACTGCTTTTTATAGTATCCTTTTAAGATTAGTCATAATATAGCATAGTATTCATGTCCTCTATTTGAATTTGTCGTCTTTTTGCATGAAGAGCAGTAAAAATAATTGCACAGCACCTAGTTTCATTTTGCCTTTTTTTTTTTWCTTCCCTTTTAAAAACTGAGYGCTTTATTTGTTTGCACATTAGCGCCACTGGGAAAGAGATTTTCACCACTAAAATGCAATCTGAGATCCTGATCACAGTAACCGATATTTGTTCAATTTTCTCCAAAAGAAAAAGAAAACCACATATGCATATAGAAAGCCATCTTGTTCTTCGGGACAAAACACCAACTGGTGATAATTGCATGATGATTGTGAAGAGCTGACAATATTAATTACCATCACTGAGCTACAGCAGAATCTCAAGATACAGGTGTCACAGAGAATTCAAGCAAACATTGGTTACTTTTCAAGATTTTTTAGAAACACCTGGTCCATTTAGCAGGAAAAAAGGTCAGAAAAAAGGGCACGTAATAACATCTGCCTTTCCAAAGCTGAATGTTTGGTCACTACTTTCTGCCTATGATTAGTATATTGTTTTTTCGGACAATAAGAATACATTACTTCTGATTGCAGGCTCTTTTCAAGCAACCTTTCCTACACTAGTTACTTCAGTCCTAATCTATGCTCCGGTTGAACAAATACATAGCTGAACTACTGAGGTAGCTTTGTTAGCTCTTGCCAGGCCTTGCTAGACTACCAACCCTTAAGGAAACACTGCTCTGCCCCCATTTGCATGTGTGCATTAATGTACAGGCACACAAATGAGAGTGCATACATTATTACTATGTAACTACAATCAATCCATAGACAATATGAATGATTTTAAACTTAGCAATGCTGCTTCCTGGATCAGAAGTTCACCAGACCGCAGTGAAGGTTCCCATCTAGCAATGTGCTTCATATCTATTTTATCATACTTGAGTTTGTTTCCTTAGTAGCAACTGTGAGGGTTGCCTGAGAGGGAGATGAGAAATATTTCTGCTCAGGATACACTCTTCTTATGATCCTATTCTAAAAAAGACTTCTCCACTCCCTCAGCAGAATATTTTCATCTCCAAAGCTAGATGACAGTGATATAACTTAGCTTGGAAAATGAATTTTTATCATTTGCCAAGTGATACAAGCCTTGAGTCTCAGCTCAGAGCTGGTCTCCACTATGTTAGATACAGATACTAATAGTATGTAGAGATGCTAATAGTACAGACACTAATAGTTTAACAAAGCACTGGGGTGTCTGTCTGTGTCCCCCTCAATTAACTCCTCCTTGTCCTTCTAAGAACACTACTTTCAGAGGGAGGAAAGCAGCCAAGGAAGTGAGCAAACTCAACTGTTGTTACCATGTTTTACTAATRTATAATAAATATAGTAAAATGAACAGTAAAAGTAATGGGTGTGGCTAACAATTACAACCACAGATATAATAGATACAGATTCTTGTTCCTGGATCATTCAAAAAAATAAACAGGATCTCCCTGGATGTCAGGTTGATACCAGCTGTGGTAATAGCTTCCATACCTGCCACTAAGTTTTGTAACACAGGATCATGGAGATAGAGATGGGGGGCAAAAAAGAAGAATTCAATCTGTCCTCTGTGGATATGCCTGTAGCACCCTGATAGAAGATTTTACAGCAATTCATTGTAATATTTGTGATTGTTGTCATTCTTCCCACCACTTAATTATTTTCCCCAAGCACATGTGTCCACTGCTGACAGAGGATAAGTTACAGCAAAATGATATTATGCTGGTTCCTAGTTGTTACTCCTTTGGTCTCCACCTTTCCCTTTGCCTCTCCCCCCCACACCCCGCACGGAGTTGCAAGTCTCGGCGTTGTGTTTTTTCCCTATTCCCTCAGCAGCGTGCTGACACCTCTGCCCTTTSGGATCTGCTGTCCATTTACAAACGCGAACTCTTAGCCCTGGACTCCAAGAAACAAATCGCTCAACTTTAATAAGTAACTGATCATCTGTGATTAAATTTTTAATCAGTACAAGTCTTTGTTTCTATAGAACTGTTACCAAGTTCAAAGTCCATGTATACAATAAACCAGATATATGTAGCCCTTTTCTATTTTTACTATTTGCAAAAGTAAACTGTGCTCAGATACACTCTCAAAAGCTTTTCCTACTGGAAGGTAATTTAATTTCATTCAGAACATACCCAGAACTTGTTTTCTCCCAGTAAATATTATCAATCTTTGTTTTGTTCTGACTCTCAAGAAGGTGATGTTTACCTAAATGATCCAATGTGTAAGGCCAAATATGGGATCAGTTTAGACATCTTGTCACATAGTATTAAGGCTTACAATTAGGACACCCGATTTGTATCCAAGGTTAACACAAACAATCCTGGGAGATTTTTGTTATATTTCTCATCTGCCATAATATTAATCAAAGTACTGCCAGTAACAACACAACTAATGTTAAAGAATTTTGCACAAATGGAACCCGTTCATAACAGGGCAGGTATGAAAGCTTCATCACCTAAGAAGTTGTTCCATGTCGTTAGATAATATCAGCTCTTCATCCAGGACTGCTCTTAAATCCACAAAGGCAACAGATTCAGTCTATATCCCACCTCTGCCTTTAATGTGGGGGTTACAAATTAGGAAATGATGTGCTGCTAGAAGCACAGTCATACAAGTTACAAAATTTTGCTCTGCCTGTAGCTGTAAGACTACGAGTAGCTTGCTTCTACTCCTACACCAGTGACGATTTCACAAACAAATCAGGGGCAGGATGTTGTTCTTAATATAATCAGGCTCTCTTTAGCTTCGACTGCATCTGATGGAGGGRGTTTATGTTGTTAAAAATAAAGGTGGCAGTAACAGTTGTAGGATGCAAATCTGACAAATTTTACTACTGCCAACATATTTTGCTAATGAAATCTGCCTAACTCTAACCTAGCACTTGCTGGACAGTCTTCAGCTGACACTGTAAGTTTGAGATTCATAAAAATACTATCGTCTGTCTGTCCTGGCCTTGTACGATCAATTAACAGCCACTGTTCTTAATGCTGGGCTGACCCAGGATAGGCATCACGACTCAAGAATGGATAAGTTTTGGGACCAGTCACCCTGTGGAAAAATATGCATGCTCTTCTGATTGATTGCAAAAGGAGTTGAAGAGAAGATGCAACCTTAAGAAGGGAAAGCATGTATTGAAAAAAAAAAAAAAAAAAAAAAATCAGAAATTAGCCCAGGTTGGGGGAGAGAGGCTAAGTTTGAATGGATGGGGGAAGCTACCTGCCAGGTAATAAAATTTCATATTGGGGGATACAAAATTATATGCATAATAAACAATTCCTAAGATGCTGACACCAGCCTGTAGAAAATTCACCACAATTCTAGAGCTCATAGGGTCACTCTATTCAATCAGATGTGATATCTGAGCTCAGTAATGATTTTCAGACCTTTTAAGGGTACCTCATTCATCCATCTTAGTGCTATCTTTTGTATAGACATATTTTTAGGGATTTGAAGAGAAAAACAAAGAATCCTGTGTGAAATTTTGAGAAAACTCATTGTCCTGACACTTACATGATCAGAATGTACTTTTTCTTAATTTTAACACCTTGAAGGTGGTTAGGTCATTCTAACCTGTAACCTGCTATCTTCATTCATGCAAACAAACTTTACTCACAAGGACCACCACCTCACTTACTTCATGGGGTGGTCTGCATGTACAGGTAAGGTCTTTAATTTTTGGACCTTTCTTACATCATCGTCCCTCAGTGTGCATTAAGCTCTTAGGGTCAGTCAAGGTGGTTACAATCCCCCCTTCTCCCCCCCCCCCCCCCCCCCAAAAAAAACCAAAACAAAACCAAACCCAAACAAAAAGCCCACTTCAAAGAACTTTGTTATTTTGTACCATCTCCAGCAGCAGGTGCCTTCAGACTACTCAATCTCATCCTTTCAGTCCCCTTCGAGCTACTGGAAAACCTGACAACACCCTGTCACAGTCGGCCACCTCTGGCCCACACTTTCAGATACTGTGCTTTCTAAAGAGAGCTACAAATCCAGGCTTGAGCACACTTCAGAATAAGTAAAACTCACAAAATTTAAGTTAAAGATTCACAACGTAATGACAATATATGTATCAGCCTAGACATCATACCCAGCAGTCAGATTTACAGTTCTGTAAGACAGGAAAGTCTCTTTCTCTCTCACCAACATTTGGAGGCACAGCTGAATAAAAGCAGTTATGAAACCAATTCACTGTCATGGGCACTTTCAGTTTGCAGTTTGTATGTTACTCAGTATAACTTCTTCCCCAGTAAGCTTCAAATAACTTTAAGGTCATCTGGAGCAAATGGTACCAAGAAGAAGATAGAYGGTTTTAGCACGGAGGTCCCAGGAAAAAAACTCAGCTGACTTCTAGAGGGAGAAACTCCAAAGCTCTATTGTCATTCCCAAGCTGCGGACTCCCTGGAAGTGAAGTGATAGGAGAAGGGAAAAATCTGTTTAATAGAGGCAGATTCAAAGTTATGCATGTAGGAAGATTTAATTTAAATGTCCTTACAGGACAGGCAACCAGCTTCTGAGAAAACCCTGGCTCACAAAGAAACGCGGGGATCGCTGCATGTAACTAACGGAACATAAGTTCCCACTGTGTAGTCGTGGGAAAGAAAAGTTTGTGCCATGGGGTGAATAGACAGGGGAATACTGAGCACGAGGTTATTATCTCYGCACGTGACACTAATGAGAGCCTTCCTGGAATCCACTGTGCAGCGCCGGTGGCCAGCAAGGACAATGGTGGGGTTTCGGAGAAGARGGGCAGAGCCATTTCTCCTTGGGAGCATCTGCATTCCAGGGAGAGACCAAAGGAGCTGGGTCTATTTATCTCAGAGACAACGTTAAGTGGCTATTTAATTAYGGCCCTTAAATACTTGAGCAGAGAGAGACGATCTGAAACTAGATAGCTATTTAATCTGACAAAGACATTACAAGATCCAGTAGCTAGAAGATGAAGTCAGAAAAGTTGAAAGTGGAAAAAAGATGCAAACGTTTAACAACGAGATTAATAATCAGAGCCAATTATCCAGGAATGTAGTAAATTCCCCATCACTGGAAGTCATTAAGTCAAGACTGGTGAGCTCACTGGGGAATAGTCTGTGCTTTATCTTATGGAAAAGGTAAGACTATGGGATCATAATAACTCCTTATGACTCTAATAAATCCATCAGCAGCATTGTTATCTTCTGAGAGAAAAAGAAGAATGAAGGAAAAAAAATATAAACGAAGCCAAGGCCTGTATGGGGCACAAAAAGTAGGTTGATCTGTAGACAACACAAGTCACAGGCTGGGAGTTGGCAAGATCATCCATAGTTTTGCCACTGACCTCAGCAGGAGAAAGAAGAGGCCGGCCAGGGATTTGTGACCGGCCCTAACGCCCCCAGCCAGGTTGCTCAACGCGCCGCTAGCGAGCTGGCAGCGCGGCTCTAACGGGGGCGAGCACCCCCAGGCGAGCCGGCGAGGCGTGCTGTCATCTGACTGCAACCCTCCCGCTCTCAGCCCAGCACCCCCGAGAGCACGGTTTCGGGAGCCCCGGGTTTGGGAGACACCCGTCCCGGGGTACATCGCTACACCCGCACGTCTGTTTCGGTCCAGCTTTGCCCCGGGGAGGCCGCAGTGAACCCCACGCCGGGGCGGTGGGGGGCCGGGGCCGCCCCCCCGCGGCGGCCTCCGGGGGACCTTCCGCGCTGCGGCACCGCGGCCGCGGGCCGCCAACACGTTGCCGTGGCGACCGCGCCGCGCATCCCCCCGGCCCGGCCCGCCGCATCCCCCCGGCCCGGCGGTGGGGCAGGGAAGGGGRGACACCTTATTTTTCTTTTTATTTTTTCTTCTAAGTTTTCCGCGCTCCCGGACACGCGGGAGCCAAAACCGCTTCCAAGCGCCGGTAAAAATCAGCAGAGGATTAGGGAGGCCCCCKCGGGGCTGGCGCGGCCCGGCCGCCCCCCACCCCCGGCTGTCCGCTCGGCGTGGCGGCGGGCGGCCGCAGCCCCCCGCCCCGCGGAGGAGGGCACGGCTCCTCGGGGAGCGCTCCCGGGCACGGCTCGGCCCTTCCAGCACCCCCGCGCCGGGCAAGGCCAGCAGGGCGAGGCAGCCCCCCGCCGTGCCCCGGGCACCTGTCCTCGCACCGGTCCCGCTCCTCTCGGCGCCGAAAAAAAACTTGCTGGGGGGTGTGTGGGGTGTGTGTGTGGAGGTGCTCATAATCCCCCCTCCCTCCACTCCCCCCGCCCCTTACCTCCGCCGCGGCGCCCGGGGAGCCGCGGGCACGCCGCCGCCGCGGGCAGGGATGACCTTGCGGAGAAATTCATCATCCGGGCAGGAAAACAAGCCCTTCCTCGGGGTGTGCAGCGGAGGGAGGAGGGCGGGCGGAGGGAGGGAGCGAGGGAGGAGGGCTGCGCTGGGGTGGCCCTCCCCGCCGCGGGGGGCAGGGGGGAGGCGATTCGTGCCGACTACGAAGCGGCAGCGGGAGGCTCGGGCAGACCGGCCCGGCCAGCCGCCGCCCGGGGAGCCGTGCCGAGCGGGCGGCGGCGCCTCCCGGCCGCTCGCAGCTGCGGCAGGAGAGCGGGGCAGCTCCCGGGGGACGGCGAGGGCACCGCGCCATCCGCCTGCCGGCGACAGCCCCTGCGCCCCCGCCTCCAGCCCTCCCAAACCCCGGGGGCGCGGGCGGGTACCTGCTTGCAGGGAGGCATTTCCAGCTGACGCCAGCCCCACCCCAGGCCTCTCCTGGCTTTTATAGCCCGGGAGCTGGAGGCTCCTGCCGCCTATCAGGCGTATGGGGCTGAGCAGGGGGCTCGCGGGCCCCTCCGCGGGCCCCTCCGCAGACCCCCCCGGGAGAGCTCGGCAGCCGTGCCCGAGCCCCGACGGTGTGCCGGGGCTTGCTCCGCATCGCCTTCTCTACCAGGCGGTTCTTTTCATCTCCTAAACCACAACTACACGCTAAGCTGCTTCACGGCAGAAGAGCTAGAACTGCACATCCCAAATCCACTAATTCTGTCCACCTTTGCTAGTCCTGCATGTGTCCGCTGAGGAAGCGTGCCTACAGATATCTAGGCACCTAATGAGCCGTTTGCTTGCGGAGTTGTACAAATTTGCATGTGGAATTGCAGTGTATGCAAATGCGGATCAGTTCTTGTCACGCTTTCAGTTTGGATTGTTGTTTTCGATAGGCAGATTTGGCTTCCTGTATGAAGCACTGCCCTGTTTGCCTGCAAAAAAATAGATGCAAGCAAAAGTATTAGCAGCAAAAGACATTTTGGGTTAGGACTCATAATTGTCTGGATATCTTTGATCTAATTTCGGTTTATTCCCACCAGTATGGAATTTTATCTTTCTCTGCTGCAATCACAGGAAATGGTTCTGCAGTGTCTGGAGATTCAAGTCAAGTACAGGTTTTCAACCGGGAAGATTTTAACTCTTCCACCTTCCTTTATGGATAAATAAGATCAGGATTTCCAAAACTATAGGACAAGCTGCAAGGAGAACACTGCTGCAATATGGAAAAGACTGGGGGAAAAAAGAACAGTTCACTAGAGAACCTAAGAAAATATTTTTTTTCTCTAATTGTCATAAATATCAATGAATCATATTCCCTTGATCCATATGAATGGACCCTTATTTTATTCACTGCTCTGCAAAACACCCTCAGGCTCAGTTATTGATCCTAAATCTCTTTGACTCATGTGATCATGAAGGATGCCTTATATTTCCTACTGTGGCATATGTAATTTCTTCCCCAACAGTGGCCACCAAGATCAGCCCATATTTATGTAACAGCCATTCCTGAATGTGGCTTTCTGACAGTTGTTTACCCATGGAAAGTTTAAGAGATATTTTCAATATTCACCATCAATAACTACTTTTTCACATGTGCCAAAATCAAATCGGCAGTACTCTTAAGTACTCCCAAAAACGAGGGAACCTCACTGGAACAGGGGGAGAGTAGAGAGACCATCAAACTTCATCAGCAAAAGGAAAAGATTTACAGCACTAGCGCAGCCAGGGGTTCCCGGCAGCTCTTTTTTACTTCATTCTCTTTACAATCTTCCTACTTTTTTTGGTGCTCTGGAGAGCTGTATAGAGCCCAGTCCTCACCCTGGTCATGTCTGAGTCAGGAATACAAGGATCAAGCTGGCAAACAGAGTCAGTGTTCAACTCCTCTTCATTAGTCTGCTAAATGACCTATTTTTAAAGAAACATCGCCAAACTTCCTCGAATTAATCCTGCTGCCATTAACATTACTACAGTGAAACTTCCCCTTTTTTGTTAAGGAAGAAGAAAGGCTGTATGATGCAATTTCCTTTCGTCAGCAATTGTACTATTACATAGTAGCCATAGGCACTCAAGACCTTGCTGCTACAAGGACTTCATGGGACCTCAGGGGTTGCTGAGCAAGAGACAGTTACAATTAGTGTCATTTTCCTAAGCTTTCCTAAACATAAGGTTCCTTATCTGGATTCTTAAGAGAAACTCTTTCTCTTAATAATCACAGTCTTGGCATTCAGTTAACCAATTAACTCAATTCTGCAAGCTAGGCAAGCTTTTTGTGTCCTTTAATGTAGCTTTAACACCCCACTGCCATCTTTTCCTTTCTGTGTCTTTCTCCCCATTTCCAAGTCACCAAAAATATTAACGCTATTCCCTTTGACAGCAACCTTCCCTGCCCAGGAAGAAAAAACCTGCCACAGAGAGGTGAGAATCAGGCTTGCCTCCAGGCAGCCCTTATTTGGCTCTGAAACCATTTGCAAAGTGAGGAATTTCAGCTGTTTTAGTATTTATAGCTAATGCTTTCCTCTTCTTTGGAAACCAACTCTGAGATTAATTGAAGTGGAAACATGRTAGGATTTTCAAAGGCGTGTAAGAGAGGCGGTTGGGCATCCAGCCTTGAAAGTCACAGCAGTAAGAGTCATATAAGTTCAGCTGGAAAGGCTGGGAGGCTTTTCTATGGGCTCTTGTGTCCTTTCTATTTTAGGGTTGTGAAGCACCTTCAGAGCATGTGGAGGATCAGTCCCAGCCCCTGCCGGAAAGGAGCAACTGTAATTCTGAGGCAAAAAAGAGAGAGGTTGGGAGCTTTGTTTGCTCCAAGCCCCTCCATGCCCATGCACTTCAAACTAGTGCCTGAATGTTTTCCTGCCAAGTTCAGATAAACATTTCTTTCTGTCTGTACAGCATCACTGAGAATCCCCATGCTGCTCTCAGCAGTCATGGCTGAGCACTGGGTCTACTTAGTATCGCCTAATGGACAAGGAAATCCAAGAGGAACGAACACAGTAATATGACTGAAATATGGCTCAACTAATAATCTCTTCCCCATGCCCAGTAGGGCATGGTTGCTTTTGTTTCTGAATGCAATGATGACCTAGGAAAGCTGAGAAGAGGCATCAAAGAGACTCAGATCATTGTAGAAATTGGTTAGGATGATGAAGTGCACAYATGCACTCAAGGCATGGCCACTTTATTTATGAACCCTTCTCATGTACATGTTTTTTCCCCTACATCCTTTTCTCTTCCCTGAACCACAGCCTACCACAGAACGGTTTCATTTGGTACATCATCCAATACTGGTATTAAAGACCTCTAAACCATTTTCTAAACACTGTTATGAGCTCTGAACTCCACTAGCTGCTGTCCTGATAGGCTAAAGAAGTCATCATATCTCAACATATCAATGTGTGACCATATCAACACAAACCGGATATTTAGATTATTCTGGTTTATTTATCTGAGTTTTTAATTCATTTGCTTAATCACCCATGAGTCATGGCCAATTTACTATTACTCTTCCCCATCCTTTTGTCTGCTTTAATCTCCAGCTATATACATTTGTCTTATGTTAACTTTTTGTAGGTCTTAATGCAGAAAAGCATGCTTACTGAGGGCAACACATAGAAGGTTGCTTAGCTTTAAGCACCATGCTTAGCACTTACTAAAGTCAACAGAACGTGCTTAAAATTAAATGTGTGCATAGGTCTCAATAATATCAAAAATAATAAAGAATTAAACAATTTTAACTTGCTAGTATTGACCAGGGTGAAAGCATAAATTTAACTGTAGAGGGATTATCTTTTGATATGTGTTAGGCCAGAGATCAGGGCAACAGGAGCCTGGATTTTCTACAAGCTGCCAGAATAAAATTAATCATAAGAAATGACAACCGCACTTCTACAGCACCTTTGAAGACTCTTGTAGAATGTTTTAAAATCTCATCTCTAAACTATATCACCATCCGGCTAAAAGAAAGTTCTTTACAGTAGCTGAAAAAAATAGAGCTGATGACTTTTTAAAATGAGAAGTGGTATAACACATTGAGAAGATGTGTAGTTGGCCTGAACTAGCATAGTTTCATTCACTTCAGTAGCGATAAGCAAATTTACATTGGTGTGGATTAGACCTGTTGTTTACTGCACTGCTTCTACCATATTTCTCAATATATTTTCAGTTTTGATGACACTGATACCAAAATTAAATTCTGTAGAAGCCTTTTTTTCATGCAGCATCTTTCATGTCTTCTTCAGGAAAAGGAGTTATGAATACTTCAAAAAGTAAATAAAAGCAAAACTTTTCCTAGGCAAAATTCCAGCCAAAGATTGAGCCGAAAAAAGCAATKAAGAGCAAACTTGTGATTGCAGTCATTTAACATTTATAGTTTTGTAAAGGCGCTTACACCTTTGCTTGCCATTGATGTGAAAAACAAGTGAAAGACTGGCTGAACACGTTCATTTTGGACTGGGAGCTGAGCCAAAAAAGGTACAAGTCCTCTGGCATGATAGCTGCAGTCAGCAGCTGTACCATTAGAGACAAATGTATCGAGGAAGAAAACCATACACGAGGTGACGTGATGCGTGTGTTTTGTGATCATGCACTTTCTGTATAACCAACAGAGCAGAGCAAATACTCATTCCACATGTTACACTGCATCTCCCTCTCCCTTTACGTCTCACATACCTAATGGGCTGTACTGGGCGTCTCATAAATGGATGCGCTGTTCAGCCACAGTAATAACACTCCTGGATCATTAGACTGGGACTGATAACACAGTTTATGGCTAGAAAGAATAGGTTCTGTTGGTCATATTTCCTTTAAGGACATTTCCCTGAAACATTATGGTCTTTATGAAAAAAAAAAAAAAAGGGATGTAAAGAAAACTTCATGGAAGAAATAATATGCCATTGCAAGCAAATTCAGTATTTGTGGTGTCTTTCCGTTTCATGGTGGTTCTAAAATGCTATGAATCCATACGCTAGTTGCTGTACCTCAGGCAGCTATGTCAAATTTCAGTTGAAAATATGTAAGGACGTGAATTTCTACAGCATTGTGAAAATGTCTTTGGCCCTCACCATGCACCTCTTGACAGTTTTTGCTTCTGACTGTGTTGTGAAGGTTCTTATGGGGAACTTCAACCACCCCAATATATACAGGAGGGACAACGCAGCAGGGCACAGGCAATCCTGGAGGTTCTTGAAGTGCATCAACTTCTTCACCCAAGCGACAGAGGAGCCAATGAGCAGAAATGCTCACTGGACCTCATAGCCACCAGCCAGGAGGGGCTCACTGGGGATGTGAAGGTGAAAGGCAGCCTTGACTGCAGTGACAATGAGATGGTGGAGTTTGGGATCCTGAAGGGAGGGAGGAGGGTAAAAAGCAAGCTCACAGCCCTGGGCTTCAGGAGAGCAGAGTTTGGCATCTTCAATGACCTGGTTGGTAGAGTCCCATAGGATAAAGCCCTGGAGGGAAGAGGGGCCCAAGAAAGCTGGTTAATGATCAAGGATCACCTCTCCCAAGCTCAAGAGCAGACCATCCCAATGAGGAGGAAGTCAGGCAAAATGCCAGGAGGTCTGCGTGGATGAACAAGGAGCTCCTGGCCAAACTCAGACACAAAAAGGAAGCATACAGAGGGAGGAAGCAAGGACAGGTAACCTGAGAGGACTACAGATACATTGTCAGAGCATCCAGSGGTGAAGTTAAGAAAGGTAAAACCCAACTGGAATTGAATCTGGCTAGGAATGTCAAAGACAACAAAAAGGKCTTCTATGGGTACATAGGTAACAAAAGGGAGACTAGGGAAAATGTGGGCCCATTGCTGAACGAGATGTGAGACCTGGTTACACAGAACATGGAAAAGGCTGTAAGAATGCCACCTTCACCTCAGTCTTTACTAGCAACACTGTCCTTCAGAAATCCCAGGTCTCAGAGACCAGCGGATGTCTGGAGCAAGGAAGACATAGCGTTGGTGGACGAGAATCAGGTTAGAGAATACTTAAGCAGACTGGACATACACAAGTCCATGGGCCCTGATGGGATACACCCACAACTATTAGGGGAGCTGGCTGATGTCATTGCAGGGCCACTCTCAATTATCTTCAAATGATCATGCTGACTGAGAGAAGTACCTGAAGACTGGAGGCAAACAAATGTCAGTCCTATCTTCAAGAAGGGCAGGAAGAAGGACTCAGGCCAGTCAGCCTCAACTCAGTCCTTGGAAGATGATGGAGCAGCTAACCCTGGAAACCGTTTCCAGGCACATGAAGAATCAGAAAGTCATCAGGAGTAGTTAACATGGCTTCACTAAGGGGAAGTCATGCTTGACCAACTTGATAAACTTCTATGGTGAAATGACTGGCTTGGTAGATGAGGAGAGAGCAGTGGTTATTGTCTACCTAGACTTCAGGAAGGCTTTTGACACTGACTCCCCTAAGATCCTCATAGAGGAGCTGATGAAGTATGGGCTGGATGAGCAGACAGTGAGGTGGATTGAAAAGTGTCTGAACAGCTGTGTCTGGAGGGTGGTGATCAGTGGCACGAAGTCCAGTTATAGGCCAGCCACTAGTGGTATACCCCAGGGGTGAAGACTGGGTCAATATGGTTAAACATCTTCATTCATGATCTGGATGATGGGGCAGAGTGTACCCTCAGCAAGTTTGCTGATGACACAAACCTAGGAGGAGTGGCTGATACACCAGAGGGTTGTGCTGCCATCCAGAGGGACCTTGACAGGCTGGAGAAATGGGCTGACAGGAACCTCAAGCATTTCAGCAAGGGGAAGTGCAAAGCCCTGTGCATAGGGAGGGATAACCCCAGGCACTGGTACATGCTGGGGACTGACCAGCTGGAAGGCAGATTTGCTGCGAAGGTGACCAAGCACTGGCACAGTTGCTCAGAGAGGCTGTGGAGTCTCCATTCTTGGAGGTATTCAAAAGCCGTCTGGACATGGTCCTAGGCAGCCTGCTTTAGGTGGCCCTGCTTGAGCAGGAGGGTTGGACCAGATGACCTCCAGAGGTCCCTTCCAACCTCTAGTAGTCTTGATTCTGTGATTTCTTTGATATGATGGGAAGCTTTTGGTCAATGTGTTGTGACACTTATATTTTCACCCTTAGTGTCTATGTAGTACATTTGGGTATGATTAATTTCAGATTCTGCTCTTYCCATTTCACACATATTCTATATATTCATTACTGTGATTCTAAATGTGAAACAGGCCATACAAAAAAATAACCTTGTGCCTTCTCAACAAATTAAAACAAACCATTTGATGAGTCAGTAATTTATACTGTTTACTTCCTTTTATGTCAACAAAACTGAGATCTGAAACAACACATAATCATAATGATTATAGACATAATGAGCTGATTTATTACGTACTCACCACATGGTATTCTGGTGCATATTCAACTGTAATGATGTCAAATAATACAACTGGAAAGCCTATCTGCTCAGACAACCACTGCCTACTGTGAACAATAAATTAAGCTAATGTGGTATCAGACACATGGGGTCTSTGGATTCAGAGCCCTGTCTCTACTTAAATTATATTGACTGTATATATCAAGTCTTTGATATTTTTAGAATTTCAGGAAAGAAGAAAATCAGCCAGGGATTCTTTTAAGGAACGGTTGTGAGTGCTGAAGGTAAATGCAAATGAAATACTCTCCCAATACAGTTCTGTGATGTGGGACCACTCTACAGCTTGTGCATTTGCACTGAGTTTAAGAATCTGTTTGTCGCAATTGCGAGTCTAGTTCTGCCTACTTCCTTGGCTGTATAAAGTGTTATTCCAGAGGGGAAYATCCTTTGGCAGGGCTACTGCAGCTACTTTCATACTTTCACATTTCGTTGTACAAGACAGGAACTTCTCCGCATGCTACCAAAAGAATCATTCCCTGGACCACTACCAAGACTGTTTATGGCGCATAGCTGCCTTCCCTACAACATGGATTTTTATGTTGATTCATACAACAGCCGATGTTGAATGAAAAGCAGATGTAATAGGTGCTGCAAGGTGAGTAGAWAAATAATGGATAGGTGTAAGCATGGAGAATAAGTACCATGAACAGTAGAGAGTGGAGATGAAGAGAAAAGAACTGAAGAGGAGCAGAGGCTTCTGTTTAAACATAAATAATATAATAAACCCAAGAATAACTACATATACCATAGGTCAGTCTAGAACCAGATGCCCAAAAAGATAAAAAAAGTATCTGGAGTGAAAKCACCTGTCAATATGATCTCTGAACACATCAGTACTGCATCGGAACAGAAAGCCTTACATTCATTCCAGGCAGCTGATAAAATAAAAAATCAGGTGTTTCTGTTTCCTGCATGTATTCACTAGTTTTCACCAGAATCCTACTGACATATGGTCTCAAGTGTCTGTGATGCAACTGTGCATTGTGAAGCAACATTTCTGGTTATCATCTTTAAATTTACCTGTGTACCCATTATTCCTGAATCCTATATAAAAAATCTGATTTACTTTCTCTTGGTCATTCTTCATGTTATTGTATCTATCATCATCATCATCTATCTATGGGTCATCTATCTATTATGTTGTTTTATCTAAAATAAGGAAGTCAAATCTTTCCAGTGTTTTGGCCTTTTCATGCATCTATTAAATCTCTTGCCCAGCCATGGGTCTAATAACATTACTGATATCAGAAACAGGTAATAACTGCTCTATTTATTTGAATAAATAGAAATGAAATCTTTGGCTAAAAAAGCTTAGTTATAGCTCAGTTGTGCTCAGTGTAGCTGTTTCTAGAAGCTGAGCCTGATCTTTTAAAAAAGCTTGTCCTGTCTTTTTTGCGCCTTTTCTTACCGCAGAAGTATCTCCAYTTGATCAAATCAACTGATTTTACAGTTCCTCAATTTAAAGTAGGTCAGGCCCTATCTTCTGTTTCTCAAGATTATTTTCTGTTTAAGCTTTCACACACGCTGTAAAGAGCTCAGTCCATTCACATTGGACACCCTCACCTACAGGCTCAGCCAGCCCTGTTCAGAGGGCTGCCCCAATGGTCGTGCTGCACCTTCCCCGTGGGCTCCTCCAGAACAGGGTTCACCACGGAGCTCACACTGGCTTAGTTTCATTCGAATGGACAAGGTTTGCCTGGGAGTTTTCCCCTGCCTCTTTGTCCCTGTAACTTTTTCTGCTAGGCTGATTTTTCACTGTTCCKTGGTTACTGCCCCTTCCTTGCTACAGGGACCATCCAAACTCTGTCACTAACACAAGGGACATGACTCATTCAAGCCAGGACTGAACTGATCCATCTGGGATATATACAAGGCCCATTCTATATGATTTCAGCATTTTTATGACCTGTGAACCTATGGAAAGCGTTTTGAGATGGGCTTTCTGCAGTATAGACCATCACTATTTCCCATGCAGGTTCTACCAAAAACCATGTCTATTTTGGCTGTTGGTGAATAGCATTAGGAGTAGCAGCATGGTTATCATAAGGTGCTTTGCCTGCATGTTCTTTAACGATGTTTTTTCCTCTGGAGTCTGGGACATCCCTCCAGAACATGAGCTAGTCAAGGTTCAGTGATTCACGGGTAGATTTGGAAGATACCTGTCTCACAGTTGCAGAGCAAGAAGACATTTTCCTGTAATTTCTAAGGAAATGTATGGGTACCAAAAATTGTCTTTGAGTTCAACACAACCGACACTGAAGTTTCTCGGCGATTTCTTACTGATTTCAATGGACAAGGCAAAAATAATGGAATAAGTCACAGATGGCAGAAGAACAGATGTTTTACTGTCCTTTTGAAGCCACCATCCACTAAAATAATTTCGGAAGAGCTTGATCTTGTCTTTGAGCTAAAGAATCTTCAGACTCCTGTTAACCAGGGAAAAGGCACAGGGAGAAAGAGCTGAAACTAATTCTAATAATTTTATTTTATCTTGCCTACTGATAACATATTTGAATGGTGTTTAGCATGGAAAAAAATAAGTCATTTTTGCATCTACATCTAATGGGAATTTAATGTCACATTGCTTTATGACAGAAGCTTTGATTAATTAGCAGCATTCTGAACTCAGAAACTGATGGTCTGTGAGTTTAGCTCAGCTCAAGATGACTGTTAATTTAAAAACCACTAAGACTTGTTATTTCTTCTTTTCATTATATTCCTCCAGAATTCACTGTCAAGAAAATACACTCAACAGGTATACATTACCAGTAGTCACAACCACACATCCTTGGCTTTGACCACATGCGCTAGACTTCACGTTGCTACACAGAGCTAAGGAGCCCTCACACTCAGTGTCGCCATGGGACTTGCAATCTTTGTTATCTAAGAATGTATTGGATAAGTAGCACTAGGAATGAGTGAATGAAAGAACGAATGTGCATTTGGGCCAATTTGCAAAGCTAAACTGCAATCCAGCAGTGTGCCTTCCTACACTTCCTAGGACTGGGACTACCCATATACTAGGTGAAATGTTAGCTGTAATGTTTGATGTGTGCTGTGGAATTTTTCCTTTCCATGAAAGTTCAGTTTAAATACTGCTGTGACAAGACTGGAGGAACAACAAAAAAAGAGAAAGCAAGCCACTTCTCTCTAATGTTCAAGACATGACAAAACATTCAAGACAAGTCAAAATGAGGTGCTCAGAGTAGCATCCCCTTTCTATCCCACGTCGGGGCTAAATTACAAAACATCCCACTTCCACAGGCCAACCTTAAGTAACCTCTCCTCTTCCAATTCTGTCCCAACCTGTCATTTGCCTGCCTGAGCCCAGTCACCTCCTCTGTCCTTTCCCTCTAGAACTGGTAGAATATGAGGCATCTTCTATTAGGGAAGATGTTCTAACCTCTTCTTTTGAAGACAATATTGAAGCTTTTCTCAACAGATGTTAATCTTCTCACCCAGCCATGAATGCAAATGCACTTTACAGTGTAGCTTACCAGATAAAGTTGTTGTAAGAATCATAAAATCTCTCTCCTTCAGATAGCAGAGGTAAGACAATTTTCTTGCTGAAGGTCAGTTGAGCATTTCAGGCATATTTCGGGTAACAGCACAAGAAGAAAAAGCATTTCACTGTTGGCTCTGTGAAATAAAGTCAGGCACTATATCTGACCAAATGATTTCAGTTTTTTTTTCCCATGGTATAACAGTAAGGCAACAAATATTAATTCTTATGATGTACCTGAGAAAAAAAAACCACCGTGCGTGAATTTTGTTATATTGATCTCGGGAAGCATTGTAGAGATTAATCAAGAATGATTCTTGCAATTGTGCTTAGGTACTAATAGTGGTGAAAACTCCCAAAACTCCAGAAAGAGATGATATTTTATAGAATACACTGTCTAGAATACACAAGCCTGGATCTGCCTTTCATTTACTCCCTTACTATTGTTATTTGCCATTCTTCTTAGCTGAATATTTAGTACTATGTGTAGCTAAAGAGTGTTAAGATCAATGCTGCGTTTGTAGCCAAAGGCATTAAATAGCACTTGCCGACAACATCAACAACACTGAACCACCAGCACATTAAGAGCAAAACCAAACCAAAACCAGCCTCCCCAAGCCCCCCCAAAACAAAACTGTAAAATAGAGACAAGTGACCTAGATGACTATCTGAGAGGCTGAATATTTTAGAACAAATTTGTTAAAGATGCTCACATGGGCCTCATTACAGTCTACAAATTAGTCACCAGAACATTCTCAACTGGCATAGAAATGTGAGTGTTTTGGAGCTGGAGGACTCTGAATKTCTCATTGTGCATTTGGGTATGAACCTTTTCTAGGCTAACAAACGACTAAGGCTGGCTCAAGTGCTTTGGGAAAGAATTTTTTTTTTACAAATATGAGAAAGACAGAAATGGTTCAGTGGTTGGGGCCCTGGATTCTGACATTATTTTATAACCATTTGAGCGTGACCACAGACCTCCTTCATGATGTTACTCAAACCCTTAGGGCCTTGGTTCTCTTTACTTTACAGGACAGTTGCGAAAAGAAATCCATAAGCACAGGGCAGGCGCTCAAGAATGACAGAATTGGGAGCTATTGGGAGCAAAGAGATAGCTCTCTGTAAAACAGGGCTGCTGGGGTTTCAGTGTTTTTTTCTTCTTAGCCAAGCTTGCAGTGGAGTAGGACGTACCTGAGTACTGTGATCATCAGAGCTGGCAGAGAGGACTCAGTCTAGGTTTGTTTTTTCAGAGCTAGTATTGCGTGAAATAATAGGAGGCAGAAAAATCAGTGGTAGCCATATCGTCAGTCAACGGTTTACAAAACCTGCAGGCTTGCTATTTGGGAATAGAAACTACCTGAAACCTGCTTCATATACAAAATGGTACCTTTTTTAATGGATAGGGAGATTTGACAGAGCTCCCTACCTGTGATGCTTTTTTTCACCCAGCTTTCTCTGAACATGGTCCTAAGGTGCTAATTTCCACTGTCTCCCAGGAGATAGAAATGTTAAAAGCAAAGTACTACAAGAGTGGCGTGGTTTGGGTTTTATATTGGGAAAATCTTTTTCAGATTCCAGTAACAGTAGCCCTGTTGGCAGCCTTATTCCTTGGGGATTTACAAAGGGAAATCACCCATTTGCCCAGACAGCAGAACAAGCATGGCAAAATC
The DNA here is from genome assembly GCA_030449065.1 of Oceanodroma leucorhoa. Lineage (NCBI taxonomy): Eukaryota > Metazoa > Chordata > Aves > Procellariiformes > Oceanodroma > Oceanodroma leucorhoa. Next base: position 2,489,571 of record JASVER010000020.1, read on the forward strand.
TTTCCTGCTGTGCTCTGAAGAAGCAGCTGCTGAGTATTAAGGGATACATATTCACACCGTGTTCCCTTGTCAAATAGCACAGAACTATTTCCCAGCTGGCAAAACCCTCTGGGCAGCCCAGTGGCTTTCCCCCAATCCAGTTGCCAATTCCTCCCAGTCTCCTACCTCTAGAATGGCCACAAAACCCTCCCTTTACTCTGAGCCCGCTATTAAACACACAGACAGGTCTCGCCCTTACGAGTTTCCCCCGGATCACATTTCTCCGTGCTCCCATTGGGAATGACCTCAGCCCTCATGTGATGGCACCTTTCGCCCTCCTGTCTTTTCCCTGCTTGTGCTAAATGCTTATGAGTCAGCTGCCACTTTTTCTCTGCTGTGATGGCATCCTGATGGGATGACTCCAAAATTGGAGGCCTGGGACTAGTCCTGCCTTCCTGCTCATCATCAGATTCAGCTGGCGTGAGATCCTGGATGTGGTCACTGAATAGGATGCCAAAGTAGCGAGAGAATAAGGCAAATAAAAATCCTCTTTCCTCTACTGCTTCCATATCGTACTGCAAAGCTCTCAGCCATTATGGCCAAAGTTTTCTGTGGTTATATACACAAAAAAMCACATATATATATATATATATAACCTTCTAGGCTAAGGTTTTGCATGCCTAACTCCTAATGCTGTGTGACTGGTTGCTTTAAAGGAGCTGAACCTCCCCATTTTTTTTTAATGCTCAGTCCCCCAGATATAACCATGTTGTGTTTAAATGAGAGAATTGTACCCGTTTTTCCTGCCAGAGTGCTCTGAGCCAGCATTTTGATCAAAGTGAGGCCAACTGATAATACTGTAAGAAGCAATCATTATTAGGAAACTCAAATCAATGAATCTCTGGCAATTTATAATGGATAAGAATCTGCCTTTAGCAATAGGGAGAGCCTTGAAGCTGATCTAAATGGTCTGGTAAGGCACAGCAATCCTCAGCAGTCATAAAGCTGTCATAACTGGCTGAAGCTGAAAGCTCTGGGTTAAGTGGGCATCCTGGGGATCACTGCCAGATACAGCGGCTCCCTGGTTGCTGCAAAAAGCCCTGAGAGATGAAGCAGGTGGCTGCAACTTCAAGTAGTCGGGAAACTGCCCCTCCTTTTGCTGGGTATTGAGACCTGTAAAGAGCAGGAGAATGAGATAGTGACATGAACCAGGCTGGATCCTAGGAAGACACATGGAAATCCAGCCAGAAAAAAAGATTTCTGAGTTTTCAAAAACAACTGTAAACTTTAACTCTCTCTTGGTGTTGCCTCTTTGGAATACACAGAGAAAGCATGCTTCTTACTTCCAGCAAAACAGAGTGTTTTTATGTCACTGGGATAACAAACATTTTAAATTTATAGGGGTCATTTTATATAGCTCTTTGCCTAAGTATAAATCACTTTTACTCATTACCAGGGAAAAAAAAACGTAAAAATGACTTGACATTCTTATCACCTGCTCAGTTCCCAACCAAAAGATTTACTGCATTGCTCTCTGGGAAACATTCTGGTGGTTAAGAGACTCATATAGAAACTCAGCTGTGAGGTAACCTTATGAGAGATGTAAGTCAAACTATAGTCATCTCCATAAACCTGTAGTATATTGAGTGTCAGATTAGGAAGGATGCATAAGAGACTGATATCATTCACTTGACTTTGACATAACTACCATACAACCCATATTCTCCACAGAACATCATGATGTTTGAGAGGCTTGTGGCCATTTAAATTTACTAGAGAATGCCTTACTATTCAACACAGAATCTTTTAAGGCAGTGAATTCCTTGCTGAGATAGTATCTTCAGTGTAATTGAAAAATGGATTTGTATTTGGTAAATGTTATTTGCAGCTGTAGTCACTGCAGATTTGCTCTAATTCCTTTTAACCTGCATGTATATGCAGAAGTACYCTGCTCCCAGGGTACACCAATACTCTGTTTCAGGAATCACCACAGAGATTTTTGCCACTGGGATGTCCCCAGTTTTGCAAGAGTATGTGGTTACTTCACCTTATTCCTGCTCTTCTTTGGAAAGGGTCACATTGCTCATTGGGAAAGCAGCCTGTGAACTCTCTTCAGCGTAGGAAATTTGGTTGTGACTAGTCTTTAATTGGATTGTGCTAATGGACACAAAGGCAGCAGCCTGTAAGAGACGGTTTACAGCCATTTCGACAGTACAGTTGGTAATAAAGCCTCATCCTTTGCAGGTCCTCTGGAAGAAACTCTGCCCCTGTGTAAATTCTTTTGAGCTGAGCACAGCATCAGCCTTTAACACAGACAAAGATAAACAGTAACTTTGATAATTATTGAAGACAGTCAGTATTGGCAAATCTTCTTTTTAAGTAAGTCTTAACAGGATTAATTGCCACAAAGATGAATGAGTTTGCTATTGATACTAATGGCAGTAGGATTATCTCCCTGTACACATTAACAATTGCCTATTATGCATATACATATGAAGAATTCATGCTGTCAAGAGAAAAACGGTTAAAAATCTATTGATCTTAGCTGAAGAGCAGTATGAACTAGTCACACATGGAGAAAACTTACTTCTGAATCTGTTCATCTGACTCAACCCTTCTTTTTTTTTGAGCAAGCTGAATTCTTTGCCCTAGAATAAATGGTAGACTGCTGGGAGATTTTCTAAATGAGCCCTGGAAATCCTCATTGAGAGATTGAAGGTTACTTTTTCCTGTGACCTGTCCTTCCTGACAGGAATTGCCAACCCCAGGTCTGAGGGAGCAAAGTATGTGATGCTTAAAGCCATCTATATTGTGATTTTAATAAAAATCTCTGAAGCCTCAGGGATTCAAGGAGACATTTCTTTGTGTTGACTTCATTCTGCACACAGTAACCTGCAGCACAGGGAACAGACAGATAGGGAGGTGGAAAAAAATAGAGGAGAAGTTAATTCCTGCTTTACCTGCAGTAGGAAAAGTCACAAGTCCATTTATGAGTTCCTTGCAAACTTTYGTTGAGACTCCACATTGGATCATGCTAAGAGTCCTTGTGCAATTATTAATGTGGCTCTTTTCTGTTAGTGATAGCAAGTCTGTGGCATGAACTTCTTAATTCTTTCCCGCCAGACTTAGACATGCATTTGTCTATGCTAGTTTTAATGTAGCAAGAGTGACTATATTGCTTATCTTTGAACTCAGTCCCTGTCTTGAGTGCTGGGGTTTTTCTCACTCTTTCCTGGTTCCCTTTTCTCTTCCTGCATTGATGCTCTGTATTTACTTCTAGTTATGTTAATTAGCTGTGTGTGAAGTGGATAGTGAATTTATCATCATTGCAGAAGTCTTCCAAGGAAGTCTTGGGTTGTTAAGATTTCTATCAAAGGTCACAGTGAAATCTATGCCTTTTGCAGAAGATCTTTTTCTCCCCACGATGCTATGCAAGGTTTTGAACATAGAGTCCATTGCTGTTCCTTCCTTTCTCAGCCTAGGTTTGCCTTTCTGTGTCCCAATGTATTCTCATCAGATGATTTTGACAAGTCTTTTGACCCACAAGCAAGCATCACTGTCATGGCAAGATGATGCTGACAAGAACTTCCTATTTTGCCTGCTTTCTCAGGAGCCTTCTGAAGCATCTCAACCAACACATAAACAGAGCACATGCTGTACTTTCCCTCAGCCACTGGTGACTCTTCAGCATCACTGCCCATGAGCTTGCACATATCCACCGCTAGCTAAATAATTCAATGTCTGCTGAGGGATATATTGGAAAAATTCAATTAGTCTTCTAAAAAGTGTATATTAATGAAGTGAGAATTCTGCCAAGGGCAACGGGTGCAATTTATGCTGTTAACGGAGGATATCACTCACAACTAGAAGAATAAATTGGGTATCACCAATGCACTGAATAGCTCTCTTGAAATAGGGGTGGGGGATAGAAATAAAAATAATATCTCGATAGCATTAAAGAATCCATCAGAGAGTTTGAGGCTTTTTATTAAAAACTCTAATCAAAGCTGGATCCCATTGTGCTCTCACTCTAGCTTAATGGTTGGCAATGCTTCTCTGATCTCAGTGGCATTGCTAAGATGAGACTCAGGTTCAGCTGAGCACAGTCAGAGGCAGATTCTTTTTAGTCTCATTTACTTAAGAGAAGAGTGGACTGAAGAAAAAAACCTATTTATTTACCAAGATTGATGAGAAGAGGCTAGAGAAATGAAAGCAATATTCCCTCCTGTGTTCATTTGTATTGCATAACTGCACGGATTAACCATACCATCTCCAAAGGCAGTCCCCTCCACATCACGGACGTGAGCCATTGCAGTGGCAGGGCACAGGGGAATTTGCACTCTGTGTGCTTGCCCGTTTGCCACGTGCTGCTGTATGACCTCCATTAAGGGGCACCACAGTGTTCATCRGGGCTTCTGTTAGATGACAAAGGCCTCGACATACATACCCTTTACCCTTGGGTATGTACAACTGGGTGAAGTCAGTACCCCCTGGCTGGGCTTCTTCAGCAAAGCCAGCCTCTCTCAGAAAGATTTGGTTTCTCCCTCAGTTTGGGAGGCTTCTCCCTCAGGATGCACATAGCCCCCACAAACAGCATCTTGATCTCCAAAACTGGGAGCCCAGCTGCCTTCTCCCTGCTTGGTTATGCCTCTCACAGGCTGCAGGTGCGTTCTGGTGGTCCTGCCATTTCTGCCCCTCCAGGCCTGGGTGCACCTCTGCATCTTGTGCACAGGGGTGAAAATGCTCTCCCTGTTGCAGGGTACCAGGGTGGGCCTGCCACAGCTCTGCACCCCAGAGCGACCTGGCCACCACGTTTTGCAGCCGTTCTAACTCCTAGACATCAGTTCTGAGGACATGCTTCTGCTCGTTTCTGGTTTATAACATTTGGACCTGGTTTTCTACTGGGTGAAGGCAGGGTCAGGAGCAGGTCCCGGGGCGAGACATTTTGTGCAGTGCCTTGAGTCACATTGTATCTTGTTTTTCAAAGAAAATGGCACAGGTGACCTAAACTCAGTCAAAGTGACTGTGAAGGATTTGGCACTTTTAACACTACAGACTGAGATGTCTCTGACATTAGGGATGCTCCTATAAGATAAATGGGTCTTTACAGAATTAGGCTAGATATACTGCCCTTTGAAACATTGGCCAAAGTTGAAGTTCAAGTTTTTTTAAAGTTTTTTAACTGCTTGGCACAGGCCAGCCTTCTGTAAGGGAAGAGTATTCAAGGGAAAAGAAAATGCAAGAAGATGCATCCCATGCTAGGGAGAGATAAGACAAAGTCAGCTCCTTCTCTGAAACTCACTGGGAGTTTTGTAATATTCCAGAAGGAGCAGAACTGAGTCCCTAATAAAAAAACTCAGCACCCCACCCTCTGAAGAAAACCCATGCATTAGAAATGTCTCACAACAACATTAGAGTACATACAGTTTTCAAATGTTTAATCTTCTGGACAATACTGAGCATCCCAACATATTCCTAGTGAGGCCTCCTCTACACAGTTATTTCCTTTGAGAAAGTATCATGTCTGTATGTGGGAAAGTAAGTTGGAAACATTTATATGTTCTGTCAAATAGCCTCTCGCATGTGCTGAGCCTTGATGTGCCTCTTCAGAAGTTAAAGTAAGTTGTGAAGTGGAGACAAATGAATTAATTTCAAGTCTTTCATACAAAAGAGATGTAGTGTGTTTGTAGAGTAATCAACACGTTGCTTTTCCGTATACGTCAGCAGTGTGTGGATTTTTTTCTTGTACTGCATGTGCTGTTTACTGACTCGTTTTAATCGTGTTTCCACGGAGTATAGCAATATGCTTGCTTTCCGTAGCCGCTGAGCTCAGACTTAGCCYAGTCTCCTCCAGGACTTTTCCCTGCCTGTATGATGCAGGAGCAAGGACAGCCATTTTGGACACATAAAATAAAGGTGCAGCGAGAATTCAACAGGGAAAAAAAAAGCAGTTACTTAAGATGTTTTTCTCCCTTTATATGGATTTTCTGATCCTCTTGCAACTCAGAGGGCTCATACAGTACAGGGCATGCAGCTAGACTGTGGTTTTTCTGGAGAACTAATGTTGATCTAGCAAATTTCAAGCTCCTGGGGGGTCGAGAGGGCATGCTGATGTAACCTGCTAGACCAGAACCTCCTCCAGAACACCATGCCTTCATGTATTTCATGCTTTTATCAGTGCCGGCTGGTACTTGCCCAAGCAATTCCTGTGCATGGCTGGCTGGCAGGTAGGATGCTCCAGGTCCATGCCCAACAGCACTTTGCATGCAGTCATCCTGTTGTGGAGGATATGAGAATTTACAAAATTTGATGGAGTTTGCTCTGTGACATTTGGCCTTATCCTTCAGCAGGGGGGCCACAGACACAGTCTTTGCTTGGGGGGTGCCAGAAGGACTCGCAGGAGTGTAGTTTCAGGGCACTTTGCACTGGCCGCAGTCCTGCCTGCCTCCCCCCTCAGCTGCACCCTCCTGCCTCTCCCCAGACCAGCATAAACACTCACCTGCCTCCACCGTGAGCTGAACCAGAGGGCTAATCCAGGACCTATCACTCTCCAAATTATTAATTTTAGCTATACCAGATCTCCATCTCACCACAAGTGTGTAGAGACCCCCCACCACCTCAACTGAAGGGTGGGAAGAGGAGTGAAACCCCCAGATCATAGACTTGGTCTAAGCTGTTGTGGAACTGTACCTAAGTCATGGATAAGGTCCCAGCGCTTCTCTACTACTTCTCTTTTCAACGCTGATGTGAAAACCTATTGTTTCTCAGTTCTGCTTCGGAAACAAGAAGTGGGCCTTTCAGTTTCTATAAATAAAAACATGCCCTTCTTACAATAAGACATCAAACTCCAAGGTTTAATTCAAAAGGAAGGGTGGCTTTTTCAAGGTTCAAAAGATTAAAGAAATATTTTCATGGATCTCACCACATAGTGGTTACTGTTGAAGCAGGGAACTTATAAAAACCAGTGGCCCTAGAAAAACAGATTGCCCTGGAGAGCCTGAGTGGTCCCATACAAGAGAATAACTTGTGGTGGATACTGTAAACTCCTTTGGCATACAATGTTCCTTATTCCACATTTGCACAAGGCTTTACCAATGAAACCTCATYCTCTGTTGCCACATAGGTAATACCACAGTATGCCACAGGGCAGCTGAACAGGCAGAGTGGGGAGGTTTCCTGCAGAAACCAGGCAGATGGCTCCAGGGCCCTGCCTACTTTTCTTTGGACTGTCACTGAAAGGAAAGTGTCTTTACAGGATTCACCAAAGATTTTCCAGCTGAGAACTCCAAATGGGTTTAGCATCCCTGCAGGACAACTTGATAGCTTGAACATACCATTCAAATTTTACCCACAAAAGTGAAAGCTTTCAGATTCTTTCCTTGAGAGGAACTTCAGGTGATGCCTGGTTGGCAGCCCTCTAGAAGTTAACCTTAGAAGCCCTAAGACCTCCAGCTCCACAAGCAGTACATCTGTAAAGCATGGCCATTATTCACTGCTGTGCTACCCCAGCTGAATTCCAAAGCAGCTCTGTAACTGCTGCAAAATCTGACTAATGAAGTGCTAAAACAAGCCCAGCAAGTGGAAGGATTCAATTCTTTTTTAGTTCAAAGCTTTTGCAATTAGGGATAATTATGATCTGACATTTATACTGCTTCTGTTTCAGTTTTCCTGCAGATGAGATCTGGGTTTTGCACACATAATACTGTTTAGTTTCGGTAAATATTTCAGTAATAGTGTAAGTGCTCTATTATCATGTAGTAAAAATCTGTTGCAACATTTATTTACTAATAGCTCTGAACTGTGCAGAAATGGCCAAAGAAAAAAAACAACAGAGGCCCAGTCTGGAAATGCATGAATGGGTTTGCAAAAGCACTGTTTGCTTTTTCCCTGTAAGCTTCTATTGCTGCAGGGAAATTTGATTTATGAAGCCTTGAGTCCATGTCTGCTTCAGACCCTGGCCTGTTGCTTAATTTAGCAACAAGACATCGGCTGTGGATTGGCTGCCCTGGAGCAGCACAGTGGTTGGGCTCACTCTCTCTTTCCCTTGTGTAAGGTCACTTTCTCCACAAGCTTGAATGTGCGATGTGTTGCATACAAATGGACAGGAAAAGGCAAAAACCTGTTGTGAAAACTGTCTGGCTTTCTGGTACTCATCAACAATATTCAGCCTGTTGCAATTGAAATGATACTGCCTTAATCCTTCAGTCTTATACCTTAAATCTCCCTTCAACCCTACTCTGTTTCTGCAAGCCTTTCCCCTGCAACCTCCTGTGCTTCTTGTTTGCATTATTATTTTATAGCACCTTTACCCAAGAGGCTTTATCTTACAGACATTTTGGAGTAGAGACAGACCATCTGAGCTCCATACTGTTCAGTTCAATAGACCAAAAGGAAGGTGATATGACAGCCGGTGTAAGTATCATATCATTAAACACACGTAGTGAGATGCAAGGGACTCTTAAGTCTTACAACTTCTCACACTGAATGGCTGGAAAATGGAGGTGTATTAGGTAAAAAACAAGTAACAGAAAGCCTAAAGGATTCAGCACCTAAACTTTAGGTTTATTTTTTTAGGGTGTCTCTCTGTGCTTTCAGAACATCAGGTAAACTTCCTTCCTATTTTTACCTTCTCGTCCCTTAAGTGTATATTCTTGCTAGCCCGTGTCAGTTTAGGTCTGGAGTAGCTGCAGTCACTCCTAGGAATCAAATGGATATGCTCCATTGTAAACATTTGCATTTATCAGATGACAGAGAACAGAGATGAAGCAATTTTTAATGTCCTCTTCCAGCAAGTGCAGAGCTTACATCTCTTTAGGAGTTGCTGACCACTTTGGTTGGATTAACATTTTAGTTACTGACTTCAAGAGGTGGCCTGTTTGACTCTGCACCATGTACCTTTCTGGATATACATATTGTTCACATGGATGAAAGCTGTATGGAGCTCCATAAGCAAAGCAGAGGCATTCTACAGCCATGGGGCAGTCCTTCTGTCAAGCATCAGGCTTATTCAAGCAAAGAAAAAGTCTCAAGAACCCGTTATAATGAAATCTTTCACAGAATCTAAATATAGACGTTTCTGTCAGTTCCCTCATTAATAAATCACAAAGAAGAAAACACAATTGCTGTTTACACAGGAGTCAAATCAAATCACCTAACCTTTATTTAGCATTGGTTTCTGCTATGACTTTTTCCATAGTCGACCTTTTCTACTCAAGAGAGATCTTTAAAAAGAATAGGCAGGAATTGGGGGGGGGGGGGAGAAATGAAATTATCTTGCTGAAGTGATAATTAAGCAAGACAAGGGCCATGAAAATAATGTCTTTTCATGCAGCTTGCAAAGGTCTGTGCATACTCAGTTGCCTTGGGCAACAGGACAAACTCCGTGATGCTCTGCCCCTCCTACTGCCCTTCCTGTCCCTGACATCAGCACGGCACTGTCATTAAAACTGTCGTAAAGAAACAGACGGGGCTGATGGGCTGGCTGAGAGAAGCTGTGACAGCTGCTTTGTGTGTGTCACTGGGTTTTATCACTCCATTACAGGATAATAATAATGATTAGCCTTGCCTTGCTCTCAGAATGGAAAGAGGTATTTTTGATGAAAGGAAATAAAAACTTAGTTCGGGCATCATGGCAAGATTTCAAGAATCAACAGCATCCGTCAGCAAAACCCTGAGTAATTATTCTAATCTGTGTTACAATAACCCCCAGCTGGCAAATGTACGAAACAACCCCTGACCTGAAGGGCTCATAGGTTAAAAGAAATGAGGGATGTGGTGTGGAGCAGGAAGCCATTTTTGCATACATTAATGTGCAGTCCTAACTGAAATACAGGCATACATATGTACATTTCGTATACAAATATAGGGCAAGCCAGTTTCTAACACTGCCTGTCAGATAGCTCTCGCTTGCGGGACACTGTGCTACCCTTTACACRTGCCAGGTTGGTTGCCCGCTCAGCAGGGGAGGTGGCATCTCACGCAGGTTCTCTGAGCCATGTGGCATGGACCAAGCTCTTCCTGTTATCTGTGTGTGAAAGCAGGGTGTCCCAGGTTAGCTCCTCTGATTCAGTCTGGTGTTCGTGATGTCCAAACTGTCAACCTAACCGACTCCCCCATTAAGTGCCTCCTAGGTTGATCAGAAATGTCGGTGGAGTGTACCCAACAATTTCTCTGCAATAACGCCCCTCCTGCTTTAGTGGCCTTTTTCAGATTCCTCCTGTTGCCTTTTCCATCTGCTAGAATGCTTACAGATAAGTATAACTTCAACATCCTTACAATCACTCCTAACAATGCACCAAGGTGTATGTAAAACACTCACTTGGCCTCTTCAATAAGGCAACCAAATAAGAGACATTAAATAGCTCATTCATAACGTAACCTGTCATGCAGCACCCATTGCCCTGGTTGGCACTGCCCTTCCTTGCATTAAGAGACACACTGTTCAGCGCTAAAGTCTATTCTCTCAAGAACTGTGCATCAGCCATCAGTAAGCATCTGCCTTCTTTTATGAAAATTTCTCTGGTAACTTACACAGAATTTTTCAGATTGTGCTAAACCGTAAACACAAATGCTGGGCAAACTGATCTGGGTAAGGAAGCCAGATAACTGCCGAACTACTCCACCAAAGTAAAACCACTACCTAAAGCTTTTTTTTTTTTGCTTCAGCACTGAAGTGACCTTCCCAAGCATATTTAGGGAACTATGCCCCTAGTTCTTTAACACACCAGCTCCAATCTCTGCCACAGCACCATGTTGCATATGACTGGAGATTGTGCACTGGGCTTAGACATGGGTCCATAAAATGGCAGGATCACATATACATCAAMCCCTAGTAGGTAGTCTACAAAAGCCAAAAACTATTGCTTTGTTATTTCTTTTCTACTAGTTATTTCCCTAGTGTAAATGTTAGCAGTCCGTGTGACAGTTCTAAATGCCTTCTTTCCAATAATACACCAACACAATCTTTGTTTTCTTACCAGTGGTGCTGGAAGGTTGTTAGCTCATGGAGTGCACAGAGTGGGCAGTGTGTGAGGAAGAGAACTGCAGGACAAAACAGCATTTTTTTGGGGGGGCTTAAAGCATTAGAAAATGAGTCAAAGGTTCTGGGTCAGTTGCAGACTTCCTATTTGATGCTAAGAGTATAACACAAGAGGGGACCTAAATAAAAATTGCACAGATAATCTCAATTCCTGTAATTTCTGAGAGCTCTAAATTTCAGTCCTTGTGCTCATTAATATTGTGTTTTAAGCTTTCAAACAAATGTGAAATGTTCCAGRTAGTTATATCTGGCAACCACATATACTGGTAGTTATTCTGACGGTTCCTAGCATCCTTTTCTTCACTCTTGCACTTACAGAAGTAAAGATCTGACTGCAAACACAACAACACTAAATGACCTGAAAGTATATGCTGGTACATGGACACATATTTTGTGGCTTGTCTTGGGCCAGGGTCTGCCATCTTTATTTAATTCAGGGTGTATCTTGCTCAGGAGATAGTCCAAATGTAATTAGGTTTTCCTCTGATTTAAGCATAGGGGGAAAGAGACTCATGTCTTTACTGAAGTATTCCTCTCCATTAAGATGAAAACAGAGGTTCTCAGCAAAGCAAGCACTTTAAGCCATATCGTGGGACCGTGGTTGCTGATAATTGTTCAAATCAGATTCTCAGCTTTCCTCACAGGGTACCAGTGTAGGCTACTTTTCCCATGGCAGTTATCTCTAAGCAAGCTTTATTTTTCCCTGCTTTTAGAATTTTGTTTCTTATTTCAGTGAGAAGTTCCCTCCTTGGGCATGAAGTATTTTGCTTGCCTCATGAAATGTCAAGATTTCAGGAATCCTCTCTGTTGCACATGCAACAAAACTAGGGGCTTTTAAAGACAGAGGACTTTCTGGAACAAAACAAAGCCAGTAAAAATAGCGGACAGAAACACAGACAGCTTTCCCTTTAATCAAATGAGCCCCAAATCTGAGACTGCTCTATGATGCAAGAGACCCAGCTCTTCCTCTATCAAATTAAAAAGGGACTTGAGGTTTGCTTACCTTCTTTGCTATTTGGTAGTCAGTCTGTACTGCTCCTCAGCTGGAGCTCCATCACGCTCTGTCAGCTAACTCTTCACTGACCACAGAGATGGCGAGCAAGATGGACCCTGCGTCCCGTGATTGTATTACTTGCTGGTACGCAGGCCATCTGAATTTCTAGCTCTTACCTTGCCTGATTCAAATCAGGTAGCAGTGAAGACTGAACCACCTGGGGTTTTTTGATCGTGGGACAACAAATATTGTCTTAATATCTGCTGACGGAGTTTTTTCCTTTTGTATAGTAAGTTATTGTTCCGGAATCTTTGTCTCCCAGACTCCTATACATATTCCAGGGTTAATATGTCATATAATCCCCATATATATGCCATAGCCAGAGAAGTCTACAGGATCGGCTCTTCTGAAAGGTTCTTTTCCTAGCAAAGCTGACTCACTCCTTTCCAGCCAAGAGAGAACTATGGGTGGGTTAAGCCATGAAGCAGGTAACTTGTGAGGAGAATATTACAGCTTCAGAATATACCAGCAATTCAAGATCCTAGAAAGTCCTGCCTGTGATCCACATGATCAGCGTAGGATCTGACTACACACTCCTGGTTTCAGTGGAAGCAGAAGCAGTAATTCCTCTGTGGGTGTGCAATGAAGTCAAGTATAGTTTGGGAGTAATCCAAAGATATCAAGTTAATTGCTTAGTGCCACGTCTGTGTGCCGTACAGAGGAAGGAAATGGCAATTTCCTTAAGCTTTTTGTGCAAACAACACACCTCTTTGTGTTGCTTAGTTCTTAAAAGTTACTCAAAATTTGTTGCCTTCTTTGTATTTCATTTGTATAAACTGAACTGTCATTTTGCAAAAGGGACACTAGCTTCCATTTTACAATCATTAGCATTAACTGGCACATTCTGCTTTTATTCCTAACAAGACAAAAAGTATGCGGTGCCCATAAATCGCTCGTTGGCTTACAAGTTAACAGCATGAAGTGCAAAAATATGGTACTTTATGAGTTCCAGATTGTAACAGTCTTCATAAAACATCAGCAAAAAATTAATACAATATTCTGACCTATAATTACTTAAAAAATATAATTTGTGGTAGAAGCGTAGAACATTTTGCAACACAGTGACTTTTTAATACCTGCAGATAAATTCCTTTGGGTACGCTTTGAGAAGCATCATTTTTAACAGCCAGACTCTCCCACTGATAGAGAAGATGGTTCCGTCACATGAGACGTTGTGAAGGAGCCACAGCAGGCAGCAGAGGACCTTTGGACAGTCTGCTTGGTTCAAGAGCGATGTGAACACCACCACTGTTCTATCCAAGATCAAGGCTGCCCCTCTTTGCCTTCCTTAGTTAAAGGAATGCAGCTCTTCTTTAAGTCCCAGCTGCTGCTTGAAGACTCAGTGAACTTTTTTTAACCTTTAGATATACAGGCACCAGGCACAACCCATCTGCTTCTTGTCTGCGGTGTTCCTCTCCAGCATCAGGTCCTTTGCTATCCTTTCCAGGCTGATTATCTCAGGGTGTCTCTACCTGCCAAAGGTCGTCTCCCCACTCCACTCTGTGCTGCATACCTGCAGTTATTCCAAGTCCTCGCTGCTTCCCTTCGGCCCTTTGCTTGGTTACTCCTGCCAAGGCATTAAAGGGTTTCAAGATCACCTTAACTTTTGACCAATGCTGACACTCTGTGTTTGTCATTTACTTCATCTTCCCTGTGCAATGGCAGCCACACACTATATTTGTTCGGAGAGCTGGAGAAAAGCCTAATGCAAAACTGTAAAAGCTGCCTCAGGGATTCCCAGTGTTTATTAAAGTGGGTGGAACCAGGCATCCCTATCTCCTAGACATTTTAAAAACCTGCTTTAAGTGCCTAATCTGTCATGATCTCATGCATTTACACTGTCAAGAACAGCATTAGAAGAGAAAATTGAAATGGGTTTCTAACCTGAGAATATTTTTACAGTTTTCAATGTAAGCCTGATGGCATTCACAGTTGTAACTGCATGGAATGTGCTGCAATTTCCCTTTTCCCTGTACTTATGGGATTTCTTACTCCTTAAATCTTCATAACAATTTTTAATGGAAACCACAAATTTTCCATGCTTTTGAGCGAGCTTTATTCATTCATGAAAATGAGAATCTTTTGATGCTTCCTAGGAGTAGTCAAAATTTTAAAATAGTGCACGTTAATACTATTTGGTTTTGAAATTGTGAATTTTGGTGACAAAAAGACAAAAGTTTTTTTGCTAAAAACACTTCAATTGGCTACAAAGACAGTATTTCAATGCTCAAACAAAGACGAAAAGAGAAAAGAAAATAATATGCCTTCTTTGACTACTTTTACTACTTGCTGTAGGAAATCTTTAGCAAAGAGTACATGAACATTGATTTGGAAAACAAAATGTATCTACACACTTTACCTATGCAGTTAGCACCATATCACTGCTGAGGGTTGCCTACCTGTTTTCAGAACCGGACTCTTGTTTGGCAATTTGCCTTTTACATAATTACCTTACAAGAGAACATTGAGAAGAAGGCCTAAATTGAAAATACTTTTTAAAATTTTTACTCAGATTCCTAGGCTGTGGTGGCATGATCCTTGATGCCATAGCTGTGCAAATAGAAACCAGCTGAATATACTTAAACTGGATCAAGACTTTACATGTAGTTGTGGCATTTGAAAATCTGACTTAAGATTGATAGTTCCTTCAAAATTAGGCCTAATTCGTTCCAGCCAAACTAGTTTAAAACAAAATAGTCTCATAGCCAGACACAACACTTTAACCAAATGAGTAAAATTATGCCTTAACCAGGCTGTTGGTCCATGATAGGTTTTTCTAGGTAGCAAACATGGGCAGAGAGAGGACCTCAGAAAAACTGGTTATGCAACCTGTGAGGCACCTGGATCTTTGTTCTGACCCTTTACAGTCTTTCTTAGCTCATCCATCCCCCTGCCCTCTCCCAGCTAATCCTGTGCCAGTTGCTACCCAGTTTACAGGYGGGCCACACAAAAAATTGACCCGGGAGACTGGGCAGCTCCATGCCAGAGGCCCTCTTTAGGCCAGCTCCACTGTGCTGCAGATCAATGCAAGGCAGGCTCAGGCACCGTCAGAGTGACCAGCCAGGAGGGGAGGTGTGGACACCCGTCCCTCTGCACCCCTGCCCAAGCTGTCTGCAGCCCCCGCCGGCCATTCGCTTGCCTTTGGTGCGGCTGAGGCAGAACCAGACATTCAGGCTTTGGGCAGATGTAATTTCAACCTGCGGTTTTTCAGGGGTGTTGGGGAAAGGAATGAAATGGGTGATTTTGTGTGTTGCTTCTGTTGTATTTCACCTCCTTTAGCCCAAGGAATRTGAAGATGTTTTGTGATGTCCTTCATCACGGTGGGCAAATGAAGTAGAAACAACAATGATGTGTCTGATTGCAATTTTAAAAGGAAACTGTGGAATGTTTCCAGTTGTATTAGATTTAATCTCATTGGCTTTTTTTTCAAAAGCTAGCAGGCAGTGTCCCTTTTTTGTACTTTAACGTGAAAATAGAACACTGCTGAAATACATAACACCTGGTAGCATTCACCTGCAGTAACTCCATAACCCTGGCACTGACAAGCAATATATTAAAACATGATGCTGAAGATCAGTATAAGGCAATAGAAGCTAAATATATACCTCACACATGCAATCTCAGCAAGAGGGGCTCCAGTTTTTACATGTCATGAACTAACACCCAGTTGCCAGCCTCCCTCCCATCTCTAAGCATAATAAGGGATACAGAGAAGGGCATATTAGTTTTATAACAGCCTTGTCAGGTATAAGGCTTAAACTTTGGCTCCACACCAGCTGCCTGTTATTATTCTGGCTTTGCACCAGGGTCTGTTAGAACAGAAGAAGAAAAACCTTTCAGTCCCAAAGGTTCACAGAGAAGAAGGTCTTGGTTTGATCCCATTTTCCTTTTAACATTAATTGCATGTTTAGTTTTGATGGGCATGGGACCAAAAAGCAAAATAACATCTTCCACCATGAGAATGACTAGGGCCAAGCAGCAGAATTTAAGGCCATCTTGTTCTTACTGCTTCTGGCAGTGAAAATCCCTGATTCTAGCTCAGTCCTCCTCTCATCATCTTGGATGTGTGTTACAGAATAACCCTGTGCATCTCAAAGTGCAGTATGGAACGAGGATGTAGATACCCATAGTGCTTGGGACTATCTACATAAATGTAGCAGTTTGTAAATACTGCAGTGTACCCTCACTGCTCTTCTGCTATCTCTCTTCCCCTCAGCACTTCAGATGCACCAACCTCAGTCTCCGATCAAGAAAGGGCAGTGAAGACTTGATATGCTCATTTTTTATTTGAAAGTKTTTGTTCTTACCCTTTGCATGTTCCAGCAAATATAACCACTCCACTCAAAAAGAGCCCAAGTCGTTTTAAAGAGAATATGCAGGAAAAGCGAGCGTATTTTCATTCGTTTAGTTCTCAGCAGAAAAGGGCTTTGGTTTCCAGTTGGGGGCTGCATATGGTACAATACAAACTGATACCAGTAATCAGTTCTTCACATTTCAGAGAGAGTCAGGCTTAAGACCATAGCTTGATGTGACCCCAGTTCGAGAGAGGAACCCTGATGCAAGAAAGCCCAGGAAAGCAGACCATGARGAAAGGGTGGTGGGCTGGAGAAGGGAACAAAAAGTGGCCATGGAATAGTATGGCTATAGTTCCCCCTCCCTAAAACTGACCTGAGTCTCCCAGAGTCCGTTGTGTTTGCTCTCAGGGACTTGATAAGAACTAGAAGATACCCTGTCATTGCCCTGCTCATGCTGGTTTTACAGCACACCCAGAGAGATCCCCTTGCTCACAGATCAGCTCACCATGATGCCCAGGCAGGTCAGGAGGACCCTGTGCCTCCACCTGTGTCTTCAAAACAGGACACAGCTGGACCATTTGCAAAGGGCCTGAGTTCACCTTGGTGTGCCATAACTACAACCCCTAATGCAAGCAGGAACAAATTCATTCAGAGTTGCATTTTTCCTTCTCAGCATATTTTGGCTATACTTATTACAGGATAAGCTATTTCCCCTGCCAAAAGCATTATAATAATTTAATCAGCAGTCATCCACCATGTAATTTCCTTCCTTCCACCAACACTATCATCCTTAGGTCCAAAGTCATTTGAAAAGCAATTAACCACAAACTTCATTTAACTAACTAAAATGGGATAAGATATTTTTATTTGTTTGTATTTGTTACTGMAGCAGTAGTAACAATTTTGCTTGTTTGTTTTTGCAATGACTTAAGGGGAAACAAACAAGTTCTTTCAAATGTGTAATAAATACCTAGAAAAAAATAACAATAATTACGTATTCAATGTCAAATAAGTATTAGSTCCCCGTGTCCTGTATTTCACTTTCTTAAAATGTTTCCATTTTTAAAGACTGTTTGTAAAATAAATGTGGATTTATTTTATTTCCTAGAAAATCCTGTATTTGATGGCATTTTTTTTTCTTCTGTGCATGAATGGCCTGGGAACAACTGTTGAGTTTTCAGCTGTAAATGCAAATGTAAACCTATCCCAGCTTACAGTTTGAATGTGTGCTATTTGATCCACTTGTTTCGTGTTTKCAAGGTGTGATTTAATCCCCTCTATCAAATGACACTGTTTAGGTTCTCTGGTTGTTTGGCAAAAACACTGAAAGGTGAAGAAAAAGAAAGTGATTTCAAGGTATCCAAATATCCTTTCTCCTGGTTAGATGTGTAGGTAAACCATTGCCTGCCCAAAAGGTTCATAGCGTTTTTGAACAACACATTTAGAGAATAGAAAGAAAATGGAACAGGRGTCTTGATCTTAATGAGGCTTCTTTCATCTATAGGAGAGTGGACAGGGGGAGATTTGGGAGCCTGCTTCTAYATTTTCTGGGGAGCTCCAGGTCTCTGGTTTTTCCTGGCTACTATACCAGGGAGAAGCACATCTYTTTTTCACGCCAAGAGTAAGCTTGCTCATCCAGCATGCTGAGCCTCCCAGGCTGCTTGCAGTATACAGTCAGGGACTGAAGACATTCACTGGGGGAATAGGTATCTTAGCATAGTTACATTTTGCAGGCTGAGAAATCCTGGTAGAAGAGGGGGCTGGCATGCTGAAAAATCATTCCCGAACTGGTGAGGCTCAACGTTAAATAAGGCTCTTACATGCTGGAGACAGGAAGGTAGTGGCAAGCTTTAAAGGAAAATCACGATGATCTGTGAAGAATTGCATGGTCTTTTTGGGGGGGAACAGTTTTCTTCCTGGCTGTGCTTGTATGACATCCGTCTCTTGTCAGATGATCTGTAATACCACAATATGGCTATATGGGAGCAGCGCCAAGGTTGGCAGAAGGGGTCTCACATGCGGAGTGTGGATCCTGCTCTGAACCTGCCCCAGGTTCCCTGAGGTTTTGATTAATGCTCATCCCAAAGTGTTTCATCATTTTGTTTACTTCTTCAGCTTGGTGCCGCTAATGTTATTGCCACAGCACTGTACATCTTGAGCTGAACACATCTCCAGTTCTCCTAGCATATCAGTTTGAATTATGGAGATCTCAGTCACTTTGGAGAATTTGTCTTGGGGCAGAGAGCCTGTTTATTTGAAATGCTGCTGAATCTATGTTCGGTCCACATTGAGGTTGCGCAACCAATAAAAAAAATTCATGCAAATTGCTCTAAATGCCACTTTACTTGGAAGCATAAATTAAATCTGGATACAGGCATTGTCAGATTGATAGGCTCTGCCGCAGGAAAGAATAACTTTCATTTTATGGCGGTATTTGCTTATGAATCTACTGGGAGACTGTTTCTTTGTAGCAGTCTCTGCCAGCAGCCTTGTGAAGCGAAGCTTTGACATTCCCAAAGTTGTTCATCTTTCTGGTCAAGCACAGAGATCAGCCAGGACTCGTGAGACTGAGTTTCTGTTTCTAGCTCTGCAGCAGGCAGACAACCTCAGCTGGCTGCAGCCAGATCATCTGCAGAAGCCTGGCAAATTCTATTTCCCTTCCCCTCCTCTTTGTCTGATGWGACTTTAAACGTTTGGAGTTAGGAGCAACCTCCAAAGGCACCTCCATGCTGCATTGTTGCAGTAGAGTGGGGAGGGAGATAGCCAGGTTGTCCTGAACAAGCAATGTCAAGCAGCTCAGCTGAGACAGTGCCAAGTCACACACCCAGCTTGGCACTGTGCAGCCAGAAGCACAGCTAGCTTCTACAGCTAACTAGTTGCCAGCAAGGCTCTCGTCTAGCTCATTTTTCTATACATTATGCAGTGTGCACACACCTTTCATATGTTTCTGCAACCCAGTATCACAAACGGCCTATGTTTTACAATGGCTTTGTGGTGTGGGGAACAAGTTACTCCAGAATGTTGTGGTCTGCTTTAATTTATTTGAGGTCAGGTTCAAGCAATGTGGACAAGCTACGGTTTGTCTCATCAACAAGAGCAAGAGAAGGACCAGTTTAAAGGCTTTGAAGGCTGAAGAGAAAAAGCGTATAAGCAGTTACCCCTTTGGCAGCTGTTGTAATAGCAGGTAAAAAATGACTGTCCTCGGCAAGCCCCTTTCCCAGCACTCAGAACCATGCCCCAACCCCGAAGTAGCCCAAACACCCATAGTTCATTTTCAGTCACCTAATTCTGGCACTCTTTTTGTCTCAGAAACATATAGAAAGAACCAGCAATGTTCCTTCACGAACCCCTTGCTTCCGCAACAGCCAGCATTAAAGCAAGGAAGGCAATGGGAAAAGAAGAAGTAAAAATTTCCTGCAGGAAGCCAGCCCATCATCTGAAGTGGTGCTCCCCGCTTCCCTCTCCAGAGCTTGTTTCTTCTGACAGCATACCGTATGGCTTAACAACTCTGCAAATGGTGAGACAAGTGCACCGTGGAGCAAAAAAAATGTTTCCTTATAGCCATGTCAGGCTGTCGCTCCKCTGCCTCCCCCACTGTTAGGAGCTGCTAGACTCTCTCAGCCATCTGGTGCAGGATTCAAGACTTCCTGCTGATAACCCTGGTGAATCCTGGCATTGCTGTGCACTTGGTGTATGAAGATGAGACAGGTTTTGAAGTGTTTGCACAAAGCTGGAAAAACAGTGGAAAGGCTGGAGGAAAATGAGTGGGAAGGTGTGAGGTGGAAACAAGACACGCTGGTGATGCAGGAGGCCTCCACACACATTTCCCTTTTGTAGGGGATAAAGGAAAGGGCTTTGCCCTTAGACTTTAGCTGTCATGGGATGCAGCCATGGGAGAATAAGATGGTAGATGTCATGACTCCTCTTTATTCCCTGATGGGGAATGGAAATGCAGACAGATTCCTAGAGAAACACAAGGACTTGAAGCCCTTTGGATGAGGAAGGCTCTGAGAAGCCATCTGCCTCAGTTTCCTCTGCCAGCTCCTCACCGTTGGATGGTACTCACGTGTGACATTTGGGAAGCTACAGAAACCCTTATGTGGTGTATTTAGACTGGCGTGCCAGGACTGGCATCAGAACCAAGCTGTGCCTGCGTAGTTTGCACGGGCAGGAGAGGAAGTCATTGCTGCTCTTGTGGCTCTCCCTGCTGCAATTTGCTCTGACCCCAAGTTATGCTGTTTTGCTAATGCAAGGAGCTGTAAGGCAGGTGTAGACTACTTTGTTTATGCACTTTTTTCATCCTGCTGGCATTCAGGAACCCATCCCACCGAATAAATTATTAATTTGGCCATGTTAGAAGATGTAATTCTTCCTGCAGATTCAGTGCTAGCAGTGCACAGAACATCCCTTTCCCTGACAGATGACAGCCACCGCCATCCTAGATCAGGCTCTGTGATCCCAAACTGCCTACTCATCACTGTGCAAGGCTGTGCACGTGCTCTCTCATAGTCACTGGGACGAGTTCTTAGCTGGTTGTAGAAAGCCCTGCAGATTCCAAGAAAGCCATACAGGGTTTTTTTAGTATTATTCCAAAAAAAGAGGTGCCATAACTTCAATAGGTGTTTTACCTGGGTAAGGGTCCCATGAGCATGCATAGAACCATAGAATCATTAAGGTTGGAAAAGACCTCTAAGATCATCAAGTCCAACCGTCAACCCAACACCACCATGCCCACTAAACCATGTCCCGGAGTGCCACATCCACAYGTTTTCTGAAYGCCTCCAGTGATGGTGACTYCGCCACTTCCCTGGGCAGCCTGTTCCAATGCCTGACCACTCTTTCAGTAAAGAAATTTTTCCCAATATCCAATCTAAACCTCCCTTGGCGCAACTTGAGGCCATTTCCTCTCGTCCTATTGCTAGTTATCTGGGAGAAGAGACCGACCCCCACCTCGCTACAGCCTCCTTTCAGGTAGTTGTAGAGAGCGATAAGGTCTCCCCTCAGCCTCTTTTTCTCCAGGCTAAACAACSCCAGCTCCCTCAGCCGCTCCTCATAAGACTTGTTCTCTAGACCCTGGCTGGGTTGGGGTGGGTGTGTTAGATTATCATTAGCCGACAGGAATACACCAAATAAATATTGCCCTGAGTGAGACATGGATTGGGCTTCTTCTGAACATTATTACTTAACAGATACAGTTTTCATGCAAAGTGACTTGACTTTTCCCTAGTGGGAATGATAGGATGTCAAACAGTTATTTAGTTAGTTATCAATATCTGAATTTTGGAAAGATGTTAGCTCCAGGTAGACGGAGAAATGTCTTAGAGCTTATAGAAAAACTTGAAGTTAGCCAGTTTTAAACAACTCTCAAATATTTCCTCTAATATTTGCAGTGTATGTAGTGGCTGTAATAGTTAGCACTACCACAGGACTCCAAAGAGAAGGATCCCATCTTTCCACAGGCCATCATGCAATTGCTTGAAAATAATCGGCTAGTGGTATTATTTTCTATTTCCCAGTGAAATGTTGATAAAATTATCTACTGTCTTCCCACAGTTCCAGTTATTTTCCCGCGTGTCCTTACAGGCTTTCTCCATGTGGAAAGCATTTTATTCCTGTATCTCCACACAGAGAGAAAAGCTTATTGGCACAAGCTGGCACAGCTCCATTGACTTTAGTTATCTTCAGTGACTTAGGTCGCAGTAGCTGAGGATGGTCCCACACTACATGCATCTTTGCTAAGCACCATCTAAAGCAGCACCCAACTGTATGCCCTTGGAAGTCAGCTACAGAGTGTCCATTAATTTGAATGCTACTTCAGTCAGCCTGTAACAAATCTACTACCTTGGTCCTGTTCAGGACAACATCGCATGGACTTCAATGTGAATTCACTTCCTGAATAAGGAACAAATAATATCTGCCCCATTAAAGCTGCAGTTACAGCAGCTCTGAGAGGAGTACACAGAAACATTAACAGCACAGAGATGTTAGGGCTGCATGATGTGACAAAGCTGTAAGATGCAGTACAAAGTCTCCTCAGGCATGAATCAGGTTTACAACTTGAGCAACCCAAGTCTTTCCCTGCACCAGCCTCTTCACACAAGAAGAAACAAAAGGTTGCTTTTAAAGGTATCCTTGGAAAATCTTCAGAGGGAGTCAATAGATAAAAATKTGTGTTTTGCTTTTCTTTGCTGCTGTTCCATCTATTTTCACATTCCTTTTATAATTCAGTTAGCTGTTGCTAGAAAAATAACAACTACAATAGTATGCTGTCCTTTACCATGTTCAACCTCATCTCATGCCTGGTGGTTAAGGCCAGAGGATCCAAAAACAGGTGTGGAATTCATCAAAGTGCAAACTTCACATCTGAACAGATTCACGTCTACGCAGCAGAGCTGGCTCAAGCCCAGGCATCCACCACCGCTGAATTAATAGATCAGGCAGTAGTTACACACTGTAAAGCCAAAATCTCTTTCTGCATATCATCCCAAATTGGAAGAATAAAGAACCTGTCTCTTCCAAAAGAGCATCTGCTTCTTAGAGCTTGGCTTGAAACAGAACACAAAYGAGTTTTGCACTAGAAAAAGTGTAGGGAGAATTATTTCAGTAGAAAGGAAAATAAGACATGCTTTCTGTGACATGAAAATTCATTTTATTACTTCCTACAGTTACTGTATAGGGAGTAGCTACCCTATCATAGCAAGTAAGAGTAAATATAGAGAAACATTTCTCCATATGTGAGATCTGCAGATAGCTATGCTCAGTCTTTTTGTTAGGCTACATTTCTTGCTAATATTCTTCCATCTCAACAGTCACTTGCCAGTTTGGCCAGCAAATTTAAAAAATCTGCTATRCATTCAGCACCTTTAGAAGTCACCTGCTTAGCCAAAGATATTTGCACTACAAAACAGAGGGTTGTGACTGTTCTAGCATTGTGCCTGTAATGCTGTAACAAATGCTTGCATATTATTATCAGGTAAAGAATCATTCAAGATTATAGAAAAGCTTTCAGATCTTGCGAATTCTGTGCTTGGAGATGAACTTATAAAAAAACCTTCATGGCTTACAGAGATGAAAGAGAAACCTGGTGATTTCAACTCATTTTTGCATTATGAGAGCTTGGCTGCACTGAATTCCCTAAATATTTTTTTATTGACTTTAGAATGGACAGAGTCTAATTTGTTGATATTTTGTATTTCTTAAAATTAAAACCCCAGACTGACAGTGCTGGGATGAAAACCCCTGGAATCCAGGGTAGGCGGTAAATGGAGACTGCTCATTTGTCCCAGTGAGGCCCAGTCCCTGCTTTTATTCCCAAGCGCTCTCTTTCATTCCCAGGTGGTGGCAGGTCAGACCCTGACCCAGAAATCCTTATTCATGCCCAGTTTGGATTAGCTACTATTTTTCCCTCCAAAAACTAAAAATATGTCTAGATATAGGTGCAATTGCTTTCTCTATTGTTTCTGGAACTAGGTTTTATTTATTTTGAAAGCAGAAAGCAGATCAAGAAGTATCTGAACTTCAAAGAAAAATCTGACATTCCCTTTAAAGAACTTCAATTTCCTAACAATCCATGGAGACGGTGCTTTTACAGATGTGGTTTTGGGTCGACACGTTCTCACTCTTCATCTTCCTGTGCATATAAAATCTCACTGTTTGACAGGCAGCTCAGTACCTATAAATGACTATTTGTTATTTATGGTCATTATTAAGTGTCCATGTTTTCAGATCTATTACGTATGCAGTGATGTAAGGCTTCTATTTTAAAGATAATATTTATTTATCGCACCAGAAGTGGCCAATGTCTGGAAAGGTTATATCGGTAGAGTAAACATGAAGCACTACTGAACAAAGTATAACCTAAATGGTCTGTTTGCGTTCAGTATTGAATTTTTAATCTCATTTCCCCATTTTGTTACAAACAGTAAGGGGAAAAACCAATACAGAATCCATAGGAAAAAAAATCCAGAGCACTGTACACTGCGTATGAGAAAAAAGGTCCTCCTCGTACTCTTCTGCTTTGTTATTGATAACAGTTTGTTCCCTGTCAACAATGTTGGTAAGAGCAGCAGGGCTTGCTTTGAGTTCTTTTTTTCCTATCTGCAGCCTAGCAAGTTTATTAAGGGTGAAAAAAAGGTGTAAAGGAGGACAGGAAGGAAAGACGGCCTTTATGGTGTGTAGGTTGCACATTATATAATAAATATTTAACACCCTGGTACCCCATAAAATCTGTGTTCCCTGGCAGCTCTGCTCTCTTGGGATGCAACCTACAGATAAGGGAACATACTCCACTTGCAAGTCCCTTCTTATTACAGCCCTGAAGGTCAAGGTAAATGAGAATTGGAAAAGTAAGGGGTAGAGAGAAAGGTAACAAGAGGTTAGCTGACCTGGAAAGGCATGGGACGTCAGACTTAATTTCTGAGTCCTCTGTGGACTTAGTGCAAGCTATCTGAGAAAGAGTCCTATTTTCTCAAAAGACATATGAAAAGAGAGCTACAAGTCATGCTGACCCTACCAGGCAGCTAGAAGATTAAAATACTCGCGTGATTAAGGTCAGGAGAAAACRCTGTGTGTGTCTAGTCTAACCTCCTTCTGGCCAGAGAAATTTATCCAGTGATTTCCACATCAGGCCCAACAGCTTTTGTGTTATCCATGATAAGACTTCCATCTGATCTGGTTTAAACACTTATTTGACAGAGAATCTGTCAACTTTCTTGCGCAATTCCTCTCTTGCAAGAATATCCTCATTTCAATAAATGTCCATCTGCTCCTTCCCTTTTTGATAAATGTGTACATTTAGATACATGATTACTAGGTGTCATTATYTGTGATTCTTTGAATCCAGTCCAGGTTTCTAAAGCCTTTCCAGATGATCCTAGAGGAAGCCTAGTCTGTGTGCACAGCTATAGAAACATCTCCATCTTCTACTTTGCCACTGGTTTTATCCCTAAATCTTCTTGTGGTTAGGGCAGCTGCTGTCACAGTAGTCTTAAAAAAAAARGAAAAGTCTTAAGTTGTATTATTGAGGTTAAAATCAGTGGAAAATCATAATTTTTATACGATTTCTGTAATGGCACAAGAAAGATAAAATTGGCAGCCTGCAACGGGAAGCTCAGGAAAGTGAAGGTAGGGCAAAATCCTGAAATGAAGATTTGCGAAAATCTCTATACAAAGCAAACTTACCTGATTTCATGCACCTCCATTGTCACAACCCTCTTAGCCTCATTTTTCCAATGAGAGTACAACAGCCAGACCCACAAACATTTTTATAAACAGTGAAAGCAGCACAAAGTAAAGAAGAACAAGGCAAATCAGAACTGACTCCTGTTGATTTTGTGATAAAGGCTCCATGGAGACCAGCTGTTAATTATCTTTCCAGAGGAGAGACTTGTTTAGCTTGGAGCCAGGGTTGGGGTTTTTTTTTCCCCCCTTTCCTCTCCGGTACAATAGACCGTACTGCCGGGATTAGCATAGGATTTAAACTATAAATGTGCATTGGGACAGAGTTATGATTATTCATCCATTTTATTATGGTACTGCTAGAGACCAGGCAAGAATGAGGCAATACACAAAACAGACACTCCCCGTCCCAACCGCTTTGCTAGTGAGCAACCTTTCCAGCAGAGTTTAACATCACTTTCTTTCCTTTCCAGTCAAAGTTATGCCAAAGCAGTACGCATCTGTCCACCTTGTTTTCCTTTCCGCTGCTGCATTTACATACATTGATGACTTAACCCTGCCAGGTACAGAGCATTAATGACTTAACCCTGCCAGTACAGAGCTCTCTTGACACCCACTGCCTTCAGCGTGGGGGCAGAGGAGGGACACARTGCTGCGTCACTGTGCTTAGCTCCTTTCCAAATAAAACCACTGAGCCCCGGCCGTACGATCTGTCTGAGCTATGCATGGTGGAAGACTAGCAAGTAGGGGCAAATGAGGCTTGAAAACCATCTGTTCRCTCACCAAAGCCTGACATGGGCTGATTCAGTCCATGTCATGGCTGCTGCAGTGTATGCTGGCCTGCTGGGGTGATGTGAGCTGTTACTTTTGGCAATAACAGGTGCAAAGCTTCCTGACAGAAGTGTTGTTTTTAAATCCCTGAGTCTCTTTAGTAACCCAGAGAGACGGCAGGCTGAGCTCTCCAAAGCCATAGACCGACTTCATACATGCAACCTGGAAAATTACGGATGCAAAACAAAGCGTGCAAGCGAAGTCGCGCTGTTCCTTGGTTCTCAGAATTACTGGGGATAGTGCACAGAAAGCAAGGGCACACACAACAGGAGGATGACATTGTTAAACTTTGCAAACACACATGCTTTTCCCTGAAAACCTTTCTGCTGTTGCTAAGGCTGATGCAGTTTTGCTGGAAGCCCTGGTACAGAGATCTTCCATTTTTTTTAGCCACCTTGAGAAAGAAGATCAAAGAGCAGGGACTTTGGTGGCCGCAGAGCACAAAGAAGATGAGCACTTAAATGGCTCATTTTGTACAAAATCTCCCTATACAAGATTTAAAACAGGCGGTGCCTGGAATGACAGCTCATAGCTGCTTTCTGATTACCATTACTCACACCATCATTATCTGTGGCATAAGAAAAAAAGCTATAGCAGATGCAGCTCTATACAACCAGACTGCAGTAGACCATACAGGAAAATGCATGACTCTGCTTTAAGTTACAAGCTATAAGCACAAATGGAAATATGGTTTTGACCCAAAGGAAGGACTATGTGCAGTAAAACTTGTGAGTCTTCAAACACTGCAACTGCTCGAAGACTCTTTGGTTAGTTGCTCTCCTCCTGCCTAGCATGTGTTTCTTTATTTTCTTTGTGCTTTTTTAGCAGCACATCTAGTGCGAATTAAGTGAACGGTGTAAACTAGAAACAATCAGCATGATGATCTTGGTTCATACTTCAGCTCACACATAAACAGTCTCTCTACCTTAACAAGCTGCCACTCACAAGGAAGACAGCACAATCACAAATCAATGATCTCTGCTTGGTTTTGATTCCAGATCTATCATGCCTTGAGAAATATTACATCTAAAAATACTCTATGTTAAGATCCCCCATGTGCTTCAAGCACGGTGTTCTAGAAACGATCTATAATATTTCACACATTAAAGAACAGCAGTGGCCTTGGTGAAGAACAGTTTGCTCATTTGTATTTGTACACGCTCCCAGCCTAGCRAAGCGGCCAAGGTGACTTTGGGGGAAAATGCTGCTCGAGTACAGCTGGTGCAATCTGGGCCCACAACCTTCCGTGCATGTCAAAAGTCGTTTGCATATTCATTATCTTTTGATGAGCGCTGCGTGGTCAAGGGAAATGTACTTTCCCCTTTGGTGTATATCTCAATTTGCTCAGCCTTCTGTAAATCTCTGTGCTCTGTATCAGTGTGGGTATAATTTAGTCCATTTACTGTATGGATTAGGCCCTTCCCCCCAGATTACTGTGTTTTTAACTGTAAACAAAATATTTGGGGAGGCAGAGAGCCTGGTGGGGGGTTTGCTKGGGGCAAATATATAATCACTAACTGTTTAATTAGGACCAGGAGGAGGAGATAAAAGGAGTTGCTTGCTCACCAGGGTGGAGCAGCAAAGGTGCCAACCAGGGGTTAGAAATAAATCCAAGAAATTCTGGCATCAGAATCTGTCCTCAGCTGAGGTTAAAAACCCCACAGCTCTTCTGTCCTCATGAGGAAGGTGTGTGTTGTAGGAAGGTGAGAGTTGAAGCAATTTGCGATGCACTCCTAAAAATGAGGCAGAAGCTTCAGAAGAAAGAGATGGAACTCGTCAAATGAGCAAACCACTGCAAGTGAATTTGCTGCTGGAGAGGTCATGTTACTGAAAGCTGGATGCGCTTGGTCCGACTGCTTTCCTGTAGTAACTCAAGGAGCAGCCTGGCTTGTGGCTCTGTAGGAACCATCCTGTGGCTCTCTCTCAGGGCTACTGTGACAAGACAGCAATGTCACCTAGTGGCTTCATGAAAGCTGTTTTCTCATGAAAAATATTGCCTATGTYAGAGAGCAAGGGACTTGACTAAATAGCAGCTCGCTGCTGAATCCTGAGCATACAGTTACTTGTTTAAAAAGTAAAACAAAAATCCCAGCATGCTGCAGAATAAGAAGAATCAGACACCACTCAAATTTTCCTTCTTCATCTTTTCCAGCTCTTACACAAGGCGTAACCTCCAGTGGGACGTGGCCCATCCCTGCATGAGTGCCCAGAGCAGACAGCACAAAGCCCACGTGCCCTGAGAGGCTGATGGGTGAGGCAAGGCTTTGGAGATAAAAGCCCACCATGCCTTAAGAAGGAGCTCCAGCCTAACAGTGGAGTTAGAACAATTAACCACAATTAAGCAGGAAAAATGTTCTCAGGGGACAACCGGAGGCTGTCTGGCTCTCGCCGTCTGCCGAGAGTGTTCATTCCCAGATTTGTCAAGGTGCTGTGCCATCTAGAGGAATTCGATATGCATTTTACCTTCCCTCTCCAAAGAGCTGGCTGGCAAAGCTGCGCGGGGTTGCTAGTAAAGCTGCGCAGGGTTGCTGCCGAAGCAGCGAGCCCTGCTCCCGGGCCAAAAGCACTTCTGGCAGCCCCTGTGTCTGGTGGCCCTGCTCCAACACAGCAACAAGGCACAGCACCAAGTGTATTTGTATGAGGTATACTAAATGCCTTTAAAATGCGCTGCCTTAACATTTTGAATGTGCCAATCATGGTTTTCTTTACTGCTTCAGTTTATATCCAGATCTGATTTACAGAAACAAGGGCACATCTCTACCAAAATATCAGGCAGCTGCTGACAGGGACACCTGTTACTAGATGAAAGAAGGGCTTAATCTCTTTTTTGCTTTGTCACGTACAGCATCACAAAGGAACCCACTGTAACTTCCAGCTACCAGTGACTACAGGCAGAGAGGGGCTTCATGGTTTTTGGTGCGAGGTAATTACAGAGCACACTAATGCTAATTCACATGAAATGAAAGCTGTGGCCTACAAACAGAGGCACTGGGTATATGGTGAGTGAATGTTGTTATTGACAGAAAATGGTTATTTAATCTTTAAAAATGTTAAATTGCTGCAGAATCTTGCYTTCATTCCTTTCCTGCTCAACAACATCTCAGGTTTCATCTGCCCCCTCAACTGACCAGCTCAGCCACATGTCCTCAGCTCTGTCCTGCCCGGTCTGCCTGTCCTGGCCCATGTCTGTCTCCTCTGACTGACAGTCATCCAAAGTCGATGGCCTGCCCATGGCTTTCCTTTGCATTGCCAGAGTAACCCTGTGCTCTCAGCCCTCCACAGCTCCTTTAAGCATCCTAATGCCTATGCAATTCTGACCAGCAGAGAGATGAACCATAAACGAATAGAAAAAACTAAGTCCATCCTATTTTCCCTAGGAAAAATGCAGGAATTCCCCAGGTTCTCACCAGTTTGAAATCATCAGATGACACTTCTACAGCCTACCTCCTTTTTGACTTGTCTCCGGTTTTGATGCCCTCTGCTCCTGATTTTCTCGCCATCAACCTGCGAGGCACTGCTGTGTGGCTCCCAGAGAAAGAGTCTTCTGGCAGGAGGTGACTGTTACCAAGTGACTATCAGAGTGCAACGTTTGTTATCGGAGCCGTCACCTCGCGCTGTTTGGAGTCTATATACAAAAAAAAAAAAAAAGAGTGCAAATGAAGTGTTAAACTACAAAAGTAATCCATTAGCATCACTTCATTCTGCGCTTTTAAATTAGCATGTGTTTGGGAGGCCACTTGGTAAGCTTTACTCTGCTTTCTGAGAAGTCATCAAAGGATACCAGCTGCAAGCTCTAGCTGATGGTGAGCTAAGGACAGTTGGTGCAGATAAAATAAGAAAGAATTTAAAGCTTCATCTGTCACTTTAAATGGTCTTTACTGGAAGTTTAAGTGGGCTTTACTGGAAGTTTTAAATCTTCTTGACTCCTGGTGTTGAAAATATTTGCTCTGTTCTTCGAGGCTGAAATGCTGAAAATGGAAGCACCAAGGTAACGTAGAAAAATTGTTCTCACACTTGACTTTTCAGCTGGTTTAGCTGGTGACCTTCAGACATGGTGTCTCCAAAAGTTAAATATCAAGGGGAATATTATTAAGCAGGTTTAGATTTCACAAGAAAAATTAACAATAGCAGCTTGGAGGAATTGTCTGGTCTCCTGTGGTGCAATAATTTAGAAACGGCAGCTCTGTCATAGCTATGGGAGGAGCCCAGTAAGCAGAGTCCTTTMTTTCCTGACATGAACTCCTGAAACTTCAATGGAGTTATGCTGATCTGCGCCAACTGAGGATCACCCATGGCATTCTTATTCAACAAATGGCAAGCTTTCCTGTTATAGAAACAAATACATGGCTGAACCTGAATAGTTCAAGTGAATTTTGTCAATACTCACTTCCACTTACTAAAAAAAAAAATTCTGGAGTGAAAGGTGTTGGCTAAACTCTTCAGAGCTTATATCTTGTTTGATATTTATGGAAGAAAGAAACAGCTTTACTTTTGCTCGGTCATTGGTTATATGGAGCTTTTAGTCTACATGTCATTGCACCAATGAAAGGCAGCTGCACAGACTGCTCCTCTTCTCTGATGCTTCTCTGGTTAGCAAGTTCACAGCAAATCTAGAGAGCTCTTCCATGTCACACTTTCAAAGAGGAAGATCATCTTTCAGATACAGAATGAATTTACTTCCTCCTGGTTGAGGTGAGGTCAGGGTCTCCCAGGCTCACACTCAAGGGGGCAGACAGCCCCACTGTGCCCACGTGCTCTAGGCACTGGGCTGAGATCTGACTGTCATTAACTTACTGAGTAACTTTTAGAGAAGACACTTCCCTTCTGTCTTTTTATCCATGTCCTGAGTGTGTAGGGGCAAGCAGTGTGGAAATGAGCTTTCACTGCATTTTCTTTCCTTCCAGGGCTTCCACAATGTACTCAGAATGAATGACTTTTTTGAAACGAACAGCACAAACCCTTGTCCTCTCAACCTGCCCAGTTCCTCTCTTCAGCTGGTGGTTTTCCAGAAAGGAAGTTTCATAAAAAGCAATTACCTGTGGAATTTCTTCCCTTAGCTGAGGGCTTGGCAGACAAATTAACAACTGAGGCAAGATTAGGCTGAAGATACTGTGCTAAATGGCTCACCGCTTCATCTGTGAGACTGTGTTGTGCGATTCTCTACCGACCACAGTATTCATTGCTTACCTGCAAGTACTTTTTGAGAGAAGTTTGGGCAAATAGATACTTCTACAAGGTATTAAAGGGCCTGGTTTAATAGCAGTTTGTAAGAATTCTCCTGTTTTTCCTCCAGTAAAACGTAGTAATTCTTGTCCAGACTTTGATCAGTGTTGGCTAGGTCTTTCAAAGCTGTACCGTAAGTAGGGCGGCATCTCTGCCTCCTGCAGTTAGGTCTGTCTGATGAGTCACACTTTACATCTGCTCTGTGAMTCAAAGAATGAACTCTTTTACATTCCTTAACCTTTTCATATTCACCAGTCAAGCCCAGAAATCCTTCCCACCTTGTGTTCCCACTGCAACAACTTCCATATGTTATCCACTACAAGGACCATTGTCACATGTGTTGTCTTTGCCTATTTATTTTAGATTGTTATTATTATTATTTCTTTATATTATTATTATTCTTACTAAGGTTGGCACCTAGAAGCCCAGGTGGAGATAAGGTCTCCAACATGCTGAATGCTGTACAAACATGCAAGGCATCATTGACCTTGAGGGCTTTCAGGCTGAACAGGCAGTGGAGATGAAAGGTGGGGCAAGCAGCACTGAAAAAGTCATTATTCAATGCAATGAAAAGGATTGCCAGTAAAGCCAAGAATAGTAACCAATATTCCCGAATCCCCATCCATGACCCTATCCCCTTGGTCAAACTTCCTTTAGCTGATATTAAAGTCTTTCCTGCCTTGTGACTTGCCTTATGGAAGAAAATCATAGGAAGGAATTGTCACAGCAACAACATGAAGATTACAGAACAAGACTGTCCCTTGAGAAAAATTTGGGCAACTGCATAATGTAAATTGCATGTTCTAGCCTGGAACATCTGTTTTCATGTCCTGATCTCTCCAGAGGACATTAAGATTTTTGTATCTCTGTTTCAGTTGTCTTGTCTATTATTTCAGTTGTCTTCATGCACTGAGTTGTGGCCCTCTAGTAGAGATGTACCCATGTTTCCTCTTATGCAGGTCTGCTGTTTAAATCAAACAACATGGAGGAATATAATTCATACATATGCACCCCCAAGCATTGCTCAGTTGCTGCTCCAAATCCCCTCCCCTCTATAGACTGTAGCTGAACACTAATAACGTGTAGGGGAATGACAAAAGACAAATGGGCCAGAACTTACTCCCACTGACAAGAGCAGGCTTAGTTTCCCTAACACAAGTTTTCATTTGAAGCAATCCAACTTTCACCGTAAAGAGTATATATCTYTTAACACAGCCACCTTGTAGCTGTTCTCTTACTTGTGTTTCCTTTGTATTCATGTAAGCAGTCTGTTTGACAGATGAAAAATTACTATGACATGTGGGTCCTTTGCAGACGGCTGGGAACAGCGAGGCTCCCCTGTCATGAGCATCTCTGCACACAGAGGGCTGGATCACTACACGAAACAGGACTTCCTAAAGAGGTGGATTAAGAGCTTAAAGTAGCAGCACAGGCAGTGTAAAAAGAAAACATCCCTTCAGTTAGAGGTGATCAGAGAAAAAAAAGGTGGAAAGCAAGAAGCATTAAAGCAATTTAAATAAAATAATTGGTTTAGGAAATTGCTGGTGTGCCTGGAAATATCTATGCTCACACACAAATCTGCAACTTTCCCAAGGCTTCAGTGCAGTCGCAGAGACGAGGGCAGAACTTTTGCTTTCCATAAATTGCAGAGTGCTTCACCTGAGATGCATCCATGTGCCATGGACTGCCCTCCCATCAGAAACGGGAACATGGAAGCAGTGACAGGTGAAGGTCTGCAAATATATGCTTATTTCTTTAGTGTATTGTAGCTATGTAAGGTTTGATCTTAGGTTTCCTCAATTCCAGTCCTGTCCTTTTAATCCTTGTCTCGTTTGTCCACTTCCAAGAGGGATACCAGCACTATACGTAAAAAAAAAAAGTCTTCATTCCTGTTCCAATATATACTTCCATAAGCTCATTATGACATATATGTAAGCAGTGAAATTAGAAGGCTTTAGGCATGCATTTTAACAAGCATGAAATATAGCTGTCAGCTCCTTCTGGGAAGCTAGATTCAGTGCCCCACTCCTTTAAACAGGCAAGAAGTTTTGTTCACATACCTTCTTCTAAGACACCTTCCCTTTCCTCAGAGGACCTGGTCATTACTATTGTCAGTCTGTACCTTTGAACATCTATGGTTTACTGAAGTCTGGCCACTATTGGATACACCTGAATCTTTTTAAGAGTTGTATGTCTGTTAATGGTCACATTGATGGTTAAACCTGTAGAAAGAACTGATGAATATAACCAAACAAAGTATCAATGAGACTGCAGCATGCACCGTTTTTTGGAAGCAGTTGCATTTTTCTTATGAGATTACCCACAGCAGCTCAGCAGTTTCAACATGAATGGCAGTTAGATCTGGGGGACAATATATAAACATATTCTGAACCATACCTGTCTGTGGAGATGGACATTTTGTCACAAACTTAGCAATAATCCTCAGAAACAAACTCAGTCCTGGTTTTGCTTTATGATAAGATAAAGCACCTGCTCGTCAGAGGTCAGGGCTGAATTTGGTTAGGAAAAAACCAAACCAAAACAGAAATAAGACAGAATTGTAATTTTTTTTAAATTTCGAAACTCTCAGAAAGATCACCAAAAGCATAAAAGTAACAGYGTGTGTGGAATTCCCGACAATTCATGCCTGGGATGTAGACAGCGAAGAATTTAAATTCCGTAACACACAGGATTGACTCTATTGTAGGTTTTCAACAGCTGCTTATTTTCCCCAACTACCTTTCAAACACCATCTTGTTTAAAGACACAGGAATCATATATAGTCATTATAATTAAAGGTCTGAAGGGTGAAATCCAGGGAGGGCTTGCTTCAAAAGGAGGTGTGATTTCACCCTACCGGGGAAGTGAAGAGGAGAAATCCTGGCTTGCTTAGTAACACCGAGCAATCAGTGCTTGCTCTTCATCAAACCTACAGATGAGCTTGTGGTGGACCTGCGCTCTTTGGAAAGTGTCTTCCAAGGCTGACAACGTGTTGTGCTGCTTCACAGCCTGCCCTCAAAGCTAATCAGCATGTGTCCTAACATGAAACAGCTGAGCAGCACTTCTTTTGCTAGTAGCACTTTCCTCCTAACACTGCAGGTGTCACTGTAAAATAGAAAATCTGAACGTAACAGATTCTGTTCTGGTGACTTTGCAAGRGGATGTACACGACTAGGGTTTACGTGAAAATATTTGTCCTCTGATGATAGATTAGAAGCTATCCTCTATTCTAATACTGCTGCCTGGATTGTATTCAGAGGTCATGGTTCTCATAGGAAGAACAAAATGTCAATGTTATAAAGGCAGATTTTTCCCTCTCCTGTGATGTTGCCATTTGTGAGAGAAATGCATAGCATTCCTGGTCTGCAAAACCAAAGCGTCACTTTGTCCAAGCGTAGTGGACCGGTGACGGTTCAGTGGTGTAAAAAAGCAATTTGTTTCTGTCTCCGTGGGGATATGATTGTCCATGGAGTTGTATCTTTCAGGATTGCCTAAGTAATTCTGTGCAGAAGGAGGTTCAAATGCTTTAATTAGCGTGGGTATACCCAGTCCACCAAGGTATTAGAACCATACAATACTGTAAATCCACAGCAGGCTTTTGTCTAGTAAATGGGAGAGGTATCTTAACTTCGCTGTAGCACACGTCCATAAGACAGGGAGAYTGTCTCCTGTCTCAAAGGTTCATTGTGAGGATAAATGTATTAAAGAATGTGAATCACTTAGATATTTTAGTTGTGAAGGTCAGCCCAGATGCCAAGTGAGATTCACCTCTCACTCAGGAATACCAGTTTTTGCTTGTTGTCTCACTATGTTCTCACTGTACGATGAGAAGCCACTGTGTGAAGGCAAAAAAAAAAATCAGCCTGCCACATTGCCTCATTGCAAGCAAAATTATCTAATTTATCCACAATCAACCTTATGTATCCCATAGTAYTGCTGCTGCCCAGAGCCCCTGATCTGCCATGCAGGACTGAATTATGAGCCACAGAAACTGACTATTGCAAGTGTGGGTTGATACCAGCCACAGATCTGAACTCAAGCATTTCCCTTCGCACTTTGTATAACCACCTCTCTTACATTTGCCTTCTCTTTTCTAGATGGCTCTTACTTTTCGTTTCTGCTCACAAAGCAATGCACAAGCATGGTTGCTAGTAAAAACCAGTAGCAGGCTGGTTCCTAGCTTGCTTAGCCATTTTGGAAAATATTCTTGTCTTACTGATATGCGCATTCTGGAGGCTAAATACCCTCCAAAAATCCAGTCCAGGATCTTACAGTCTGGTCTCCAAAGCCTAGCTTCTTTCAGTCAACAGGGGTGTTTATAAAGGAAAAAAAAAMCCCTGATTTTTTTCACATTGATTGCAACTATTTATGCCTTTRAAACATCCCTAGAGTTATATTTTGGTAATTTTAATTTTGGTACATAACTGGTTTAAATGACTCCTATAACTTTAAATCCTAGCTCCAGCTCCTATAACAGCAGGTGCCACAAAGAGATAAGATTACAAGCGTTTATGTTTTAGCCATTAAATTGCTTTTATTCCATTTGTTCTTCTTCTAACAGGAACATGTTCTTTGCAATCTTATGGGTAACAAAAACTATAGGAGGTATTAAAGCAGTGGGTCTATMTTTTGCCCTTGTGTGTGCTTGTGCCACCCTCACTAATGTCTATGTGAATACTGTGCCTGTATCCTGGGCAGAAGTTTAGTCTTCCGGAGAGCTAATGAGCTGGAATTCATGTGTCTGTGTCAGCTATAGCCCCACTTAGCCGCCTTGGGGGAAAATGCAGACAAACGTCTCCTAGCTATGTGCTATGTTACCCTTTCTCTTGCTCCTAATAGTTGTCATGGAAGCAAAGAAAATCTGGGCTGAAAGAGCCGGTCCACCTCCAGCCTCAAGTCAGGAATGTCACTGTGCCTTGCATTTGTCCTGYAATGTAAAACTGGCCCCATGCTCCAGTTATACCCAATGCTATCCTGCTATATGCTAGTGATAACTCCTGCCCAGGTAGGAATAATCACTTCTTTTTGTTGAATAGCATCCTGTTTTTTCAGGCCATTATTCCAAATGTCAAGATAATTTTGACCAGCTAATGAGGTCCTCTAAATCCTATTTACAAATCTTTCCAGATTGGTTTTGTTTGAAAATGGGATACGTATTGTCCCTGTTACAGAAAATACAGACAAGAACCAGACCCAAGACAGGGCCTGGCAGAATCCTGCCTGGTGCAGCCTTTCGCCTCAGTGATGAATCCACTGGTAAGTATTCCCCCATGCAGGGTTAACCAAAGAGTTTTTGTGTTCTGTGGTACTTTCCCTAGCCAGCTACTGATAGAGTCACTCAAGGCAGAATTGAAAGCCTTATTGTCTTTTATATCTCTCCATGGAAATTCAATTAGAGCAGGAGATGAAGTAAAAGCTATGCATGAGCTACAGATACTTGGTTCCAACTTCTATGCATCCCATGTGAAAATCTCACATCTTCTCTATGTCCAAACTAAATGCAGCCATGGTAGGAAAATGCTGGATTCAGTGCACATTTYTCCTGTGCACTGTCATAAGGAAGGGGACTAGTGGACCTTCCATCCCAGCAATTCTCTAGTGGGCTAACCCACTAAAATTGCAAGGTGTTAGATGGTGACACTTGCAGCACCTTTAAATATTGAGAATTTCCTCCCCCTTTTTAATTTTCCATCTTTCTCTAAGCTTAAGGAAGTTCTAGAAATCCATTCAAGGAATTCTGATTAAGCACTCGAAGACGGGGAAAGTAGAGTGCTGAGTGTCCCTGGGTTTCTGTAGAGAACATGAGTTGGCTATAGGTATCTAACTACATGAAATAAAATGTAAAAGTGTTAGTCCATGAGTGGAGTTCTGTGCTTGTGGCAGGGAAAACAGCTAGCACAGAACAGTGCACAGAGAGCTTTTCCCTGTGATTAAATGACACCACTGCATCCAGATCTCTGGAAAGAAATCTAAATGCTGCAGTCTTAGCTGCAGAGTAATCTCCAAAAACAAAGGATGGGCTGCAGTCAGGTTTCAGGCACCTGTGGGCTCCTGAAAATCACTGCTGCTCTCTCAGACATTTAAAACTTTATCAGATTGTTTCCAAGCTGTCTCTTTTGTTCCTAGTGTGTCTCTGTCATTTCTGTGTACAGCGATTCTTGTCTGACAGCCAAGTCTTTAGACAAGAGGAAAACTCTCAAATCATTAGTTATTTCTCCTCCATGCACACTTTGAATTGTGAGCTGCTGAGCCAAATCTGACCTTCTAGAAAGCAGAAGATGATACTAGGGACCTCTGCCTGATCCTGAGACACCGCACAGGAGCCCAGTTTTTGCTGCTTGTCAGGTCAGATGGATCTAAACAGGTCTAAAGACAGACATAATGTGGAAGGCATGGTACAGGATATGGGTACCTGAGCTGTGGCAAGTGTTTTCACATACCAGTAGATGGTGATCTTATTATTAACTGTCAGCACACACAGAGATACCTCCAAAGGCATCTTCTTCACCTGGTGCTCTGGTAAGAAGGTGAACCTGGCTCACTRTGCACTGCAGTGATTAGGGCCCTACCAGCTTTGTGTCCGAGCCATCATAGCTTCTCTTCATAGTTATGACATTCCTCTTCCCACTGATGCGTAGTTGAGACTGAGTGGAACAGCAGCTCTGTTCTGTCCCTCAGAGAAGGCTTTATTAATACATCTGGCTGCCAATAATAATTTTATTAGTTTTGTGGTTGACCTTCATGGAAAGTTGGTCGATCAGGCCTCAGTGAAAATGGAGAACTCTATTTAGCCATCCAAAAGGCTGACCTA
The DNA here is from genome assembly GCA_030449065.1 of Oceanodroma leucorhoa. Lineage (NCBI taxonomy): Eukaryota > Metazoa > Chordata > Aves > Procellariiformes > Oceanodroma > Oceanodroma leucorhoa. The sequence goes on from JASVER010000020.1 coordinate 2,527,979, forward strand.
GAGTGGTAGGTCTTTTGATATGGGAATGCATGAGCTATAATGGACATATGATGGGACAGGTTTCTTTTATTTTTCCACATTCCTTTTACTGTAACTACAGTAAGGTCTCCTTACCTAACTTAGCCATTCTCAGACCAAGCTGARCTAATGCTGCTGACTGAGCAATTAGGGTCTAAGAGAATTCCCTCTTGCTCTTCCTAATGCGTTTTGTTTCCTCTCAGACAACAGAGCTTTTGCATATTGTGTAGTAGTTTCCCATCACAGAGCAGAAATTCTATGTGGGCAGAACAGCAGTGTTTAAACATTTAAGTCAAGACTTTAAAGAGTTGGGTGGGGTGTTCTTTTGCCTATTTGCAGAATTGTGTGAGCAGTTGAAAAACAAGAAAAGGAATTTTTAAAAAAAAATTCATAACAATTTTTTTTTCCACTCTCAATCATCCTGAGGTGCAAGTACAGGGCAAACTGGCTGATCAATGCAGGAAGAGAGGATAAAGCTGTACCACAGTACTCTTCTCCTTGATATGTGTAAATGCACACTTTCCTGAAGTCAATTAGGCATCGGAGCCTCTGAGAAATGGTGCTGGAAAAAGAGCATCATTAATATCAGCTGTTTCCTGCTGTCTAAGGGTACTCACAGCATTTCAAACTGCATTTTTTTTTTACTGTTCTTCCTTATTTTCTCTCTAAGGTAAACACTCTTAGATGAGAGATACTTCATTTCCAGTTCCTAGTAAGGAGCACCCTCTTGGTAACCACTCTCAGAGGAAAGAGAAGAGGTGATGATGAACTCGTGATGATGAATTAAAAAACTAGAATAGCAGTGGGAAAGACTAGGCGGGAAAGACCAGGCTTTGCTCTCTGGTGCTTACGCATTTTGTTGATAGTGCCTCTGAGTGCTCAGCCCATAGAGCTGCTGCTAGCACCTTTGCAAAAATTAATCATAGTGTGTGCCTCTGAACTGGCTCAAAGGCACTCTGGTAACACATTTTTCAAATGGAYGTAGTTAAGCTTGAAGTTTAGGATTACAAAACTGTTCCTGTGAGGCATTTTGAAGTTTTCTTAATCATACGACAGCTGGACCACACTGGATAAATGTAGAATTGAGTAAATATACGTTTGACGGAAGACATTTTTTAAAAAAAAGATTTTGGAGCCTCTTTTAAGAATGATGCAAGAATCTCCAGAAAATGTGACTGTTTCAAATGACATAAAACACTGTTTTAATTGTGCAAGTATATTACAGACATGGATTAATATTTGTGTATGAATATTTGTATATTAGTATTCATATATTAGAGTATATTAGGCCATATCAGATAAGATATCCTGGAGCGAGCAAGATCCTAGCTGTCCAGGAAAGTGATATCAGCACCCATTTAAATGTCTTTATTTAGGAAAACCCGAAAGGATATTTGCCAGAACATCAACGTCTCCGTGCTTCCCATTTCTGAGGTTGGGCAGTGATTATTCACAGGTACTTAGCCCAATATTAGCTTTTGCAACCTGAGCTCTGACTGTGCTCCAGTACAACCTGGACTACTGGAGTTCTACCACTGAACTGCTCAGCACTCAGTACAAGGATGCCAAGACACTAGGTTAGGGGATTAATTTCACTCGCTTATCAGCTGTGTGTGAGGGTAAGAACAGGGTGTGTGCAGGATCTGGAAAGAACATGCCTGCAAACCTGCAGGAAAAGGGACAATGTGCAGCCAAAGTGTATTGTGCCAATATTTAAATAATATATCTATGAGGGACAAAAGTTCTCATCTCTCCTGGTATTTCATGTGATTCTATTGCTATGACCAGGAACATGGAAAACTATTGTTGCTGGTTTTCCACACTTCAAAGAAAATGGTTGCTCTAGGCAGATTTTTACCTTTGGCTTGTCCCGGCTAGTATTTTAGGTTAACAGACAGGTTCTGACAGAATGAAAAAGATGCATACTGATTTTATTATAATTCCTGTGCAGGGCTCCCTTCCACTACTAGWGTGGATAAAGCATGCCACTCCAAATACTGGGTTTTTTTCTGATGATGTGCCATTCCTAGATACTATGATAGAAAATTTCTGAGGACTTCAATTTACATTTAACTTAAGTAGCATATTTATATAAGCCTGTGGAATGGCAATGGTTTTTAGAGATTGCCTTTTAGTTCAGTGCTCTTATTACTATATTATTATTATTCTTACTTAGGTTGGCACCTAGAAGCCCAGATGTATAGATGTTAAAATAATTTATTAGATATTGTCTTTTTTTGACTTACAGCATTAGAAGTCAGTCATAATTTGTCTGCACTAGCATGTTGAAGAAATGAATGTAAAACTGTATGTTAAATATGAATATATATACTATGCAATTCCCTTCAGGTCACAAATGTCAAAATTAATTCTTGTCACCGTATATTTGGTGCTTCCAGTGTCCTGAAATGGTAGCCTTCATTCCTAACCAGGGTTTTGGAGCAAGCAAATAAGTTCCAGGGGTATAAGGTAAGTAGCTCTTTTGTATTCCTGAATTACTTTTGATCCCTACAGTTCAACAAGAATTTATAGACTCTCCAGTGGGGTGCAAGGAAATATCCATAGCCAGAGAAAGTTTATTATCTATTTCCATCTCAGTCCCTGTTTTAACAAGTTAGTGAAAAATCCATGAAAGGAATATGTAAAATCCAGAAATTGTGGATGACAGCCATTCTTATCTGCCCATATTAGAATTATTTATTGATAACATCAGGTGGGTTTGAAAGTGAGAGAAAGAGAAAAGGAGAAAGAGAATAGGGTGKTTTTTTTAAGAGCTCTGTGGTGGCTTAAATCTTTTCATGAAGGAGAATGGAAAGCTCATGCTTCTTTTTCTGGTAGTCTCAATGGGTCTTCCCCCATTTGGAAAACCTGTACCTATTAAAAATGTCAGTAAGTAGCCGCTCCTATTTCATCTCAGACAGCCGAGACTTCAGTACTGCACTCTGCTATGAACACCTGCAATGCTGTAGAAAGAGGTGCAAAACTCAAGAAAGGTTTTCTTTGCCATTAGCTCTCAGAAAAAAGCCTTCTGTTGTCTGGGAAAACACCTAGGGCTGCTTCTTAAACACAGATCAACCCTCTGCATCTTAGTGTGTTGTACGGTCATCTGACTAAAATCCAATTCCTTTGGCTGCTCTTGAGTGAATGTCCTAAACCTGAATTTTCAATGTCCTTTCACTGGACTGGGGACTTTATTATCCTTTGTACAGCAAAATGCTGCTAACTCCACCCCTGATCCTGCAAAACACTGAAATGCATGCTGAAACTTATCTGCACATGTGCTTTGCTGCAGAGCAGCCAGTGTTCAGCAGCTTTCAGGTCCATTATCTGGAGGGAAAGGGTTTTGAAATATTCCATGAGAACTGCAGAAAACAAAATTATTTCAAGCGGACCAAGATAGAGGAAAATGTTTTATTTTGTTTTCTTGGCGGAAAGGAAACGGAGTGGAAAGGTAGTAAAATCTAAGCATGCTTGAGTCAAAAGTTACATCGCGGCTGTCAGCCTGTTTTCTGTGTTAGCAGTGATTACGAACAGGCCACTGAAAGAAGAGTGGCTGGTGCAAAGAATTGGAGGAGATTTAACTCAGCCATTTTCCTCACGTTTCATTAACACAATACTGAATTCATGCTGGACTGGGAAAGATCAACACAACAAGGGTCAAATATGAATTGAAGAGGAAGTATGTTGCCCTGACACGGGTGGTAATTACTCTGTGGGACACGCATTTGATCCATATCTCGGTTTCTGTACAGCCTGTCTTTGTGCTCAGCAGGTAATGAATCACCACCATTCCTGGTAGCCAACTGACGCTGGAAGAGGAAGGTGACTGCCTGGTCTTGAGCTCTGTGGACATGTTCCATGGAAATAAAAACGTACTCTAGTTGATTTTGTACTCTCGAACCACAACGCAGTTTAAAAAACTTGATTAATTTATACCAACCTGGCTAGATTCTGTGCATTTCTAGGGGATGCAAGAGTCCTGCAAGACCTGATTCAGAACCAATATTCCTATTCCTTATACTGGCACAGCAAACTTAGGACCCACATTCAGTTAATAAAGTATCCTGCACTATGATCTTCTCTTTCCCTCTATATTCAGATTCAGCCCATAGTTATTTGGAAAGTAGGAAACTCTAAAAATAATAGAAAAGGAGAATTCACACACACAATTTATTTTTCCATCTTATCGAGGCCAAGAAAGTGGTACTTTTTAAAACAGGATTGGATAGTTATTTCAGAAGTGCTCAGAAATGTGAATATTTCTTCAGAATTTGTATAAGAAAATATACAGACAAACCTGATATACAGATTTACCTGGTATACAGGGAAATATGCAAGGATAAATATTACGGAAGAAAAAGATAAAATAGATTATAGAGAACTATTACTAGGACATTATTTAGGAATGTACTAGTTTACTGCCATAGAAAATTTAGTTGAATTAGACGTATTTTTTTCTGTCTACTGTGTGTAGAAATACATAATTTTGTCCAGTTTCATTATGGGAGGTAATTGCTCTCCCATTCATGTACACAGGCATGTACCAACAGAATGTCATATTAATCTCTGCCTGTCTTTTCTCCCAGGGTAGAATTATTGATTGTGAGCTTTTCCTTTGAGCTTTTTTAAAATGAAGTAGAGGCTGCCTGCCTCATTCCATTGGAAAAGTGCATGTACTTACTTCCCTTGTTTGGTAACCTTGTTTTGAAAACACCTAATTAAACAAATTTTTTTCACATGCACCTAAGGTAGGTAGAGGTGAGGTACCAATTTGAAGACCTTAGTATTATACACAGAGTGGCAGACAGCATTTAGTATTAAAGGCTGTAGCTTCACTAAATCAATTATAATAATGTTTCCATTATTCAAATATGAATAAGAAACCATTTATAATACACGAATAATATTTAATGAAGGACTATATCTACAAAAGCATTTAGAAACTTTAGTACTGCCTAAAGGCCCAGTGTGAAGCTGAAAAGTTAACTCTTCATTCTCCTGCTTGTTTGCCACGTCTTCTGGAGGTATGTAAAGTTTCTGCAGATCAGGGTTTTCTCCAGTTAAATCCCAGTGCAATAAAGACTCTGAAGTGCAGAGCAGTGAGGTGCCCCGCATCCACAACATGATGTTTCATGTCCATCTCCCTAGTCTTTAGTGTACCAACTGGCACATATTCTGACAAGGTAAGTTTTATATTAAGGCAGTATGATGATCCTCCTGCAACACCTTGCTCTTTCAGCTACTGGCTTAATAGTCCAGGCTGCCAGAAGCTGAAATTCATCTCCTTCCCCTTCTTGAGGCAGTTTCACTCTGCATATTTCCCTGTTGCACCCTATAGCAGAATTGTCTTAACTTCACTTGGTGTTGCATTTTGCATATGGTAATTACACAGTCATTGGACAGAAAGACTTATACCATGTTCATTAATTTTTCAGGCATTAGGCAGGACATAGGAATTACATGGTGACAGCAAGTTACAGTGCCAGGAATTAATCATGTTTCTTAGTAACTGCACCAACAAGGAATCCAATTGCAGAATGTCCTTCTTGTCCCACCCTAACAGAAATGCAGCAGCCAGTTGGCTACATAGTCATTCTTGTTCTTCCCAGCCAATTAAAAAATATCAATCAGTGCTATCCAGCATCCTCAGAAGTTGCTGAAAATCTTGAAGGTTCAGCACCTGAAGGACTATATTAGATACAACTATTTGCATTTTCAATAATTCCCCTTTGAAAGTCCTGAGTTTTCATCTTTTACTGAATTGGCACAGCTTCACTTGGGTTTATCACATTACACATTTCTCACATTCTCACATTAAATGTTGCTGTTATCAAAAAAGCTTTGTTAAAAATATTGGCTAGCACAACTGCATACAAAAAGCAACAAGAAAGAAATTATTTCTCCTTGAAGTGAATGCTGCCTGTGAACTAGAGGATTTGATCATTTTGGCTATAATTAATCTAGTGCAGAGATAGAAGGGCTAAATCACAGTGCTTCTTCATGCTTTCTTTCCATTAAATGAAAGAGAATAGCTATTGACCTTTTGCCAGCAGCTAAAATAAATTGGTATGTTCAGCCCACTGCTTATATGTAGGAGAGAAAAGAAGTGCCCTATAAAACATGCTCACTAGCAAGCCCATTCATTTGAAGACTGTTGCCGACTTCTGCCTTTAAATGCTAAGCTTATCTAAAGCTGCTACAGTGATAGGACTCTCTCACTAACTTTAGTAAAGTTTGGAGCCAGCTCTAATGATTACACCATTAAAATAAATACACGAGTAAAATAATATCCAGCTTCTGGGATTTGGATTCTCAGCTTTGGGGCCTGTTCCTGTGAGTAGGCGGAAGAATTAGGATGTGAGCTGTCAACTGGATGGTCCAACCCCTCCAGGGCACCTGGAGGGAATCTGAACTGTGGGAGCCGGAGCCACRCACCAGACACAGATGCAAACTGCAGGTAGGAATGGCACCCATGCAAGCAGGCGTACCTCTGCATCCTCTTTCAATAGAAAGGACAGCCTGAAGGAGAGACTTGGGGTGCAGAGGGCAGCTCGTGGCCCTGTTAAATTAGTCCTTGATTTAGACATCGGAGGACCCAGCATCTCATAACTTAGTTATAGGGAATGATTTCATTCCTGGTTTGTTTTTTGCCTCTGCATTTCTACGCTAGATATGACCATGACTGAAATACATGTGTGGTTTTATATTCACTAAGCATTCTCTACTAGTTTACTAGGAATTTCGCTTTGACTTATGAGGGGTTTTGATTTCTTTATTTACCTTTGCTTTCCTTGAMAGGAGGTGGGGACTAAAAGTTGTTGTCATGATATTGCTGCAAAACTAAGCTCAGAAACTAGTTTGCCCTGTGGACATGCCCACCTAAAGACCGAGTATGGTGTAAAGGAATAGTATAACTGGTTTTCTACACTAACAAAGAGCCTAGCTCTGTTAGGCCAGCAGCTGAGTAGCATTTAAACTGTAAGTTGGACACAAGCTTTTAAGGAAAAAATCTCCCTTCCCTCCTCCCCACAAAGAAARAAGTCAGGGGATATGGATCAAATTTTGCAAAAGATGATGGTGATTTTTGGTAGTGTTGAAAATTAGCAGTTTATGCCAAATTATTTATCTATTTCTACATTAACTTAAATGATGAATGCACTTTTGGCAAGATCTGTGGAGACAAGGCAGGTAGGGCTCATAGAAAAGCTCTCTCAGCATCTTCCTTTCTTTTGATCTCTAATGAACAAATAGCTACAAGGTTGGTGACTCCTGACAGAAAAGTTCATGTCAGAATCTATATAAAATTTATTGTGCAGAGCCCTGGGGGCCCTTTAAGGTACAGAAAAATTCAGGAGATGGTATGGGAACGGGAATGTGATGTCTTAGGTTTACGATCTGTACTTTCTTTTCAGATCTTACAGTTTTGCTAAAAATATAACCATAGGCCATTTTGTACAATTCCCAGGTCACTGTAGCATTACACTGGGAGTGTGTGTATGTACAAGATATATGCATATATATTATAAAAAATAATATATATATATAGTCTCTCTATACATACTGCCTGTATATGTACATCTAAAATGAAAATATGTGTGGAAAAGATATATTCCAAAAGAGGGAACAGAAGGAAAATAAATAGGGAAAGAAATCTATTCACTGTAGGCAAACATGTTCACTTTCAATTTTAAAGGCTGGCTGATTGCTCATAAGGAAATCTAGGCACACACTGATATCACTAAACAACAACCTCTCTGAAGTACCAGAAAAATTAACAAAAATTCTTCACTACAGCTCCAATAAAAGGCATCATCTAAACTAAGACCCAAGTGTCTCAAAACAAGTTTTTCTCAGTCAGCATGTTTGTTACATGTTTGTATCTGATGACTACAGTACTACTCTCTTACTTTTACAAGCTGTGTGGAGTTCCTGTTTCTAAAACYGAACGAGATGCAATCCTTTCCATTTTGTCTACCAGAATTATCAGCTAAATCATGGGATATTACTTTTCAAACTTGTATCTGTGGAATCTCACTGAAGACTATGCTTCATCTGAGCAACAACATGCGGGCCAGCTCTAGTTAATATCTATGTGTGGTCAGCAGTAAAATAAATTTGGCAGGCGGTGAAAGAAATTCATACCAATTCTGAAGAGCTGACAGACAAAATATGACCCATTTCATAATCACTAAAAAGCATTTTCCCCAAAACACCTCTCCCTGTAAATCATTGGGAAAAGCTGGGGCAAGCTGCCACAGCAAGTTCTGACTCRCGGATAAAAGTGTGAGAACAGGTGCTGTAATGACCGGTATTATCACTCAGAAGGGTGAATTACTATTTGATGCTCTCACTCCATACATCTCAAAACATTTTTAAAAAAGGTAGGAAATAATTTACTGTCATTCTCTAGCAGATTGCTAATGGACCCAGAGATAGCTTAAATTCATTTATCTGAGTTAATAATCACATGACAGTAGAGAAAGAAACATAATTTAGAATACACTTTTTTTTCCAGATGGCTAACTCCACATTTGTTGGTAATGATGGAGAGATAATAATGCCAGAACAGAACAAATAGGAATTCAAAGAAATAAGCACCAGTATTTACAGACATCAGCAAGAAGGACAGATTGGTATAAAATAGCAAACTGTTCTGTCCATTCTCACAAGCCGTTTTAAGACAGATTTTCATTCCTACTTCTCATTGAGATAATCTATAGACCAAATGGTATTTCTTTTTATAAAGCAAAATTATGCGTGGCTGGTTGCCTTCTCTCTGGATTTTGTTTTCTGTTGTTCCATTTCATAGCCTTATTCCTGAGCCAATGGCAGTGGCATTCCACATTCATCAGCCTCCTCCAGAGGCTTTATTTACTGCCATTTGTCTGTTTTCCCCCTCCTTTCTCTTTGCTCCCCGGTAAGCTATGTGAGCTAAATACTGCTCCCAGTCCTAGTTCTGTAACTCTACAGTTGCCCACTGGAGAGGCAATTTAAATCCCATATCCAGTTGTGGTAATCTACCCCCCACTGCTTTGTCCGTGGTTGGTTATGAAAAACGCTGCAAACCCCTAAATGAACAAGTAACAAGCACCAAGTCCTCATTAGACTCTAGAGGTTTTCACGGACTTCTTTCCCTGCAGGTCAAAATCCCATGTCACTCCATTGCCTTTTCTTTTTTCTTTTTTCCAGTGCTGATCTGGTGCTGTGAGTGTTGTGGACACACCAGGAGGCTACTTTGAAGATAGAAGGCTCAGCTGAAGAGCAGTTTAACAACATGTAAGCTTTTTCATTGACACAGGACACTGTACTGGCCCAAACACATGGCATTTTAATCATTAATTGCCTGACTATGCCAGCAACTTCCAATGTTATATTGGGCCTTGCTCAAATGTTAGAGCAGCTTTTCCACTGCTGAATTCACATCTCTGACACAATCTCATTATTGGAAACCTCTGTAAAGGACTACAATAGGAGACACAGTTGTCAACTTACCGCAGTCCAGTCACTGAGGTCACTGCATAAGGTAAGAAACTAGGACTTGCAGTACTTCATTTTCACGTCAGGCCATTCTCTGCCTCGGTAGCAAACTTCCATGGGACTTCAGCTGTATCTTGCTGGTGTTCTCACAGTGTCTTCTCCTGATCTGGGACTGGGATGTTAAACCTGGAGACAAAAAACATTCCAAAGTGCATCAGCTTCACCACATCTAGTACTGAATCTGGATTTAATGCTAAACCTAAATAGCATGCGCGCTCTTGCCAACTTACTGGCATCATGTTGTACCAATATTTTGTGCATAGTAAGGATCTTCTAAGTTTTGTGTGCATGTAATTTCTTTCTTGCTTTCTGGTTGAGTCACAGCACAAGGCAGTTTAATTATAAACAACACTGATATTACCTGAACATGTAATTCAGCTTTTAAAGCCTCCAGCACTGAAGTGTGAAGCTCACAGCTTCTGTCAGTGAACAAAATCAGTCATGGGTCACGCAAGTTCCTTTCCCCAGTGGCATCACATCAACCATAGCCTGGAATTACCTGGAGAGCCTGGACACTCGCGACAGCTTGCCAAACACAGAGGCTTGGGCAGATGGCTCTGAGATGAAGCAGAAGCCAGGATCGCAACATTGCTTGGGGTGCATTTATATTAAATTGTCTATTGGCTTCCTGACAAAGGCCAGTTTCCTCTCTGGATTCCTCAAACACAAAGAAAGATACTATGTAGGGACCTAGGAGAGTGAAAATCAGTAAGCTAGGACTTCATTAGGAGACATTGCTGTCTCAAGAGTGTGTCCTTAAGACACTGTCTCGAGAAAGTCATCTTAAACGGCTGTAGAAAGCTCTTTCTGTGTAAAGTATGTGCTTATTTGGGCTACTATCAACCCGATGCTTCTGCACTGGCAGTACCCTGTGGTGGATGTGACATGCCACACTGTCAGTTAACAGCAATTGATTAACATTGCACATAGTTCATAACAGCAGCATGTGCAGAATCATAGATGCCTATTTTTCAAATATAAGTTTTCAGGGGAAAGACAGGAGGTCTTAGTCATACTTAACACCCATCACTCTGTCAAATTTTCAGGAAATTGCAGTTACACTTCCCAGTCTATGTAATTTTATGTAATTATTATTAAAATGTGACTCAGTATTAGGTACACATTTTACCTCACCACTGAAGCATGCGCATAGCTATAAACTGTGTGCCTGTTTTTTTTGCTGAATACCATGACCTAAGAACTTAAAAAAAAAAAAATTAAATAAAATCCCAAAGAAAAACATCCACTGCCCTGATAAAAAAATAAAACAAAACTATTTGAAAACATCCTCAGCTGTAGTAACTGATAACTTGTAGCATTTCAGCCATTTTGGCTTTGAGTTTCTCAGGGGCCTCAGTCCAGCTAGTGCCATTTTAATACAGGCATCCATTACATCTGGTTCACTCCCGTTGGGTACCACTGGTCTTCTAACAAGCTTGTGAATCAGGTCAGGAAAACTGAACATTGTTGAACATTGTTGAACATCGTTGAAATCAGAAACTATATTTTAAGCTGTTTATAAACAGCATTGCTAAAGGGTGACAAAACTGTCATTAAAATCTTCCTCTTTTCTTTCTCACACAGTTATGAGAAGTAATAAAGGGAATCTACATAAGTGCACACAGTTTGCTTCTCTGCCTCAGCTGCTGAGCATCGCTGAGCCATTTCAAAGCTCTGACATGCTGTTGCCATTTGAATGAACATTCCCATTAGCAGCCGAGATCATAGAAATGGCAGAGATTTCTCTACTGAAATCTCTGCAGTAGAAGTGACATAAAAGCCATCAAACTGTCTGTCAGGATCACTCCTTTTCTCTTTATTAAAGGCATCTCAGAAGAAACAATCTCCCTTTTTCCTGTCCACTTCCAATAGACCATAACATTTCTGAAATTCTTTGAGGGAATGAAGCCATGGCATGCTTTCTCATAGCAGCTACTCCTGGGCCATGCTTTATCCATGCTGCTGGGATAAGCTTCTACGGTAATGCAGACCCATCCCTGCTTTTGCTTGAGCCAGAAAATTCCTGTTACATTGAATGGGTCTATAAACACCATCCAAAGCATTTCTGTCAGTTCACAACCTCATGCTGTACCAGAAACCTCAGAAATACTGACCTGGCAAAAGCGAGTCATGTCTCACAGCCATGGCACGAGATTTTCCTCAGTCCTATTTTTAAACAGCTCCATCATGTGGATATACTTGTAGACAGWTCAAATGGTGGTCTTTACACAGGAATTAAATTTCAGTATGGATTCCCATCCTAAGCATTAGCATTGTCCTAAAGAAATTAAAAGTCACTTTGAATACAGAGCTCTGTTGTCAGTCATGCAGCTGTCTCAAAAGTTAGAAAATAATCCAAAATTGTTCCAAGTAGGTGAAAACAATCAGATTTATTATCAGGTCATGGGATACAATGTTAATGGTAGCTCTGATAATCTCTGCCATATTCAGTGTTTTAGAGTTATTAGATGCTCTTAGCTGTTCCCCATTCATGAAGGTCTCACTTTATTTCACAAATAATACATATTTATTTATTTTCCCATCTGGTAGCAGATTTTCAGTACCCCACACTACTAAATATTATCTTTTGGTGACACTAATTTCCCTTCATGGAGCAGATTTCCAGCATAATATCAAATCTAAAACCACTTAATAACAAGCAGGAAAACCTCTCCTCTCTGGCAAAAGAACACTGCAGCAGCTTGTCCACATTGTCCTCCTTACTTCTGTAACTGAGGAAATTCATCATCTTGACAGGCACACTCGAGAGAAGGTCTGTAGTTTCTCTTCCAGTCACGTTATCTGTGGAGCATGTAGAATCATAGAATAGTTCAGGTTGGAAGGGACCTTTAAAGTTCATCTAGTCCAATCCCCCTGCAGTGAGCAGGGACATCTTCAACTAGATCAGGTTGCTCAGAGCCCCCTCCAACCWGACCTTGAATGTTTCCAGGGATGGGGCATCTACCACCTCTCTGGGCAACCTGTTCCAGTGTTTCACCACCCTCATGGTAAAAAATTTCCTCCTTACACCTAGTCTAAATCTACCCTCTTTTAGTTTAAAACTGGTACCCCTTGTCCTATCACAACAGGCCCTACTAAAAAGTCTGTCCCCATCTTTCTTATAAGCCCCCKTTAAATATTAAAAGGCTGCAATAAGGTCTCCCCTGAGCTTTCTTTTCTCCAGGCTAAACCCCAACTCTCTCAGCCTTTCTTCATAGGAGAGGTGTTCCATACCCCTGATCATTTTGTGGCCCTCCGCTGGACCCGATCCAACAGGTCCATGTCTTTCCTGTGCTGGGGGCCCCAGAGCACCCCCTACTCCAGGTGGGGTCTCCCCATAGTGGAGTAGAGGAGGAGAATCCCCTCCCTCGATCTGCTGGCCACGCTTCTTTTGATGCAGCCCAGGATACGGTTGGCTTTCTGGGCTGCGAGCGCACATTGCTGGCTCATGTCCAGCTTTTTGTCCACCAGTACCCCAAAGTCCTTCTCGGCAGGGCTGCCCTCAATCCCTTCATCCTCCAGCCTGTACTGATAACAGGGGTTGCCCTGACCCAGGTTCGGGACCTTGCACTTGGCCTTGTTGAACCTCATGAGGTTCACATGGGCCCACTTCTCAAGCTTCTCCAGGTCCCTCTGAATAGCATCCCATCCCTCAAGGGTGTCAACTGCACCACTCAGCTTGATGTCATCTGCAAATTTGCTGAGGGTGTACTTGATCCCACTGTCTTTGTCATTGATGAAGATATTAAACAGTACTCGTCCCAATACGAACCCCTGAGGGACACCACTTGTCAGCGATCTCCATCTGGACATTGAGCAGTTGACCACTACCCTCTGGATGCGACCATCCAGCCAATTCCTTATCCACCAAACAGTCCACCCATCAAATCCATACCTCTCTAATTTAGAAAGAAGGATGTTGTGGGGGACCGTGTCAAAGGCCTTACAGATGTCCAGATAGATGACATCTGTAGCTCTTCCCTTGTCCACTGATGTTGTCACTCCATCATAGAAGGCCACTAGGTTAGTCAGTCAGGACTTGCCCTTGGTGAAGCCATGCTGGCTGTCTCAAATCACCTCCCTGTCCTCCATGYGCCTTAGCATAGCTTCCAGGAGGATCTGTTCCATGATCTTCCCAGGCAGAGGTGAGGCTGACAGGTCAGTAGTTCCCAGGGTCCTCCTTTCTACTCTTTTTAAAAATGGGTGCAATGTTTACCTTTTTCCAGTCACTAGGAACTTCACCTATCTGCCATGACTTTTCAAATATCATGGAGAGTGGCTTGGCAACTGCATCAGCCAATTCCCTCAGCACTCTGGGATGCATCTTGTCAGGCCCAATAGACTTATGTATGTTCAGGTTCCTCAGGCGGTCTCGAACCTGATCTTCTCTTACAGTGGGAGGGACTTTGTTCCCCCAGTTCCTGCAGTGAGGTCCATCCACTCGAGAGGTGTGGGAAGAAAGATTGCCAGTGAAGACTGGGGCAAAAATGTTGAGTACCTCAGCCTTCTCCTCATCTGTTGTTACCAGTCATGTTCATGAGGGCAGTACACTTTCTTTGACCTTCCTTTTCTGGCTGACATACCTGTAGACGCCCTTATTATTATTCTTTGTGTCCCTTGCCAAGTTCAGCTCCAGCTGCGCCTTGGTCTTTCTGACCCCATCCCTACAGAACAGGGTCCATCCTTCCACTGCCTGTGCATTTCCTTCTTGCCCTTTAGTTTAACCATGTCTTGACTCAGCCATGCCTGCCTCTTGCCTTCCTTTCCTGATTTCTTACACATGGGGATTGAGAGCTCTTGTGCTGTACGGAAAGTGTCCTCAAAGATCTGCCAGCTCTGTTCTGTTCCCTTGTCCTTGGGGACAGTTTCCCAGGGGGGTCCCATTGACTAATTCCTCGAACAGCTGGAAGTTTGCTTTCCTAAAATTCCAGGTCCTGACTTTATTCTTTGCCTGTCCCATATCCCTCAGGACTCCGAACTCCACCAGTGCATGATCACTGCAGCCCAGGCTGCCTCCAATCTTAATGTCGCTGATTAGCTCACTTGCATTGGTGAACATGAGGTCCAGTATCGCATCCCTTCTGGTGGGGTTATTACCTGGCCTAGGAAGTTATCCTCAATGTATTCCAGGGGTCTTCTGGATTGCCTACAGCTTGCTGTGCTACTTTTCCAGTAGATGTCAGGGTGGTTGAAGTCCCCCAGCATGATGAGAGCCTACAAGTGCGATGCCTCCTGCAGCTGGAGTAAGAAGGCTTTGTCAATAGGCTCCCTTTGATCGGGCAGCCTGTAGTAGACACCAACCACAAGGTTCCCTTTGTTGCCTCAGTCTCTAATTCTTACCCATAAGCTTTCAACCTGCTCATGGCTATTCTTCAGAGACAGCTCTTCACAATCTGTCCATTTCTTGACATACAGGGCAACCCCTCCACCCTTCCTTCCTCGCCTGTCCCTTCTGGACAGCCTGTAGCCATCTATAGCYGTACTCTAGTCATGGGATTTGTTCCACCAAGTTACAGTAATGGCAACTAGGTCATAGCTTTCTAGCAGCACGGTGGCTTCCAACT
This sequence comes from Oceanodroma leucorhoa, assembly GCA_030449065.1. Classification (NCBI taxonomy): domain Eukaryota; kingdom Metazoa; phylum Chordata; class Aves; order Procellariiformes; genus Oceanodroma; species Oceanodroma leucorhoa. The sequence continues at coordinate 2,543,098 of JASVER010000020.1, forward strand.
CCTATTTGTTACCCATGCTGCATGCATTGGTGTAGAGGCACTTCAGCTGGGCTGTCAGCCATGTCACCTTTTTAGAGGAACACACCTTAACTCCTTTTAGGTATTTCACTGGTACTTCCCTGTTGGCTCCTATTACCTCAGGAGCCACTGGCTCCTCTCTGTAAGACTTCAAGTGTGCTCCAGTGTACCCAGTACGTGGCAGAGCAATGGGGTGAAGGCCCTCACTAGCACGCTGTCCCTCTAACCTTGGCATGTCATCCCACATCTTGTCACGGGYGAGCCTGATGTTATCCCCTTCACCCTTGAAGTCTAAAGCTCTGTCAGTCAGCCCCACTAGCTCATGAGCAAAGACCCTCTTCCCCCTTTGAGAAAGATGAATCCCATCTGACACCAGCARGCCTGGTGCTGTGTAGACCATCCCATTATTGAAAAACCCAAAATTGTGGCGGTGACACCAGCCACAGAGACATGTATTAATAGACTGGGTCCAACTGTTTCTTCCAATATTGCTGTCTGCAACTGGAAGAGTAGAGGAAATAAATAATTACCTGTGCCCCAGATCCCCTTACCAACCATCCCAAGGCCYTGAAGTCTCTTTTGATCACCCTTGGACTATGTGTCGCAGCTTCAGTGCCACACACATGGAAGAACAATAATGGGTAATAGTCCGAGGGCTGTGCCAGGCTAGGAAGCGTCCTAGTGATGTCCTTAACCCAGGCCCCAGGAAGGCAGCAGACTTCCCTAAGAGAAGGGTCTGTCTGGCATATTGGACCCTCTGTTCCCCTCAGAAGGGAGTCACCTACAACTATAACCCATCTTTTTTTCCTTGTGGAGGTGGTCATGATACGGTGTGTAGGCCTTTCTGACCCTGGCAACACCTCTGGTGTGGATGGACCATCATCCACATTGTCCATTGACTGGCCTTCCACATCCAGAGCCTCATACCTGTGGTGTGGAGGCACCTGGGAAGGCGAGGAGGGCAAGGAGGCAGTTTGCCTGCCACCCCGAGGGTAGACTTGCCTCCGTTCACTCCCTTCCTTTAATTACTGCCTTCTGCCTGGTGTGGGGAGGATACAGGATCCCCTTGATCTTGTGTTTTTTCTGGTGGATGTTCCTGTTTCTGTCTCAGGGAGGGCAGAGCATGGTTTCACCAGTCTCTCTTTCTCAGACTGCCTGATGCTCCTTAACCTGTCCACTTCTTCTCAAAGCTCTGCCACCAAGCTGAACAAATCATCTASTTGGTCACACCTCACACAAGTGTTCTTGCTACTGCCATCGGTTGCTGGTGAAAGGCTCTGGCACGCCCTGCAGCCTGAGACCTGGATGGCTGCGTGTTTTCGTGGGAGCTCTGTCTGGGTTGCCACATCCATCCTGGTGAGTGCAGAGGACCTGGCTTTCTGCTGGTGGTTACCATAGCTAAGGATCTTGCGGGAGGGTGGTGACCACCGATTGAAGGGACCTTCTGAGCCGGTAGGGTGACGACACCCTTCCTGCGCCAACTGCCGCGCCAACGGCTGTGCCGCGCCCTGGTCCCTCACGCTCCCTAGGCTGATTTTTGTAAGGGGGCGGGGGGTGCCTGCGGTTGCTCTGGCCAGGCCCAGGCCCAGGCCCCACCAGCTGCTCTCGTGAGAGCTGCCAGCTGCCAGCAGGTCCCGCCCTGCCCCGCGGGGTACGCCGGGATCTGCCGCTCTGCTCTGCGCCGGGCCGGCATCGGGGCAGCTTGCTTTGGCCACTGGCAGGTATTAGGCACAAAGCTCACCCAGCCCCGTTCCACACAAATTCGTGGTTATTACCTGACATTCAAAGCACAGGCAGCAGAACAGGCTGTGGATCTGACACCATACGGACAATTTTCTTTCTTCTGCTTTCTGCTCTGGGTGAACACTCTGAAGTGGTTTCTTCTAAAGCAAAATGTTTTCACCAGCACCTGATGTGTCTCCACCAATATGTGACAATGCGAAACACTTTGCACGGCTGCTTTTCTCTAGTTCTAGAAAAGAGTCAATATTTTATTAATCTGAATAATGTCTTTATGCTCCTCAGAAATGACCTACCAATTAATTATTCATCCTTCTCTATTCAGTCACTCACAAGCCTACCTTTTTTTTTACACTAGAAGCCCTACATTTCCTGAAGTTAAAATACACGAATACTTTAGGAGTTGAAATAATTCAATATTGTGTTTTGACAGTGTTTTACAGTCAAAATTATGGTAACCTTGGATTAACCTCTTGAACATGCTTGTCAAAGAGATTCGCTTACAGATGCTTGGAAAGCACAAGGGGGACTGTAACCTGCTGAAGGGAGGCCGTTGTTCAATGTACAGTGACAAACAAAACCCAGTCAAGCAGCCTGGCAAACGAGACGACAGTGAATATTACAGAGAGCAGTGTGATGWTATTGATGTAACTCAAGGCAAAGTGCTTCCAGCTGGAGTGGCACCATCTGACACTGATATTGAACCAAGCTTGAAAGGGGCACTGCAAGTCATTGCCGATCTAGAAAAGCTCTTGTGTGAAAAGAGATTAAGGAACAGCCTGGGAATTTCTTGTGGAAGGCAGGGGACAAGGAAGAGGGGACCTAATGATTACATATAAAAATACAATTGACACAAAACTTCCATTACCCCGTTCCACAAACCCGAAACAAGAGGCCAGCCAATAAAGGCGATAAGAGGAGGTGAGTGAAAACTGATAAAACACTTTTCTGCGCTACACATGGCTGCAGAGGAGATCTCTACCCCACACTGAGACCTTCCAGAACAGGCTGAGAACACACACAAATTTCAACAATATCCACRTTCATAGTGGGCAAGGAATAAGAGCCTTTGGTTTCTGCCTGCAACACATCTCTGCCTAATAGAGAACAGGATGAGAAAAATTATACCATATTTGTTTGCTGTGACGATTTCTAGTGGGTTTTTGGTTTTTTTTTTTTTTTAATCCCAAGAACTTCCAGGCAGTATGGATGGTATGACCTAGGAGGGTAATTCCTCTGACTTCAGTACTTTTTCAGAGAGAATTGTCTTGCAGCTTTTCTAATAGGCACCTGTTCAGCACACGAAATCCATGCAGAAACCTGCATGACACCTCTCTGCAAGCACTGGCTCCAGCTGTGTTCTCGTACCCTTGCACATTTAGCGAGGACGTCTGGGTTATGCTGTTATACAACGGGTGCAAGTCTTCTGTGTCATTCAGGGTGGTGGTACAGTCTAAGTATATATGCTGTTTATGGATGAACAGTGGGTTCATTAAGTAACTCAGGTTTTACTGAAAATGTTTTTAGAAATTGATTTCACATGGTAAACTATATAATTTGTTCAATATTTAAAACATGCATGTAGCAGAATCTTTACCTCCCCTCCTCCTTGTATATGCATGTTTTTTACGGCCCAAAAAATCCTGCCTGGATTTTCTTCTGTTATTTAACGTGCAGTTTCTGCTGGTGACCCTGTTATCTTGGGGCACGTTCATGCTGTTCTGTGCCCATGCTGGAAACAACTATTACATTATACTTGAACTGCCAAGGTAACTTTTAGCCAAACAGAAATATTTCTGCTACTGAGGCTTGTCAGAATTGCCATGTTTTAGTAAAGGCTCAGAAAACACCTGACCGAGCAGGGTTCTCATGCCTTCAATGGAAAACTTGGGGTTTTCCACTCTTGAACATATCCTCTCTGAGCACATCAGTTCCAAAACTTGCAGCTGTCCCCAAAGCCCCAGATGGGCTCTGTGACCTGAAGACGTAAGACTTGTGTTTCACTAACATCCATGCTGCTCTACACAGTGACATCCAGGCCAGCCCTTAAGCACCATGAATCCCCTAGGATATTACAGCAATATGGAATTGATGGGCACCTTTAACCCGATGGCTGCTCCACTAAAAAAACTCACGGCATCTCTCCCTGCTTTATTCAGGGTGTATCTAGAGATGAGGTTTTTGCAAAAGGAAAGGAGGGGCACATGTGTCCATACTGCACAGTGAGTATACCAAAATACAAGTATTTACAGGGCTGGAGCTGAAACTTTCAAACAATCCCAGAGGCAGGACTTGGGTCATATTTTCATTAGAACCCCAGAAAAAATCCATAGACATGGTCAGCTCATACAAAACATCAGTTCAGGCAGGGCTGGCTGGGCAGTGATCAGGGAACTTAATTTCCCTTAAAAAATGTGTCTTCCTTGAAACTGAACTTAGTGAAATTGTACTGATTTGGCAAAACATTGTCTCAGGGGACAATACAAGGAAAAGAATTCTGACAATACTGTAACACGCCATTTTTCAAAATAGCCCACATTTCATAAGAATTTAGTTTAGGTGTTTTATTTAGCAATTTCCAATTGTATAGCGGAATACAGACTGTTTAAATCGACTCTGTTTCAGAGTTATTTTTCTGTTTAGTATGAAACTTAATTTGGAAATCTGAAAACCCACAGCCAATCAGACTTTCCATTCTCTACCTCACTTCTACTCAGATGATTTGTGTAATGTTTTTTTAAGCTACCAGCTTTCCTTATGTTGATTGGTGAAAACAAGAATTTATAGAAATTGTCCTTGTCATAGTTGATAGAAATCATTGTGCATAAGGTGTTTAAAAGGCTTTGAAAAATCCGACTCCAAGTCTCTGTGGTGTAACGTGGAGATACGTGTAGATAAGATTAATGAACACAAGTCAAGTAGAGAGAAAAACATAATTAGGCTGCTTCTGATGTTTATCAGAGTGGAAGGAGCCATGAATAAAAAGCAGGCATTTAATCAGAGTGGAGAGACATGCTTATAGCTGTACGCTTGTTGCAAGCAGACTTTCTCTAGCTCCTTTATGAAGCTGTTTGTCTGGAGATGCACTGTGCAGCACAGTGGAAAGCTGTGGCAAAAGGAGGCACGTATGGAGAACACCTCCGCTCCCCCGGGTGCCGTACAAACGCACAGCACTTCAGTGGTGGGGCTGTCATATGGCAATAAATCAAAACAGAGGTATATTCCTGCCTATGCTCCCCCCTCCCGTGGAGCATGCTTGGAAAGAGAATATGGAAGCTGCAGTACGGTCATGAACTGTTGTCCCTTTGACTCGCTGGTGGCACTCGTGGGAGTTAGCATGAAGCTGAATGTCGGGTAAGCTGATTTTCCCAAGCAGCACCACAGTGTGCCACACAGAGTTTGGGTCATGATTTTCAGGGCTTTTTTCAAAAACATGTAGGAAGAGGGGGGGAAAAAAAGTTTTCTTCCACTCTGAAAACATCCATCTATCTTGTCAGCCAGGGGCAGCCCTTAAGACAAAGGGGAATGGCAGATTCAGGATCTTGAAAGGACTCTGAATTACATGGGAGAGTGAGGTTATTTTTCAGCACAGGACAGAAGAGAGGACTGCAGACTATATCAACTGAAAGGATGGTCCCAGTTAAGTATCTGACCCAGTAAGTAGAAGCTAAGTTCGATAGCTTTTTTAGTGTGACAGTGACCGAGCACTGGCACAGGTTGCCCAGAGAGGTTGCGGAGTCTCCATCACTGGAGATACTCAAAAGCCGTCTGGGGGTGGTCCTGGGCAGCCTGCTCTAGGTGGCCCAGCTTGAGCGGGGGGGGTCAGACCAGATGATCTCCAGGTGTCCCTTCCAGCCTCAGCCACTCTGTGATTTGTTGTTCAGCCAGATTATTACTGTTATTACTGTGTCCACTTGCTGTTTCTCTATAAATAGCACTGCAGAAGCTCCTTCTTCCAACTTCTGTGCTGTCCACTCACATCCAAAGCTGCCCCTAAGGCAGGGAGAATCTCTGGGCCAGTAAGGTTATCATGAAACCGTGACCTCTGAGGCAGCTTATAGCTAGTATCATACCACTGCATTTGATCTAACAGTCTCTTCATTCGTGGGGAAAGGAGAGAGCATTTTCACTGTATTTTCACTGTGTACCTGTACAAAGCCAGAAGCAAAAGTTTATACTAGGTAGAACCGCTAAAGAAGCCTGATTACAGCATCTCAAATACATTTCATATAAAGCAGCTGAGTAAAAATAGATATTATTTTCTTACCATGCATTCTTTTCTACTATTGCAGACTAAATACCCATAACTGCATCTCTGTCCCATGTATACTATAAACACCCTTATCAACATTGCAACACACTCCCTGGTCACATCAAAAAGCATTTTTGTATGCTTACCATTTTAAAAAGCTTTCAGGGCATGGTGTGACCTTGTTCTGCAGCTCCAGGTGAGACAAACAGGGTGGCCCACAGATGGCAGCTGGGTTTGGCTGCTCATTCCCATCACCATCATGGCTATAAGCTAGAAGTAAAAATAGCCTGAGGTGGCTCACACAGATCCTACAAAATTGTTATTCATCCTTTAGTATAAGGCATCTGTTTTAACTAGAAGATAATTACAAGCACTCAAGCAGTGTTATGTCCTTTAGTTCCACTTCTAGGTTTATACCATTTTAGCAACAGCTGTAAGGCTTGTTGGCTTCATGCTCAAGCTCAACTTGATAGAAGGAAAAAAGGCTGAGCACTTGAAATGCACTTTAATGCCACACAACCACCCTGCACAGGAGCACAAGTCATCCTGGTGGTGCCAATGTAGGTATGTTGACACACAACAGTCGGGCAGTTTAAGTGCTGCTAAGAAATGCCTCATCTTAGCAAGGGACCAGAGCGTGCACCAAGCGTCACTCTGGCAGCGTTTCATGAGCAAGATTCCCCTGAGATGTRAGGAAAGGCTGAGCAGTTTAGGCCATCTCACACTGGTAGCTGGAGGTGGACCCTGAGGTTGAACACCAGCCCATTCCCCCAGGTTCTTTCCCTTTCCCCCTTTCCCTTCACTGCAAACTGCCATTTAACTTTTTAAACCTTCATCCCATCAGATCTGTCTAGAACAAATGCAGCCTTAAACACTCAGGCAATAAACATCTAGAAAATGTGTACCAGCATCCCTAATTTCTACTGCACAGCTCTAGATTTAGAACGCTAATCCCCCCTCACAGAGACCTGCAAAGCTGAGCCTCTTCTGGACAGGGTAGAGGCAAGTGTTTCTTTCCCTGATATAGGAAAGTAAAATAGACAGCAGAAAGATGAATACATTGCACTCTCCCAGCTTTCTGTGGTATTAGGTGCTGGAGAGTGGGATGGCTAAAGATGTCACCGTTCAGCTAATGCACTTTCAAAAGGCTATATCAAATACTTACACTTTTTATTCTTCCTAGAATAAATAAATACAGCTTGTTTCTTTGAAGACAGCATGGCTCAATTCAGCCCTGGTGTAATTACAGTGGCTTCAGTGAGGTTGCAGCCTTCTTACAACCAGGCTAAAATTGTCCCTTTGTTCCACGTTTCCTTTTTCCTGACCAGCCGTAACTCCATTGTCCTGCCTTTTAACTCTTGTCCCAAACCTGCAATTGCTGCATAAAGTGCTTTTGTTGTCCATTTGCAAGGGATGACCTTCCTTTTCCCTTGGCACAAGTCCCCAGATGGAAATGTAATCTTTCACAGCTGAGTGACTTTCAATACACAGGCAAAAGCAGAGTGAAAACCTTAGCATTGCTATTAAAGCTGCTCTCTATAAACAATTACTTGTCTTAATAGGGATTAATATAAGAACTAATCCAGTACTGAAAGAAAGCGAAACCCCTGCAAAGCCTGTCTTGCAGCTGTAATTTCCTTCTGCAAATAGAGCCATGGAGCTACTAACCAAGTCAGGCAGTCTTCACCAAGGAGGTTATCAACAGAGTGAGAGTGCAGAAACAAGCTTTACTAGTATTCATGGGAAGAAAACCTGTTTGGTTGGTTGGTTGGGGGTTGTTTTGTTTTGTTTTGTTTTTAATTCTGAAGACTGCAAATAGATGCTGACATACAGAAAAYGTGCTATTAGGGTTTTGGTGGCTTGTTAGCAATAGAAAGTTTACATAAGACTTCAAATAAAGGAAAAATGACTGGTGTGTGCAGAAAACTAGAACAAATCAGAATAAGCTCGGTAATAACTTTTATTTGGTGAATTTTAATGCACAGACTGTTCATTAAGAGCCTCAACAATACAGAACCAACTACTCAGAGATGCACTAGCATAATCAGCTAGATTAAATGCAACCTTGTGAACCACTAATAAGATTACATTTCAGTGAGCTAATCAACGCAATATTGTGATTACATGGAGTTAAAATAGATTATTAGAATAGAAATAAGGCCAGTCATTTAGATGGAATTAATCGTCTGTCTTTTCTCATTTTTACATTTCTTAAAATTCAAGCTTAGTGGTAATAGCTTTACAAAATCTTTTCTTTGTTATGTTGTATCTGTTTATTTGCCATTCACTAGGAGAGCTTTGTTCAGCCAAGCAGAGGGATTAGTAGAAATCTCATGCTTTGTCATAATGTGTGAAAAAGTGACAACATCTGGAGASATCCATGTCCCATTTTGCTAAGGGGCAGCAGTCATACAAAGATGCTAATAACCAAGCAGCTCAGTCAGAGCCTTCTTTAAATGCTGGGATTTGGACCCTTCAATGCGTCCAACTTCTGATGACAGTGCTGGCCTGCTCTGTTTCAGAGTCGCCTCTGTCTCACCTGCCTTGAGACAGAGGCTACTCACCTTCCTCAGCTTCTCCACGGAGCTCAAAAAATAGCTCTGAGCTTCTTAAGTGATTTGCAGTTTAGCATGGCATTTGCTCTGGACTCAGTCAGCAAGTCCTAGGGAGCGGTGTGGTTTCCCTGAAGAGCGTGCATGTGGCCAGTCATGGCATTGCGACYGTAGATGCAGAACTTTGTCAGTCATACACACCATCTACTACAGGAGCACCTATGTATGGTAAGCACCTAGGATAGGCAAATACAGTCCATATGATGCAGTATCAAACACTCAGTAATAATTGTGATGTGATAAAAGCTCATCTGCACAACCATAAAGGCCCACAGACATCATCCCTAAACCTGCTCCTTGTTACCTCCCCCAACCAGCTGTCTCCTGACTGCCCACTGCTATATGCCCTTTGAGCAGCTTTTTACCTGCTTTACATTTTTTTCTATTAAATCTTGTCTCCCTCAGTTTAAATGGTAGTTTTTTCTGGTGGTACAAAATCAAGTACTGTGCTTAAGTGTAAGTAGATGAAAACTATTCTACTTTCTTGTCTTAAAAAAATAATCATATGTCTCATGGATCTAGAGGTTAATCTGCTTCAGTCTGCCATCTACCACTGCACAATGTTTCTATTTTTCTCTGTCAGGCTTCAGAATTTTGTGCATTCTGAGGTCAGATGACAGGATGCAATGTTTGCACAACTCATTTTTTAATCTTTCTCAAAAAAAAGTTATTGATTTGTTATTTGGTGGTCATGGTATTTATGGCACCTCAATTTGGTGTTTATTTAAAATAAAAAATCAAATCTTTGACACCTTGAGCCAGAGCTCTGGGATGAAGAATATCCTGTTTCCCTGGTCTTTTTTAACCTTTAGGACCTGTTTCCTGTGTCTTTTTTAACCTTTAGAACCATCATCTTTATCTAGTTTTCAATGCTCAACTATTTATTTCTATAGGCCAGAGTAGCCTCTGCTGCAATCTTCACTGAAAACTGATGCAAACTGTGCTGAACTTAATCTCATTCTCTCTATGCAACTGTCCCATTTCTTCTTTTCTTTTTTTCTCCACAAGACTTTGTTCTAATTTCCTTTGCATGGTCAATATCTGCCTGAGCAGCAACAATTTTTACTTTATCGTTATTCCATAATCTCCTAATATCCTGTTTAATATCCCCATACTGCAAGCTTTATTATCCTTTTTACTAAAATAAATAGCAATTAGAATATTATTACTAAATTTTAATATATAAAGAGAATAAGCAGACAAATACAATTGAAATAAAATGTAAATGCTATTTTCAAGCAKATCAGTGTGAAATGCTTGCTGGCATCAACCTGGTTTTCTCCATATCGCCGATCTCCTTCCAACCAGGAGTTCAGGTTAGGAATCCTCTCCCTGTCTACAGATGGTCAAAGCTTTTGCAATTGTTCCTCAGAGCAGAATGGTTGGTATGGCTTTCTTTGCCCTGCTTGACATACATTTAAATGTATGTTAAACAAAGGGACTTGCTGGGTTTCCTGGAAAATTACAGAAACTCAATATATACTGTGAGCAAAATACACACTTTTCCATCTATACCCAGCGAGCAGCTCCATAGTGAAATAAAACAGTGGCTGTGAGAGGCATATTCAGATCATTTGGTTGTTCTCTGGTGAAATCTGCGTAATAACTGCAGAGGAAAATAGCACATTTACAGAAAATAATGGTGTTAAATTGATGCTGTCTGAAGAGCTACAAAAGATCTGACAAAGGGTGGCTAAGCCATTGAAATGTAATTTTTCTTTCCTTTTATCAGTTCAAAATGTAAATTGCACTTTTCTAGTTTTACATTTATGACATACCTTTTGCCTGGGAATATAATTTGTTTAAGAGGTAGTTAACTTCTGTGTTAAAAACAGAAATTTAAGTCTCTTAGTTGAACTGATCTATTTACATGATAATTAACATCCAAAGTTGGGCTACTTTACTTATTTTTCACTTGCTCAAGCATTTTAGGAAGTTTCAGTCTCTGTCTAAAGATTATTTAAAGACTCCTCTTATTTTTTCTGTGTAAGCTTTTTTCCCAGACATTTATTCTAAGGTTAGAAGAGCCTTTGTAACATTTATTGCTTAATCAAAATACCTTAAAAAAGGAAAATGCCTACTATTTCCTGCATTCTCTCCTGTTTTTCAAGAAACAACGAACACCCCAGGTAACTCCCTCCTGTGATCCAACTACAACGTAGTGATGATGGGGCACAGCTTGAGTACAAGACCATAGCAGCAACTGCAGAAGCATGATACAGAGAAAACCAAGGAAGATCTGAGTCCGTACCCCAGTCTGTCCATTTTTAATGAGTCATACAGAGTTTTGCCACTTATCATTGTTGGACCTGGTAGCCCAAACGCATGAGTTCATGCACTTAGGCAAAATTACATCTGCAGAAAGCTTGAGGGACCTTGCTGTGGAGCAGTCTATCATAGTACGAATATGAAGAGGGCAACAAAGACTGATACTAAATGAGCTTGCTATTTTGTTTCTTGTTTCTGAATAATGGAAAGCAATCACAAAAGCACTTCTGGTTTTCTATGGATGAAAAATGAATCAGGTATCATGTCAGAATGGACATGATCAACTCCAGCAGGGTCTGCTACCACAAGTTTGTCACCAGCATGTATGGCCGGCAGGTGAGTACGGTGAGTGCTGGAGAAGCATAGGACAACGGTTTTCCACACAGAAACAGACAGCAACTATTTCTTGTTATACCCATGTCTTTTTGTTTCAGCCCAGTCTTCTGAGCAAGTATTTGGAAATTTGTGATCTTTGAAGATCACTCCTTCAAAGATGAAAAGAAACGATTCTTTACAATTCTGCGTCTACCAGTAGTATGAAGAATGGTTTATACATCAACAAATGACTTAATTTTTTTTATAGATTACAAAGAAATCAAGGTTAGAATGTTTACCCGAATTTGTCAGCTGCACATAGCCTCGTACTACTCTGTCCCAGGCTACAGACATTTTTGTTTCCTTTTCTCCTCCACTTTTCCTTTCTTTGAAATAACCCCTTCCACTCCTCTATCTCTGCACAGAGGTTTTCTTTCTCAGTATTTTCCCTGAATTTTTGCTTAACATTTTACATGCCTGCAGGCAACCTMTGAGGAAAAAAGCTGAAAGAGCATAGCTTACTTACCCAACAAAATGAAAGCTAGAAAAGGGTAGGATTTTTCCTCAGGAACGTTGCAGGATGATAACTACTGCAAACGGAGAACGCAGCTTAAACTACTGGATTGTACTGGCAGCAAAACAAACAGGTACCAACCAGTTAAAAATGCCTTTTGCTTGGACATTTTGAGGGTTCAATGCTGGGAGTGAGCTTCCAGAATAGTCTTCCAACAGGAGCATGAAGACAATCCACCAGAGCTGTATTCAAACTGGGCTTACTACCACTACAGAAAAGAATGGTTTGGCATGGACAGTTGTAACATCAAGTGACTGGAGGTCCTCTCCAGATCTATAAGCTCACATTACCAATTGCCCAACACCTCCTTCTGTGCTGGAATTTCCTCTGACTCTACATGAAAATACAAGTATTCAAACAAGAAAGACAAATAAAAGCCTCCACACTTGCCTTTCTCTCTGTAACCTTAGACTGACCACATCCACCAGCCACAGAACTTGTGGCATGCAAAGAGGAACTGGTGGTATCCCTTCAATGTAGCAACACTTTGTTTTCCCTAGGTCTCCTTTCCAAAAAATAAAGAAGTGCATGAATTAAACCACTAGACTAAACTGCAACAGACAGTAATACATAGGTTTTGCAACAAAATCAAAATGCTGTTGTCATTACCTTACGAATTCCTGTCTCTTTTTGTGAGGCTCGGAACACCTGTGAGTCAGTTGCTAACAGAAGATAATTAGCTCCTAATTAACACTAACACCTATCATATTCAATTTTATATAATTTCACATTTTATAGTTTTCCCAGCCTGCCCTGCTCTGATCCCTTCTGTAATGAATGAACAACTTTGTCTAACTCTTTGCTACTATCAAGGGAAGTGTCTGTGAGGCAAGATGCTGGATGCTGATGCTCTTCTGCAGCCTGTGTCTTAGACACATCCTGCTGCACTATTCTGGATACCAGGGTCACTCTTGCTAGGGCTGTATTTCTCCAGGTACACAGACAAACAAAACCACCTTTTCTAATATATTTTCAATGCACTTCAGATTAAGGCAAGAACAGCCCCAAACTGTAAAAAGCTCTGAGGACACAGTAGGGGCTTGACTGAACATATGTGAGACAACTGGTGTTGTACTTAATGGTGAATAACCCAGGAGAAAAAAAGATGAGGTATGAGTGCAGACCTACACACATATCACATCTGAGGGATGTTTCTTTTTTGTTCTGCATCCACCAGCCCAGCACTTCTCTGGCTTCTTAGATGTCAGACATATATGTGAAGTACAAAGCCCTTGAAAGTCCCCGTATATGAAAATACACCCTCCCCCTAGATGGAAAGGAAGAAAGAGCCCTTTGCTCTCTTYACTACCAACCATTTCATCAAGCAGCAGTTGAACAAATGTTTAATTTTTTGTTAAGGTTACATTACCTTTGGAATAGTGTAGAGCTCCTAAACAGGTCGTTTTGAAGATGACTGAAGGTCAGATATTTTGATTGATGACTGGAACATGTTGGAAGAGTCTGTACACTAAGTGTCAAAGCAGGATCTGAAACATACATTTAGTTTGAACATTTGCTTTTTACTGAGAACATATGTTTGGGGAGAAGCCTTGAGGCTAAACCCCGCCTTATCTTTAGATTTGCATGCTTTTATATATTCAGACAAACAAACCGTAAATTCTCTAGGTAAGGGAAAAGTCATCGCTACTGGACTAGAATATTAAACATCAATCTTGGTTAGTCGGTACCTAAGGATACAGCTCAAGGTTAGTCTTATCAGCGTAGGCGTACTTCCGCCTATTGTCTCATCTTCTTCATATGTGCTCTATTTTCCATTGGTCATGATGACCGTCAACTTCCACATAAGTTACCACAGTTCAACCTGTGGGTGATGCTAAGTTGTGTAACTCCGTCAGTTCTGATCATCTTTCACCCTTGATAATGATAGCTAATGAATATCGATCTCATCAGTCCTGTCCCTATTCACTGGCTCAAATTAAACAGCCTTTTGCTTTCACACTGTTTGTCAAAACCTTTCTGACATACTTCACACACAAAGGATTTTGCTGCCTTTCTTGAAACAAGTACACCTTTGCTGCAAAGTTAGAATGACCTTGATTTTTTTCCTGCTAAGATTACACTCCTCGCAGATAATGCTTTCCTTTGAACGGTTTGTTCTGACTTCTTAAGTGATTTTACAAGGTCCTCTTTATCTCTTCATCCCAGACTAATTCATTATAAATGTCTACAGCCTGTCTCTGGCCTCACCAGTGCTTGTACTACAGTGGCTTGCTCAGCTGCTGCTGCTGCTGCTTCCGCTGCTGTTGCATTTGCTGTTATTTCAGGCAGCTGTTTCACATCCTTCACACCCCTGGCAGCCTTTCTTCAGTGATCTGCTGCATCTTGCTGACCACCAGATTAGACAAGCCCCCGTTAATATTGGTCATTTTTTGCTTGGTTCATTGTTGATACTGAAATTATTACGAAATAGCACAGATTAACTTCAGCAGAAACCTTTGGTTCTGGTCACAAAGTCATAAAGTAAAACCTTGCTAGCAGTGTGTTTTTCCTTTCATATTGATAATCTCCCAGGTCAGACAGATGAAGTGAGTGACACCCATTAAAAGTGACACTCTCTAAAGAGCTGTCTGCAAACGTGCACTTCTATGGTCTAAGTAAGATAAATTACCTGCTAATTTAAAGGAAGCTATAAGCTTTCATCCCACCAGTACATTTGAGATAAAAATGTTTCTAGCAGATAGACATCAAAATATTCATATTTACGTTACCTCCGCATTAACAATATCACAGCTGTCTTGCAAATATTTCACAAAATCCTTGACATCAGAGCAGCCCAATGGCTATGTCTCAGTTCCTCCTCATGCAATGAGGAAACATCCTTACAATCCTGTCCTAGCATATTCCAGTAAGAGAAGTGAGTCGACATTTCATGGCCTTAAGAGTCAGTTGCCAAAAGCAAATCATGGCGTGTCTCACCCCGCTCCCATTTCAGTTGCACAGCTTGCTAAGCTGAGCCTTGCAAGCATCCCGTTTCTCTTTGCGTTGTTAAGCTGACAAAGCCTTTCATACAACCAACAGTGTTCAGTGATGGTGTGTCACCCAGTTTGATTGTTTTCCCCCAAACTTTACTCAAGGTTACCTCCCAAAGTAAGTATCTAGATAGGGGAAACTTTCCAAATTTTAAATTCCCTTACAGCATTAACAGTCTGAGTTGCATTTTCCAAAGGAGAGGGAATCAAACTGGGCTGTGCAGTGACTTAAACATTTTTGGATGACTATCCTTTGGCTGTACTTCAAAGGACACTTTCAGCCTACCTAAGCAAGCACAGCCATTGAAAGAAGCAGTCCTGCCCTTCTCCCCGATCGTTTCTTTCCACACTCCTTCCTTGCGCTAGCACAAGCTTTTCTGTGAATATACCGGGGTACTGAGCAGGCTGAAAAATAAACCTCTTCATTGGTTTTGGCCAGGCTATTTTTCAGCTCCTCAAGTCCTGCCTGTCACCTGACTGCATGAATACTTGTGCTAGCCCAAAGGTGAGGCAGGTTTGAGGCCAGAGAAACTACAGCCTTCCTATCTGTGGTAATCTGTGCAGACGTTTTAAGGCCAGATAATCAACCAGTTGTCCTCTGTCAGCAATGCTGTTTCTCCAAGCGAGGGTTGCAGCCCCAGCTCCGAGCCCTGTGCCACACCATGGCACAATCATGCAATAATGTACATTCAGTCTTTGCAAAAGAAAACTACTGCGAGTAAATGATCTGACAACAGCAAAACAGTAATAGTCATTGGTCTATAAATAGCATGAATGACAGTTTCTCCTCCCATTAACATGAAATCTTTTTAAATGCATGTATTTTCACAGAATAGCCCTAATTGCTTTTTGTGCAGGCCTGGTGTATTTGCTTTTGAAACTCTGCCTAGTAGGAGCCTTTGTTAGGAGACAGTTGAGAAAAGAAAGTGAAAAGGGACTTTCTAGTCTCACTCCTGAATAGCTATTTTGTTCCGACTTTGATATGTCTTTTCCATTCCTTGGTGTTCCAGCAGTAAGAGAGCAAAACCCAATTACTCTTAAAGTAAAGCTGTGAAATGAAAAAGGCTGACAAGGCAACGCAGAGCACAGCAAGCCATCTAGGAGAGAGCTTTCGGCTCTGCCCGAGGAACACGAGTTCCCTGCCATTTGTCTGTTTGGCCCATGATGAACAGGCTCAAGACCAGGCAACTGAGCAGCCAAACCACCTGAAAGTGACAGGCTGCAGGTACCGTTAGGAGCAGAAAGTGCCTTTCTGCGTGAAATCACTGCGTCTTCTAGAGGAGGTGGGATATATATGTGCACGGATGCTTCAGTCACAGCTTGAGTGTCAGTAAAACCAAGAAATGGGAAGGACGTTAATTAGAGGGACCCCAGCAGATGGTTTCAGACTGGATGACCAAGTCCTACATGTTTTAGGGACTTGACTGTATGCTGCCTTAATACAAATACAAAATGGTACTGGATAGTACAAAATGTCTAATGAATATAACTACAGCTAGTTGTAACCTTACAAGCTTAAGCTCAATTAAGGGGAGGCAATATTGTTTTGCTGAGTCTAATGATCAACTGCTTACATGAATTAACTTGCTGAACAAACTACATGCAGGAGTTTTGGTTTTTTTCCTTTATGATTGGCCTCAACTACTAAACCTCTAAAACATTTGGAGACAGATCTTGAGAAAAACTCAAGACATATTTTTAAAACATGGCACTATTTGTTATTAAGACTCAACATGCTGACTTTCTAATTAGTGCAATTAATGTGCTCAAATTGAAGTGCAATTAACATGGGAACTTTCATACTACTCTTTATCTAGATAAAATCATTAGCGAATACATAAATACATTTTACACCTATAGTTGTACTACTTCTAACAGGCAGTAACTCTTCAACCCTCAAAGAGTTTTCCCTTCATTCTCAGAGATAAAAAGATGCCTTTAGCAAAAGTAACCAGGACACTCTGTTACTGTATTTGAGGTCTTAGTCTCTCTTCCATATATCCACAATCTCAAGAATTTGCTGGTTCATATAGACATCTCAAATCTTGACTCATTTCTTTATGTCATCAAGCTAAAGTACTGCGCTGGGTTTTTTTTCTTCTTTTCAGAAGAAATAAAAAATATTCTGMGTCTTCTTGGCAGTCAGAACGAGTCACCTACCCTTGTTAAAGATTGAGCATCTTACAGTCAGATTTTCACAATTCACTTGGGTTCTGTCTCTCTGTTGGTGTAGTTTGCCATCATCTGTGAGGCATGAGCAGACCTATGTAATTTTTGTAGTTCACTTAAATTTTTGTGTTATTTATGCCTTTTTATACAGATGAAAACATCACATAGATGAAAGTAAAGGAATMATTTGTCCCAACATTAAGCATTGCTTCACCAAGTGCTTAAATGACGATTTGTTTATGTATGTCAGCCCACCAGCTCCACTTTTCCCTACATTTTAGGGGAAAAACTGGATTTGGTGACACAGAAGAATGTGGAGAAGACCATCTTCAAAGCTGAGCAAAGGAGGAAAAGGATCCTAAATTTAGGAGGACAGGACAGCAAACACAGCACCAGTTTTGAGCCCAAGACCGTCACCCTCCAAGCCAAAGCTAATACTTTTAATCCTTCTTGGAAAGTTATCATCAGCATTTTAGCGACGTTTCCTAGCAGCTCTCGCCCCCCCGGCTGCAGCCGTGGCAGAGGGGGCCCGTGMGGGCAGGGTTGCCTGCGTGGAGTTTGCGAAGGTCTCACCGTTAGCGCGGCGGTGGCCGCGCGGGGGGTGAGCGAAGCGGCGACCGCCGGGTTCCACCCCCGGCGCGTCAGCAGGGGGCGATGTCAGGTCAGCAAAGCCGCGCGCTCCGGGCAGCTTCCCGCCGCCGCCCGGGGAGGGGCCCCCGGCCTGGCTCCGGCACCGCTAGCACCACCCTCCTCCCAGCGCGTTTGATGGCGAAATACTTGATAATGTCGGATGTTTCCTTAATTAGCTTCCCCCTGCCCCCACAAGCTGTATTCAGTGAGTAAATCTACTTACTGCTGTGAGATCTTGCAGGTCCTGGTCAGAAAGGTGCAAGATTTACTCCTGATGCGTGCCCCTCACTTTATTTTCCCATCTATTTTGTAAAACATAACCGGGAAAAATTATTACTAAACACAGCAATTTTTCCTGCATGCAGCCTGTCTGAATATTTGCATTGGCTATATAGCCTGTTGGGCCAGTTATGATGTGACAGCAAGAACATCCATGCCTAAGACTTCCTTCGAAGCAAAGCTGCTGTTACCATTCAGTCATCTTGAAGTGACTTGCGACAGTCAGAAATCTCCAGCGCACTCAGATGAGCTGCTTAGATTGTGTCTTGGACCACCTTTCCGCTACCATAAGGAGACTTTCAGTGTGTGAGTTTCCAAAAGGATCAGTCACCTCAGATCATATTCCCTAAGTTTGGAAGGTCTCTCTGCAAGAGCTATCAGCCCCTTTGAGAAAAAGATGTTGGAATTAAAAAATGTTAATASAAATTCCACCTGTATCTTCTGAGGATGCAATTGATTTTCTGGAGTCTGGCACTGAGACTACTACTATTGTCCATCCTTTCTATCTACTTACAGCTCAACAACTGTTTGCAATTCATCTGGAACACTGAAAGCTGTTCCTCGGGAAGGAGATGAGAACAAATTTTCATAATATCTAAAAGGAAATATTCTGTAAGTTAACTGTGGGCCTTTTGTTTGCATTCTGTAAGGCAGCATGGCTCTGTAGTACTTTCATAATCATAAGTTGCCTTCAAAACCACGTGACTGGTGAAATTTCAGTCTCAGAATGAAATGTTTTCATTACAGTCATATCAGTTTTGCTGGATATAGCTCTGCTTTACCACCAAACTGCAACACAAAATTCACAAAAGCTGCACAATTTCTAAAGCTACRCTGAAATGGCTTAATATTGAGCACAGCTCTTTGCAAAAATTTTACCTACTGTTAGTGGACAGCTGATTGAAAGGGCACATGTAACTTTTCCTGACCTCTCCTGGCCTCTCAAGCTGTGTAATGAATACTTTTTAATGGCAAAGAAGAAGGAAAGAAATGAAAAGAGATGAACTGCTCAAACAAAGCAAGTCGAAGAGAATTGCAGGGCCCTTGCAGACACAATAACAAGAAAAATGTAGGTAGGTTTATTTTGGCAGGAAGAAGCAGCGACTAATCATGCACAAAGGAAGCTTCTATAGAGTGGGAGTTTGAGGTGCGGGTGGGGGAATAAGTAAGAGGACGTCACCAGGAGAAAGAACATTAACATTAGCATGAGAGAATTTGTATTTTCAGTGTGTGGCTGGGATTCCTTTCATGATGCCTCAATCTGTGTCAGTGGTACGCATCAAATCCGGAAGCTGCCATGATGGGATTTCAAGCAAAATTGTACCTACCTTGAAATCTTACAGAGTTAAAAGAAGAATGAGCAGAGCGCATTACGTTAGATGTCGAGAGTTTACATTCGACTGAAGAGGAGGAGGAAGAGGGAAACAACCCCATTTTCTGCCAAATCTGCAAACAGAGCTGCATTCCCGATTATAGCTCTACTTAAAAGTAAGCACAAGCTGTTCTCTAGGACGACATCAAAGTACGTAGCAAGAATCCAGGAGTATTCCTGAACTCCTCCTGAAGTCTATCCATGCCAGCACCTGGGAAACCAGCAGGGAAATCCAGCTCCTGGGTGCTGAAAATGCCATCATGGAGCTATTACGAAAACACAGACCAGAGCAATCTTTTACCACCTCAAGTTGTGTCCCCCTGTGTAGGTCTTTAAATGAATTAATTTCTGACTTAGAAGTGGATTTTTGTTTGCCTAATGCACTATGCTGTTATATGCTATGCAGAGGAGGATAAAAATTGCCAAGTTCATTTTACCCTAAACAAAAGAGTTTCATGTGCCTAAACAAAAGCGAGTCACCCCAAAAAGTTCAAAACTGTCTGTTGATTTTTTTTTTAAAACCTGCAACTGAACAAGCTGTCATTCTTTTAAGAGCAACTGGGCTTAAAACCAAGACCCAGTTATATATTGGCCTGGTGATATAGTGATAGCGAAGCGGCTGGCCTGGTGCATGAGCAGCTGAAGGCAATTTGTCTCTGGATCACCTGTGTAGACCACTAGTTAAGATGTTTCCAGGGCCTGGAAATCCCAGAAGAGGTGAAGAGAGCTTATTCAGTGAGCCCCATCTGCATCTGATAAACACACATGTCACAACCTGCTCTCCATGCCACCTAAGAACCGACCCCAGATTTTCAGCATTCCTTTGTCTGAAATGTAATAGAAATAGTCAGGGCAGGCCTGAATGGAAGGGAGGGGAAAAAAAAAAAAAAAGAAAATAGAAATTCACAAGTGTTAAATAACTGTTAGGAATTAGCTTGATGAAAAATACTGCATTTTTTTTTTTAAATGAAGCTGAGATGACCTTTTAAGAACTGTCTGGAGGGATTTCAGCTCAAAGCAGCAGCTTGAAAAGATAAAGAATAGGTAAAAGTGTCCTAGGAGAAAGAAGAAAGTATTTAGTCTTTTCAGAGMAATTGAAAAGCATCGACCAAGTAACTGTTGAAAGATAAAACTAGATACTATGTGATGAACAGCAGACAAGGACACATCACTGAAATGACAGACTGTATAGAAAGAACAGAAAAGGGGGGAACCACCATCCCCTGTAGATTATGGATTAGTTTCTTGGGGATGTCTATGCTGTGTTGATAGCTTAGATTTGGTTCTTCTATATGCTGGGTGCTGAGCGGGACACCCCACACCAGCACCGGTACAGTGGTCAGAAGCATAAGCCAAGCTCACCTGGGAAAGCGTACACAGGTCAGCGCTTGCGTATGAGTCAGRACTAGATATTCAAGTCCCTGCTTAGACTATATCAGGCTCATCAGATTTTCTACTGGAAGGGTGTTGCTTCATCTGTGCCTGGAACCAAAATTAAAACTACCAGAAGATGAAAATAACAAGTTCATCTTGAACTTCAGCTATGAAATAACTTGATTGTATGAAAGATATTGTTCCAGGTTAAATCAATCRGAAGCTGGCTTGCTAGCTGGCTTACTAACTTTCTAGTCTGAGRAAAAAAAAAWAAWATATATATATTCAAGCATCATCCGAAGAACAGAATATCCAGCAGTTTTACAGTGTGGAGTCAGTAAAATTCTGATCCTTAAGACTATGATTTTGCCTTGAAATTTCTGGAACTATATGGATGCCCCCAAAATTATTCAGAACTCAGTCCTATGGCATTTGCAGGACTTTTCTTGACATAAGCAGAGATCAGTACTGTTATATCTCTGAGTCTTATTGTGTAGTGTAAACTCAACTTGGCTCTGTAGCCAAATTCTTAACAAAAACAAGGTATGATCAGAGACACATGAAGGTATACTTAGGCTTACAGACATATTCCTCAGCTGTGAAAAAAAATAGAGAGAAGCTGAAACTGCAGTTCTGCTCATATATTTATAATTTTCAATGGAAAATTTGAACAGGGATCATCCATCCCTGCTGGGCAATTTCTAAGAAAGAATCTGCGTAATTGTGTGGTTGTTACACTCCATATTGTATACAACTGAGTTAAAGTAGGAAAGCCGTAAATCATAATCCAAGCCAACTATTAGTCTAATCAGTCTATCGTGCTTATTATAAGTCAGTAATGAGTTGCTGGTACAACTTTTCTAAGCTGTATGGAAGGGCCTGGAAAAGATCCAGTCACTTTACACATCTGAGAATGTCACCAAGAAGAGAGGAATTAGATGTACAACCCTATTATAAACAAAGGTTCGGATCACTCTGTACTGATTTTGGCTGGGATAGAATTAATTTTTTTCTAGTAGTTGGTATAGTGCTATGTTTTGGATTTAGTATAAGAATGTTGATAACACACTGATGTTTTTAGTTGTTGCTAGGCAATCTACTACTCAAGGACTTTTCAGCTTCCCAGGCTCTCCCAGGCGCACAAGAGGCTGGGAGGGAGCATAGCCGGGACAGCCAGCCCAGCTGGCCAATGGGGTATTCCATACCATGTGATGTCATGCTCAGCATATAAGGCTGGGGGAAGAAGAAGGAAGGGGGGGATGTTTGCAGTTATGGTGCTTTGTCTTCCCAAGTCACCGCTATGCATGATGGAGCCCTGCTTTCCTGGAGATGGCTCAACACCTGCCTGCCGATGGGAAGCAGTGAAGGAATTCCTTCTTTTGCTTTGCTTGCCTGCGTGGCTTTTGCTTTCCCTATTAAACTGTCTTTATCTCAGCCCACGAGTTTTCTCACTTTTACCCTTCCGATTCTCTCCTCCATCCCACTGGGGGAGAGTGAGCGAGCGGCTGCGTGGTGCTTGGTTGCTGGCTGGGGTTGAACCACGACACACTCCCAATGTTTTTTTATCACCCTCTACAATTCACAAAGGTGAATAATTTGCAGTGGGAACACAGGGACCATGAGTAGTAACATCTACCTCAGGAATATTTTTGTCAGACACCTGCAGCCTAGGCACTGCAAAGGAAAACCAAAATTAAATCATTCTTCAGAATTAGCTTTAAAATCAAAGTCAAGCCTGCTAGGCATGAGTTGGAATTATTCAGAGAAGAGGAGTGAATGCTATTGTGCTGTGTTTAAAGGTAACTGGTTTTTTTTATAAACCTCAATTGGAAATAAAAAGCTATACCTGATATATTTAAGACTGCATAAACGTTCCCAGTTTGTGGCATGCATATTCTGTTCTGATCTAAATAATTTAAAATGCTGTGTACAGAAAGCCTACAACAAGCAATGCAGAAATGTAAGAGWGTCTGACATTCCACTCTTGTCCAGTTACTTTGTGGTTTTGATTTCTTGAATACTCTTCTGGGTTCCTGGGTACTGAATTATTGAATTGAAGGTGCAGAACCTGACCACACTCTGCTCCAGCCTCTAGAGTGGAGCCTAGCCTCCAGCCTGAAATCCCTAAACCAGAGCTGGACATGGGGGTCTTAGAAATGCCAMTGTTCCCGTGACAGAAGTGGGTTGGAGGAGCTGGAAGTTTTGGGCCACTCTGAAGTGACATGTACAGCAGAGATGCCCAGGAGGCAGACACCGCGGGGCTCCCTCGCTGCTCCGCAGACCTCGTTGCTGGCAACAAGAATATTACGGTCCCCTGGAGCAGCTGCCAAGTGAGGCAAATATTTTGGTTCAAATATATTGCATTCAGGTGCTTCTGAAATCAAATTTTCTTAGATTTCTGGTTCACCGATTTCTGCTTGAAATAGAAGAAATCAAATTAAAAGAATCAAATAATGTCTCATTAACAGTGGACCCTGGCTGTGCGGCCATCTCCATGTGGTACTGTTCCCTAGAATAAAAGCTGATTTGAGGACGTTTCCCATTGCTTTTCTGCCAGTGGATAAAACAATAACATAGATGCTGGCTATAGCTGTATTGCAGCTTGCTTTAGTTCCACAAAATAATGTAAGATAACCACAGCCTTACCACCTGTGCCACAAACAACCATGCACAATTTTGCCAACATCAGTCAATGCAAGAATCTTTACAACAATGTGTGAAGTGGGAGTAGAAAGCACTCTGGCTCTGATCCATCACTGCTGTCACTCAAATAATGTATTCATTTAAAAAACATCACCTGCAGCAATCTCTAGCAGAAGAATGGCTGCTAGTTTTCCCTTATGAAGAGGACAATTTGGTAAACCTCTACAGGCATCACCAATAGGCATGCTGCTTTCCTTGCCTTTTTCTGAATCATGCCCTATCCCTAAAGAATTTCAGCTTCCTGCTCAGTCACACCTCAATGAAACCTTCAGCCACARGAGCAAAGGTGACTGGGGAATTGTGTTCCTTCCCCAGGCAGCATGCTGCAAATCTGCTGCTGCGGCAGCCCAACTGGTGGGCATCTTCTCCATCCAAATGATGTCTAAGATAGCGAAATATTATTTTGCTGTTCAAAGTGCAACTTCTGAGAATGAGGTTAAGCAGGCACCTGGAACAGAGTTCCTCCCTCTCCCACCGTGCCTGGCACCTATCAATCTCCTTTTGCTCTTTGGGCAGCTTAGTGGGCTAGCCTTCATCCTCTAAACAGCAGCTGTGTAGTGAAAATACTTTACCAAAAACTGGCAAAGTAGTCTCTGTTTCAGAGAGGAAACAGAGAGGCAGTGTGATTTTTGTTTGCCATCCTCTCCAGCAGCTCTGCAAAATACCTCTTATCAGCAGACAGAATCCGGCAGGTTGCAAGACCACGGCACCAGTGCCTCAAAAGAGCTGATGTGCTGAGTGGAGGGTACAAGCCCACTCCCAGGGGTATGCCCAGCCTCTTCCACAGGTATTTAAGATATAAGGTATCAGTAGGGCTCTTAAGCAAAGGCAAGCTTTGGTCAGTTCAGTGTGTAGAACAACAACGGATCAGGAAAGTCTCCGGAGGTCCTGGGAAGTTGGATTTCAGCCACTTAAACAATTTCCTAGGATGGTCAGTCAGTGCAGTCAGCACAGGCAACACAATTATGCACTGAGCCTAAGCAGAGGCCAAGACTGGGCTGCCTCTGGAATCACAAAACCAAATTAAAAACAAAACCAGTGACATATGCAGAATGACAGCTCTCCTTTTGCATCCAGCTGGATACTATTTTCCCATCTCCTCTTTAATTGAAAAACTGAAACAGTAAGAAAGAAACCCTTAARACCCAGACCTCAAAGTTTCAAAGTTTAGGCTGACTTGATAGGCGTTGAGAGTGGGACTAAGAACAGGCCCTACYCGTGAAATGGCTGAGACTGCCCCAATACATGCGGTGGTGCTCAATCCCTGCTTTCCAGCTGGGAACACTTGCAACCTAAGAAAGGATAGCATGCTCTTCCTCTAGTCAACAAGAGAAGAGGTTTCAACTGCTTATACTCAGACAACGGCCTTCCTGATGGGCACCCTGACTGCCTAACTTAAGTGCCTGACAACAGTCTGCTCTCTAGAGAAGTTTTTTGACAGTACGGTGCCCCCAAACGAATGCAATTCCAAGCACCTAGAGAAGGTGTGCGTTGCAACAGCCACATGTGAGCACCATCAGTATTGCTCAGGGATACTGGAGTGAGCGCGCGCGCTGCTGGGATGTAGCACCCTTGTGACCAGCAGACGCCTGGACAAGAGGTTGATTCCAGTGTGAGCACCCCCATTGCCTTTGGTGAGGATTTCCTCCAGATTTCCTTGGCAATTTGGAGACATTATTTTGAGTACTGATACAACAAAATACTAAATGAAATATTCATCTCTAATTGCTTTAGAAAATTAGTTCCATAGGCACCTTTTGGCATGGTTTATTAGATCCAGTAACACTCTAGTAAACATTTGTTAAATTATATGAATTAGAGGTAAGGAGAGAATTTGCAAATGTRTTTTTGCTCAGCTTTGCCTCACTGTTGGCACAGATGTCTGTGGACTATGATTCATGAATTTTCGGGTCAGATTTACTTTTAAGTCCAGAAGTACACTTACATTAAATGAACAACTTTGTGATGCATTTACTCCAGATTTTCTAAGCAAAATGAATCCTGGCAGTTCAAGTTACCCTGGCTGTCAGATAGCCTGCAAAATGTTTTTCTCAAAAGCTTTTGCACAGCTTAGAGTAGTCTTTGGGCTTGTTTACTTCATTATGGAAGGCAGAGAGGGAAACTGGTAATATCACTCTCATATTAAAATGTTTCCTAGAAACAGTTAATATCATTTAAAGAAAATTAATCAAAGGAGACATTGGTTTYGTATGTTAATCCCTAAGCAGTAGCTAATAGGCTGGAATTTACAGAAGAACATAAGCATTCTGCCTATGTTTCAACTTGCTTGCTAAATCTTCTTTACTTACTAACATCGTGGGATACAGAAGAGGTTTTAGGGTGGGTTTGGGTTTTTTTCTCCATTTCAGGAGAGTAAAAAAAAATGATAAGGGGTTCTATTAATAGTTTAATTGAACATCTGGCTCCAATATAGTTATAATAGTCTTTGCTAAGAAGTTTGCAATTTGTACTGTTTTGATGCAACTTAATTGGTTAAATTCACTAGATAATGTGTGTGCATTATGCTGAAGATGAACCGTCCTCATATTTAAGTGCTACATACTATTACAAACAAATTTGTAATAATTTAGAAGATTAATTTTAAAAGGTATTCTTCAGAAMAGTTTGTTTCAGGCTTGTCCTAGAGTTCTGGGCCCGAGCTCACTGCAGAAGAAAGAATACAACAGAGTGGTTTCTGTCTGAGAAGGTCCTTCCTTCAGGATTTTTAATGCTGATGACATGGAGAGTTGGCTGGAGGAATGAAACTTGCAGCTAGCAATGTTGTGAGCCTTAGCAGCCTCACAGAGAATTCCACCCGCGCCAACATCAKCTAAGAAGAAATACTCTTTTCAAATGAATGGTTAAATACATCCAATGTGAATGTAACTGGAAAAATAAAGCAATACTGAAGAGAGCTTTAAGCAACTGCAGACATCCATTGCAGTTTTTCTCTTTTACCTCAGGTATTTAGGTTGTATCTGTCAATAGACAGAAAATCATGGTCTTTATCTCTACAGCAATGTATATCTTGCACAGCCCCTTGGAGACACCTCCATCCAATGGAGAACCTGAAGGGGGAAAATATGGTACAGATGGCATCACTACAAAGTCACTTCAGTGAGGCCAGAATTCCTCTACAGTTTTCTCTCTGTGACTTGCCAATAAACACCACCTCTGTCAAATTCATATTTTGGATTGTACTGATATCTTCAATGCTAGACCAGATGCACTTTAGCTTACATTATCTTCAGCAAATCAGATATCTAATCTAACTTTTGAGCTTAGTGGACCTCTTCCTTTCATACTCAGCAGCCAAATGATCATATTCTCTCAGGCCCAGCAAAAGTACACTTTTGCCTTCCTGAAGCTGCTCAACAGCTGGATGGAAAAGTCTACCTTGGCAGTAAGTCTTAGCATGTTTAATAAAATGGTCCCCACACACCATCCAGAGTATAGACTTGATGTTTCAGCACTGAAGCCAGGAGGAGTTTTGTTGTGGACTTCACAGGTGTGAAAGTGGAGCCCTGAGCTCAAGGAATAATTCAGGGTGAATCTGACAAATTCTGCTTCTGTCTAGGTTTGTGTGCAGGGCAAAAGCGGATTGTTTATTTCCTGAATAGGCTTTAATCGGGAACYAGGCACTCAATACTATCTGCAGTAATTCTTTCTAAGCAGTTCAGTTTGAGTATTCACATTCCTCACTGGAGATGTTTTGACCAAACAAAGAGATCACCTGGTATATTTTCATGCCCTTGTTACTCTTCAGAATCACATTTCTACCGTCCACATTCATTTTGGTGCACCTGCTGTTTCGGAACTGATTTTCAATACATTGGTATTCAGCAAAAACTCACATAAATTTTGTCTTTGGGGAAAATATTCTAGCCACCAAACGAATTCACTCGGAAGTGTGCAGACTGACTTAACGTCACGGGAGGGCTTTGAGACCACCTAAGAGTTGTGCCTACATGGAGACTCCAAGCTTGCAAGCAGCGTCGGCGCTCTGTAGAGATCCTCTGTTCTGGGCTGGAAGCCATTCCTAAAGAACACGCGTAAAATGTGAGCAGTTTTTAATCCAGTCCATCTTGAAATATAAACAAAGGTGAGAATAAAGTTGAAGAGTACCTACCAAACTGTCCTGCTACAGAATACGTCCTGTCTCCTCTGCTATCAAAATGAAATATACAGTATGTTTTGCCGTTAAAGGGAGTTTGTTACTTAGCAGCCCACAAACACATTCAGCTTTGCACTTAATAAACTTGCTGCCTTTTATGATTAGCAAAAAGAGCTTGTCTTTCCGCTTAAAAAATACTGCTAATCAGTAAGCCCAAATAGAAAGAATTGTAAGCTGAAATGAGATACAGCATTGAAGTCTATTTCTCCAAAGAAAAGAAAAAAAAGAAAAATAAAAGCTGTTTCAGTAGAATCCTTCTGACCAGTTCAAACTGAAACTGGTCTTTATTAGCTTTGTCTTCCAGTGAGTGTGTGGTATTATGCCTTTGTCTGAGAAGAACCCACCACTACCAGGCACATTCTGCGGGACATTGGTGCTGTTGGGCTGCAGCAGAGTACTCCTTTGGACCTGCTCCTTGTTGCAATGGCTGAAGTGAAAAATGACCATGGTATTGATTTGAGGTCTAACCAAACACATAATTTGTAAGGAAAATTAAGGACCTTAATATGATACTGTTCTTGTGAACCAGGGCAAATACTGCAGATAGAGAAAATCATGAATTTGAGAATGAAAGCTCTTGGTTGGTAAAAAAATATAAGAAATTCAGTTTTAAGAAGAATGAATAACACTGTAAATTGCAGCAGGCTTGTCACTATGAAAAAGTAGGTGAGTGTGTTTAATTAAAAATGCTGCTTTTTCATGTAAGAACACACAGTCTGGGTTGTGTCAACATGCTGCCTGCCTAATTGGAGTATAAAAAGAGCTGGTAGCTGTGAGATAAAGTACAAGCCAAAGCAATGGGTTTTTTCCTTTTTTTTTTTTTTTTTTTTTTTTCCACTCTACCTCATGGGCTTCTTTATTCCCAGGCACTAAGTAGCCCCACACTCTTTGTCAGAGTTGCAGTAAATTGGATCATTCATTTAGGAACTGTAAAACAACAGGAGATGAATCTAGGCAACAGAAGGAGTTTCAGTAATGACATTCCTCTTGCATATTGAGATATGTTGGACCCAAGAAGTTTTGGAGCGCTATTGGCCCAAAAATCTGTGAACTTTTTCCAATTTATTGCAAATTGAGTGTTTGCAGAATGGAAATGGAGGGGAGGGCATGAAGACTCCGTAAGGCTCTCACATGCAGTAGGTACACTGAATGTTATCCTGATCTGCAGGGGAAGTAACTGTCTGTTGTACATCTGAAACTCTGACAAACCTTTAAAGCCCTTTTGAGGGAAACAGGACATCGCTGGAAGGTCTTTGTCAAACGTTGGAATTGACTCTGATGGGCTTTGGCTCAGAGTAAGAGAATCYTCACTGTACAGAGTATATCCAAACACTGAATCAGTCAGACTAGGGGAGGAAAAAAAAAAAGGGGGGATTAAATGCCAGAATCCAAATGCACACCTCCAGCATATTTTGACATATTTTCCCATCATCTGGGAATTGGCCAAGTAACCTGAAGAGCATAAAGATCAGTCAAGCTCTTTTCATTTAGTACCTTTTTAATTTCTCTAACTGGTACATTTGCATGCCAGTGATGCTGCAGATAGCTTCCAAGTTGTAGTTACTGTTAGGAAATAAAGAGAAAGACTTAGATTGTTTGCAAATTACAGCATCCCTTTTGTGTAAATTTCAGACTATGTTTTTAGCACTATGATCTAGTTTCTTTTCTGAACGTACCAGCTTGTTAGGAATAAAAAGCTAAAATGAAAAATCGTAATAATACAAACATGAGTGACTTCATTCTCAAATGCAATTACAACAACTCAAGGCTGAAGAGCTGGAGCAAAACAAATTAAATGGTTCAAGTACTAACGCTTTTCACCATTTATACASAAAAAGAATAGTTGAGGGAAAGAAGTTTTGAAACCCTTGTTCAGTCTCCAGCGAACCGCAGTCTGATTAGCCTGTATTTTTTGGTATATTACATGACTCCAAGTCAGTAGCAGTCCAATGGCAGCAGAGATCAGAGATTTCCAGTGGCAACAGAATCAATAGGCAGTGCAAAGCTATGTATACATTCATGTTACATGTTCTTAAATACACGGTTAAAAAAAGYGATCTTTTTGGTGACCAAAAAACAGAGAAAACTGCTAAAATACATACATTTTCATCTGTAATTTTGCAAAAATATCCTTTATTTAAAGTGAACAGAATACTTTTTTTTTTTCTGCAAATTAAGGCCAGCTATTGCTATCACTACTGTGTCCCTAGTTTTTTTCCTGCCAATATTTTCTTCCTGACAACTTCTGTCAAAGAATTACTGAAGAATGCAATATGGAAATACAAAAAAGTGCCAGAACCAGGTGTTTAGCTGATGATGAGTTTGATTTTCTTTCTGATCCTAAACAGAATGGAGTGAACTTTCTCAAGCAGATGTAGTGTTAAAAAAAACCCCACAAATATTTATCATTTGATTATCAAGCAACAGTGGTCATTTGTACCTGTTTTCAGAAGCGAGAAATCATCTGCTGTCTGTAACACTCACATGAGTAGTGTAACAAAGTTATATCTGTGGATACCACAGCACAGGACAGAAATTCAAAAGATTTGATATATATTAGTTTTGGCATGCACTGCTAGTGAATTTTCTCATCCCAAAATTCAAGAAGAAAAAGGAAGATGACCCAAAGAAATTAAGGCAACATCAGTCCCAAGTAAAGTAATGAGGAAGTTAATACAAGATTCAACTGATAGACAGTGAAGAATGTAATTAATGCCTTCAACACAGTTTTATGGAAAACGTCCTTGAGGATCTATGGTTTGTTTAATGGAGAAAACTGCAGGTGTGTAGCGTACCTAGACCTAGACCAAGTGTTCAGTTTAGCTTTGCAGTGTGTTCTGATAAAAACTGGCTCCTGTAAAAGGATTTGACTTGACAGGCTGACAGATTTCAAGAACACAATTTTATTAAAGAACCATAATTGAGATCACATTGTTTCTAGTGATTTTTTGCATGCAACTATATTAGACATGATACAAGTCAATTGTTTTCACCAGTGATTCAGAAGTACTTTCAAAAACTTTGATGATCAAATTTTCAGATGACAAAGATGGGTAGAATGAAAATATTGAGACGGACAAGCAGTCATACAGAACAACAGAGACAATCTGAGAAGCTGAGCCTGGCCATGAAATTTTCATTTTTTTTCCATTCAAAGCACCGTATCTAAATATACAGATACAGAACAAGCTTATAGCACGACAGTCTCCATCCTGGAGCAGCAACTCAGGGAAGGCTCTGCCACAATGTCCGGAAATCCCACCCTGAGGTCCCAGTGTCATACTAGAACAGAAAAACATGTCCTGCAGCAGAAAGAGGAGCATGTGACAGTGACGTTGAGCTAGGTTTAACTAATTCCTTTGCAAAGATTTGAAAAAGATGCAGAAAAGAGTTTCCACAATGACCAGAGAGACAATGACCCAAGAGACAAAGAATATACCTTGCACTTGAAAGGCTTGAAGAGGACAATCAGTTTAGTGAGTATCAAAACAAAGACTGAAAGGTGATGTGATTACAGTGTACCAGTACTTCCCTGGGGGGGGAACAAGAAGGTCCTGAAGTGCTATTTCATCTAGCAAGGAAAAGCGTAACTTGGATCACTTGATGGAAGCTGAAGCTGGAGAAATTAAAACTGGGAGCAAAATACAACTTTTCATCACGAGAGTGATTAATCACTGAAGCACATCGTGAATGAAAGCAACCAAGTCTCCATCCCTGGTTGTCTTTATCAAGACTGGGTGCCCTTCAAGAGCACATGTGAATGCAGCAGAGCATTAAGCTCAAACAGTGGCTAACTCGGTGGCACAGCCTGAGCCATAGCCAGGATAGTACAAGAAGGGCTCTTGCTATTGTCGAGACTCTGAGAAGAGTCCCAAGCTCAGCTCCAGGAGTAGGGACCATCCTTACGACTGCTGGTGATGGACCAGGGCACAGCTTTGATTTTCCCTTCTGACCTGGACCCTGCCCACAGTTCCCTGCCAGCAGCACTCACTCAGAAAGAGCTTTGGAGAGAAGAGTCACGTTCCCATGGAGAGTAGGGCTGTGCATGTTCTCCCTGCCTGTCAGGTCTTCCTCTCCCTGGCACCTAAAAGGAGAAAAAAATGGATGGCTGCTCACATTGCAAGTTCAGCTGGGCACAGCTCCTCCTGGGGGCATCCCTCCTACCCTGGTGGCTCAGCTCCAAGAGGACCTCAGAGCTGCCATTCAACTTCAGGGGCCTGCACACCTTATTATGGCTCCAGTGCTTCATAAACACAGAACAACAGGCAGCATCCCTTACCCCTGGAAATTAAATAGCACAGATGCAATAGATGCAAATTTATTAGCAAGCAAAAATAAGCATTCCCATATTTCTGTAGTATTCACAYGGATCCGCTATAGATGACAATTAAACCAGCACAACAGCTAACAAATTAAGTATGTCAGAAGCATAAGGATAAACATTGCACAGGAGAAGGGGTAGGCATGGCTGTGAACCCTACTGCATTTCTCAAGGTGAGCAAGAAAAGAGAAACTGCATAGACACAAAGGTCTCTGAAACAAAGCCCTGCGGCTTGAGCCAGCTGAGGCTGTGTGACTCATGGCGTTAATGATCCTGGCTTCTGGGAAGATCTGGCATCTTGTACCAGAGTTGCAACAGCCAGCTGGACAAGGATCAACTCTGACAGCAACAGTGGCACGTGCTACAGATGGAAATGATTAATGCTGAGAGGAGGTTCAAGGATTAAATGTGTTTATATTAACCTGCACTGCACTGTTTCAGATTTCTGCCCCTCCACCCCCTTGGGCTAATACCTCCTTGACAAGGTTTCCCTGCATTGTTCTCCARGGGGAGGTGCAGGGGCTAGATCTGATCCTGAATTTACGGTGTCTTAGCAAAAACATAGTGAGAGTCTCAGGGGTCAGCTTTCAGCCACAGCAGCTCCAATCCTGGCCCTGACAGTAGGTCAGAGCAATCTAAGCTTGTTCTAACCTGTGACAACCAATYAGGACCACTAAGGGACCACTGACCAGCAGAGATTTGGCATCTGTACGAAACCCTTCCCCATCCCACTGTTATTTATCCTTCCAACCACATGCCTTCTCCTTGGAGTCCTACACTAATGGGGGTAATGCTGAGGGTCCTCCAAAGGCCCACCTCGCTGAATATAAGGGACAAACAGAGGGATGAGGCATGAGTGCATTTTGCTTTTTCAGGAATTCTGCCTGAAGAGCGGAAGGCAGCAACGGCCTCTTTCCTATTCCACAGACAGACTGTGCTGTGAAGATTTGCCTGCAGCACAGGAAGAGATTGGGAAAGCTGCCATCTCTGAAACACCTAGCAGAGTTTTGCTTACACAAATTCAATTTTTGGTCAGCAGTTCTTTGCTCRTGCAGCAATTCTTGCTATCGTGCCATGCATACTAGTGGGAGTTTGTAGCCTCTATGTATGAGCTGGAGAACAGGAAAAAAATACTCTTGCCACCTTATTCTACTGAAAAAGCCACCAAAAAATAAGGGGCCAGCAAACTCTTTATCCTGGGAAGCATGGATATTTGTAAATTCATGTTTAATATCTCTATTCTTTTGTTTCACAAAGACCCAAGGTGTTATCTACTTCAGGCACAAAGGTGTAGAAGAAATTCTGCTGATGGTAGAAGAAGCTGCTGTAATGTAAAAAGGATGCCACACAACGCCTCCCAAACACCTAGCTCTAGCCTTCACCCAYGTCGGTGAAGTTAGCAAGGGCAGCACTGTGTCAAGTTTGCCTGGAATAACATTTGAAAATGCCTTATGACATCTCTCCCCATCTGTGACAGCCACTTAGGGCAAGCACAATGTTGTCCACACTCATTCCTGGGCCAAGACACAGGACATGCAAGGATGCCGTGTCTTCCTGGAGATAGCTGAACCCTGAGCTCCTTGCTTCCAGATCTCTGCAGGAGAACATCCCTGCTCCATAAATATGGTTATATATGATTTAGCAAGAGCCCCAAATGTGACAGGCTAAGAGTAGTGATCAGTGATACAGTTACCAATCATTTATATTTCATAATTCCTGAACTTCTAAGCAGATGACAGATCTAAGAACATTAGTACTGATGTCTGATTTTTCCCCTCCATTGGAATTAATCAGGTTCACTAACGCCACTCCAAAGCCAAATCCGGGTCTATGCCAGAAATGAAATGTCAAGTGGATTTGAGGCCTTTCCATAAGTGTCGCATCAGCATATTTTTCACTATCTGAAATATGAGAAACCTTAACCAGGCAACAATTATCCAGAGTGCCAGTGTCTGCTGTAGGCAGAGAGCATCAATGCTTATCAGCAGGTAGGTGACATGTTCTTCCAAGGGAGGCATCACCAAGCTCTGTAACACCTCCCTTTCCTCAGAGACAYGCTGAGCATCCAGATTCACTGGAGAGACAAAAACCTGAGTTCCCAAAGAAAAGCTCCACGGCTATGTTTACATGTGACGTTTAATACATTACATAAAATCCACTGAGCTTCAATAAATGAAATGAGGTGACCATGAACTTATTAAACATTTTCCTCTACTGTGCACGCAGATTGGTACAAGGTATTCCTTCCTTTTCGCAGTGTTCCACAACAGTATTTGGTAATGCAGGTTTGCTTTCAAGTACTGTGAAAAGTAAGCATCTGCCATTACCTGATTCCTGGTAATAGTGTAGCACCTGGCTCTTCAAAAAAACCTCTCTGAAATAAGCAAAAGCAGTAAGTAAATATAGGTGTCGCTTATCAGTATAATACCCCAAAGGAACTATTACAAAGCATTTGAGGCATGAAACATGCATTTATGACTGTACAGCACCTAGCACAAGAGAATTTTGAAACCTGATTAGCCTGAAAYCCATATGCACTGCCACCCTACAATTAAAAACATTATCAGGACTAAGAATTAAAACATAAGCTAATCARGTTCTGCTATGGAAATTGCTCTGCGCCGCTCAGACACGCAGAGACCACCGCTCCATCTCCAGGACCAGACCGCAAGATGCAAAAAAAGTACTTTGTCGCCCCATCCTGATCCCAGTCAACTAGAGACTGGCTTAAGGCCTGAAGCCTGAGGTTTACCATCCTTCCCAACCCTTACTGGCGCATTTACAATTGCAGCTAGGGTCTAGCCGACTGCTGTACAGGACGCGCCACACAGCACAGCTGCTTTCCCGCCTCCCCAGGGCTCAGAGAGGCAAGGCCACGCTGCATTTCAAAGCAGGTAACCCAGCCAAAAACATCAGCCCACAGTAGCCAAGGGCAGGACAGGAAACCTTCAAACGAGGGCTTTCATGATGCAGCCCAGGCAGGCAGCGCAGTTAATGCCGAACGGCCCCCGAATTAGATGGGCTCTTTAGATTTTCCCACGACCAGTTCTTACCTTCCCTGTCGAGCATCTGCGTGGGGGGGGTGGGGGGTGTCCTTCACGCGTACACCCCTGCCGAACATAGCTGTCCCCAAGCCACACACGTACACCCTCCTGAACAGCAGCCARTGACTGGGAATGGCATAAAGGAAATGAGCCTAAAATTAAATACAAAAAAAAAAAAAAGGATTTCTTCAAAAATGGAAGGAAGAAAGCCTTGCTTGGCCAGGCAGCAGGAAATATAGGTACATTAGTATTTGCACTGATCGTTACCTCCACTAATAACATGTCCAATAGTATAACTATGAAAAGGATGGGAAGAAGAAAAAAGAAGCAAACAAACACAAGGTGGGTAAATACAGTTATTAAACTAAAATCTTTTAAAAGCACAAGCTTGCTGTCTTGAGAGAAACAATGTCCCTTCCATTTCTGGTTTGAAAACAAAAACTGTAACATACTACATCAAGATAAACAATTTAAGGACCAAAAGATGAAAAAAGTGCTGGCCTTTATTGAAAA
The DNA here is from genome assembly GCA_030449065.1 of Oceanodroma leucorhoa. Classification (NCBI taxonomy): domain Eukaryota; kingdom Metazoa; phylum Chordata; class Aves; order Procellariiformes; genus Oceanodroma; species Oceanodroma leucorhoa. Next base: position 2,578,446 of record JASVER010000020.1, read on the forward strand.
TTTATATACTAGCCAAGGTAGGGATGCATCTGGAAGAGCAAGATGAGCTATGGACTTCCTTTCATCACCACATTACCATCTGGTGACTTCAAATCAGAGCGTGTAGCACCATGTCTGAGTGTGCCTGCGCATTGCTGCTGTACCTGAGGGAGGGCGGCAGCTTCCACCAGGTCACGAGTCTTTCCAAGCTCTGCGGCTGACTCCAGCTTACTGAGACACTGGCTGACCCAAAGCCAGCCGAAGCCAAGGGGAATCCTACCCCCGATTTCAATGGATTTTGGAGCAAACCCTGAAACATTTCACATCAAAGCAGTCTTAATCCTGAAGTCTTTTTTCCTTTTTTTTTTTTTTTTTTTTTTTTTTCTGCTGAAAGAACCCAGGCTAATTGAAAAGACCACATCTATTACTCTCAGGAAAAAATCCTGAGGGACTTGCTTTGAGACACATACCTTATTTGTCAGGCAGCCTGAGAATCTCTTCAAATCACAGTGATTTTTTTGTGCATTTAACACAAACTACACTGTAGCAGCCAAGCACTTTCAGACCTCAGTTACACTCGAGAAAAAGATGGCGGAATAAAGTTAAAAGGAAATACAATTTTGTGCAGGACAGCACAAAACTCAGCGTGGGATTTTGCCCTTGGAAAACTGAAAGAGAAAGCTGCGTGTGAGAGCAATTGCCTTGTCATTATGTTTTCAAGGATTTCCGTAGAAGAAAATTTTGTTGTTTCAAACAGGTGAAAGAAAGGATGATTCATTTTCACAGCACATAGTGTCTGATACCTGGGTAAGGAAGCCCTTGGATCTTTATCCTGTCTGTTACCCCCACTTCACCAACAACGTTGGAGAGAGAGGAGTGGGTGAATCGCGGTACAGGAGATGTCTGCAGTCCAGCGCTCCGGATGGCAGGCAGCCTTCCTTTCTTTTTGTGCTGAGTTTCCTTCTTAGGGCTCCTTTTCTCAAGGTACTGTCAGAGTAGGATAAATACTATATAGAGCTGTGAGGCAGAAGAATGTGAAGGCTTCATAGGGACAATCTTTCTGAATGAGATTGAGATCAGGCAGAAAATAAGATGCACGTTTAATTGAAGCCTGAATTATACAGTAATACAGAGGGGGCAAAGCAATGCCAAATATTTTCTTGCTTTTGAGTATTGGACTTTGAAATCTTTTTATATGTTTTGGTATATAGTTCTATATGTTTTGTTAATGGGATTTCTAAATGTTGCTTGTTTCTATATCATTTTCCAGCCCCTCAGGAACTGTTAGCCATCAACTCCTCAGCAATCCCTGAGATTTTAATGGACTTCTTTGTAGATTCAACCTTTTGACTAATTGCAGAGTATTTTGCCACTTGATTTGACAGGGTAACTGAAAGTAGTCATAGATTGCCTGCCTCTGTGGATCAGAGAAGGAGCAAACTTAAACAATTTGTGGATAAACTTAATAGAAGGGTGATGGAGATGCCCAGGAGATGATGGTGCTAGTTCAGGAAGGCAATGAGCTGAAGGGGACAGAAATGCTTTTGCTTTCCTTTCCCCGAAAAGCGGTCCATCCCCTGAGAGGMGGCTTGCTTTCATCTGCTGACAGACACCTGCATTGACAGTTTCTCGTGGGATCGCCTTCCCTCCAGTCCTTCTGCTGTGCTTGTAACTAAGAGATCTTTGCTGGTTTGTGTTTGTGCTATTCTATTCTCATAGCTACTGGAAATTTCCTCGTGTGTACCGGCAGTTATTCCCCAGCAGAGGTGATTAATTTTTCATACACAAAACATTCTGGTGTTTTTGAAGGCATTAATTTTTTGTTCTCACATGTTCTCGTGCTGGTTTTCCCTCAAAATTATGGTTGAGAATATTATTCTGTCATTTTTTTGTCCCAATATGTCAGGTCTTTTCACCAAAGTCATCGCTACGATATCTAAATCCTAGGCAGTACGCTCCCTTTGGACATACTGCATCCATCGTTGCTTAAAGACACACTTCTGAGGTGGATTCCCACTTCAGCATGAGGAGGCAGTGAAGATATTACTCCACCTTTAAACCCACACATTTGGGCACACTCCCACCCAATGCAGTGGATGCAAAAGCTCCACTTTTCTTTCTGGATTGCCCTGGTCAGTACCAGGTGACACAAAACACAGGCTGGTCATACAGAGATTTAAAGCGTAGAGAGTAGGAAAATACATAAACAAACAGCATCTATACACCAAGTCCCAGACTTGCCCTGGGTAGAAGCCTGGTGCACGCAGCCAAGAGCTGTGCTGGCCCCCAGGTGAGCAGCTTGATTTTAAAAATGGATGTCCAATGAATTACGTACATCTCCATTCACATCCCAGTAATGGTTTGTACTTTTCTTTCTCTGTGGACAGTACACACAGAAATACATTAATATTAATTTAAAACCTAGAGGTTATGGAAATTTTTCAGTAAAACAAAGCCTTATATAGCATAAGAAGCAGACTTTAAAAAAACAGGTAGGGRAAAAAAATGGATTATGAAAAGCAACATGTCATTTTCCATTTAAAACCACCACCATCAATAAAATCAGTTCTTCGTGCTGCCTGCAAGCTCCCTTAGAGGGAGACACCATCATTTCATGTTGGGCTTGAAGCTGTGGCTAAAACGCTAAGAGAAGATTGAAGAGTTACCTGGAGTAAACTAAACAAATGGCAGTACGAAGCCCGGTGGGTATCTAAACACGCTGTAGGCTCCTTTGAAAAATCCCATGCTATATTAAAAGGGCGGCAGGCAAGTCTGCTTCTCATTTTATTGCTCTGAATTGTCTAAGTATTTAAGGGTCATTGACTAGGAATATTTTTCACCCAGGACCTAACAATCAAGTACCCTGTGGTGGCTATTATTGAGCACACAGCAAAATATCATTCTTGTTAATGAGAATACACTGAATCGTAAGTTAACAAGCAGCAAACATAAGTGCCTTAAAACTAGTCTAAATTAATATGAATATATTTGCAGATTACTATCTGCAGCTGTTTCTCAGCACGAGAATTGCAGTGTATTGCAACACATGTATTGCAGCAACTGCTGCATTTTCTTTAAAGTGTTACTCCTAAAGCCATATATATTGCCCACAGTTTCACACAGTAGTAGATTTGCAGCCTATGGATACTTGAGATTCTATATGTAATGTGTATATTTAAAAAAAAATACTTAAAGTAGGGTTCTAGTCAATAGACATGGAAGTGTAATTGGCGTATGTGGACAGGGAAGGCTGTAATTGAAGCCCTCTTTAATCTATCAAGTCAGTGTATAAGGGCCTTGATATAACATAAAAGAGATGCTTAACAATCATAATAGACTCGTTTCACTAGAAAAACTCAGGCACTTCCAAAACAACTGAAGCTGAACATCATGAACAAACTGCTGATAAATGATTGAAAAAAAGGCAACAGTGAAATGCACATTTTTAAAAGAAAAGAAAGGAAAATAATTATGCTATTATTCCACCCATTTCAATTGACTAAGATCTCTCTCACGGGAAACAACACTGGAGAAACACAGATACAGAAAGAAGAAATACCAGCAACCAAGGCAGAACGCTACATCAGCTAAAGCGAGAAGTAGGAACACCGTGCCAATGCTTTGAGCAGCAGGCTGTACTCCACACAGGCTTTGTCTGGAAAGCTGATTTACCATTTATACTTGATAGGCAGTGTTCCAGTAGCTGGGCTAATAACTCTTTGCTTCAAATATTTTCAGGATGCCGCACAGGTTGGAAATGTAATACAGCAACGAGTAGGTGTGAAAGGGCTGTAAAACTTGAGCTGAAAGGATAGAAAACATTTGTTTCCATCTTTTCTAAACTAAATTCCAGACAAGGCGCTGTTGGGAACTGGATGGCAGTGAGAAATCTGTATTATATTGACAAGCCAATAGCCAGAATTGAGTTCTTTTACTGACCTGGAACCCCGTTTGGACCCGCGACATCAAATCCCCTATCAGCAAATTTTCAATTGTGCTAGCATTAAAAGTCAAATTTTTATTGSAACTCTCCAGCCCTCTGCACCAGCTCCAGATAGAAATAAACTCATTAGTCGAAATTGGAGATAGCAATAAAAATGTATAAAGAGGGAGGAGAACAATAAACAGAAACACCCATAAGCAGAATCTGTCTTCAGAAGGGAAACATAAAAAGCTGGTGAAGAAATAATGAATTTTATGGAGGCAATAAGAAAACAAATATAAAAACAAAACCAAAACTCCTTACCGTCACGATGCCCATGTAATAGCTTCCCTACAGGAAAATAAAGGAAGTATCCATGTATGGGGGAAGAAAGTTGTATTTCTCTTGGCACCAGAAATAAGTGACAAGTGTTTTCTGTTTTAATTCAGATGAGCACCAAAGAGATTCAACCCCAGCTCCTGTAACGCTAGAAACGTTCTGGTACCACTGATCTCCAGTCACTAAAGAAATATTATGGTGGCAATGCTCTGTATGGTACTTCAGTAGTTTCTTTTCCAGCCAGACTGAGAAGTATAAGGACTTCCAAATATTCTGAGTCTGTGGAAAAGGATTAGTTGCAGTTTTGCRGAAACTGTTTTTATTGAATGGGCCTTCCCTGTTAGTTTTGCAGAATGCGTAATGCCTTTTGTAACACCAAGATCAGGTATAAGCATCTGGTCGGCTGAGAGGTGAACCCCTTCTACCCAGAGTAGGTGAAGGGATGGCAAAACCTGCTTGCTTGTAGTGAGCAGGCCACCGAGCACCGCAAACGACCTCCCCGCTGCGTGGCTCGAGCCCACGAGCTCTCGACAGGACACCTGGCAGAGGCAGGGTCACTGCCACCTCCGCTGCCCCGGCCTCTCAGTTAGACGGTACGCTGATTTCTCTGCAGAGGGAAACATCTGACTTGTCTATCTGTTCAGCTAAGCCAGTAACTGTTTCGACTAATTTCTATTTCATTAATCCTTTCCTACAAGCGCTTTTAAGCGGAAACATTCCTGTTTAAGTGGAAAAAACAGATTTCTGCTCATACGCACTTCTCCAGCTCTTCCACCACCCCAGCTCCAGCACTCATCACCCGCCTCAAAACTTCTCCTCCAGTGATATAACTGTATGTAGCGCAGAGATCGAGCTGCCTATTTTGAGAGCTAAAATGCAAATAACTACCAACAGTTACACCTTTTTTCCTGCCCATTAGAAATATTTTCCAATCGCCGGGTCTCATGTGTTTTTAGCTGCAGTTAAAAACACTTTTCAGGAAYAATACCACACCATAGCCAAAGTGCTAGCAGACCGAATCCATCCCCTGGCCGTGTGGGCATCGATGGACAGAACCGTACCTGCCTCTCCATCTCTCCAGAAACCCTTCCAGCTGGAGAGRTGCAGGCAACCTCACCTCCACGCCCTGCCACCTTCCAGTGAAAAACAGAAAGGCAGCTGAAAGCACAGGCTGCGGATGTAACTACTGCTGTAGGGATGCAAAAGATCACATTTCAAGGCTAATCTAAAAACCCCACTGCACTGCACATGGAAATCTGCCAGCGCTTTAAGAGCAGGAGGCTTCCTGAGAGGTGACTGAGTGATTTCAGAGAACATATAACCATCCACGCCAGGGTGTATTTAAAGATTGCTTCCTTTTCTTTTATATTCTGTTATTGTCAATAATGCACCTAAGATTTAAATGCTGCGCACAAGGTCTCTGGTGGGAAGCAAAGCCTTTGCAGATAAAACAGTTTAAGCCAACAGTTTCCTTCCCTGCAAGCCCCGTCTGAACCACCAGCTGTGTCTGCCAGGGCGAGCGTTGCCTTAAATAACTCCCTCTCGAGACGGTAAGGTGAGGCTGGCAACCAGACACATCTTGGAACAAGTTTTAAAAAAACCCCGACAAACAAAACCAACACAGCAGTCCATTAACAGCTCTGTGGAAGTGGTAAGTCTCACATATCCCTTTCTAATTAGCAGGCTGAGCCCTTTTGGAAGGTGGAGCTTCACAACTGAGTGTTTCAGCTCTGTCCCCGCGTTGCCTGTGACTTCATGCCAGGGCCCACCCCTGCTSCTGCTTCTTCACCTCCCCATCTTCTTTCAGCTCACCAGGCGCGTAGTKCACAGCAGAGGCTGGAGCTGCCTTCCCCCCTTCCTTCCAGCCAGCCATTCCGTTCGGTCAGGTTTCTGCCGAAAGAGCTTTTGGAGCCTCAGTCGCGCCCTTGGCCTTTTCTGTTGTGCTCATTTCTGTAACTATTCATGTCACYGGAATGAAATGCCCCCAAACTACTTTCTGTAGGATCTTTACCATGCTTCACCTTTGCCCYTTTCCTTGCTCTCTCCATGATATAACTGATGAGCAAGTCCCTGGAGGTCCCAGCTGCCCCCAGCACTGGCACTACACCGTKCCCTCGCTCGGGAAAAAAAAAAATATACTGCATTTGTCCTCTGAGAAACATGACTTACTACGATTCCGGTGCACAGTTGAGAAGTACTTCATCCTATTTATTATTTGAAATTAAAGTCTGCAAGACATTAACCTAAAATTTAAGTTTTTGGATGCTAACTAGGGCAGGCTGGCTGACATTTTTCAAAATTTTCACATTTTGTTAGATTAAAATAAAATAAAAAAAAAAAAATCCAAAAAAGATCTTTTGGGATTCTTCAGGCTCTTAAAGAAGCACTTTCTATGAATTCAGCAATGCAGCTCAGGTTAAGATACATACTCAAAACAACTTAAAGCTGATGCAGAATACAACAAAAGCTGTTTCTCTCTGTTAAGGAGACCTGTAAAACAGTTTATCTGTTTGAGTCACCTCAGCCTTTACAAAGAGTTTTTCTGATGGCATCAGAGGGGACAAGCCTACCTTCCCCAGACAATCTACTAAAGCTAGCAGATGAACACTAAATTTAAACAGAACCTATTCTTCCTCTCTTGGAAGGATTTGATCAAGYTTCTCAATACTGTGTTTGCACCTATATGCACAGAATTGAATATATACCATTTTCTTGTGCTATTTTTCCTTTTATTTAAGGAACAACCCAGGGCTGAGGAAGCATCAGAAATTAAAGTATTATGCAGTCCTTGTCACTGTCAATATTCAAATATTATTTCATACTGTTTTCTTAGCAACTCCTGCTGAGATTCAGAAACAGTTTGCACATAAGGATTACTAATTAAGTTCAGTCTCATTCTTCAGCCTCCCCCCGGCCCACAATGTAAAATATAGCTGTACTTCAAATTTAGAAGACTGACTAATTGTGTAAGATACCTATTGTTCATCTATGGAGAAGGCAGCAGTTAGCTGCAGTTTCTACAAGAGGATTTTTGCCTTTTGCCCCTTTGCACAGCTCTGCCTCAAGACAGGAGGACTATTCTGTGGACAGGAAGATAAACTGGGCTTCTAACTCTCGCAGTCCCAAATCACACAGCCTTCAGTCCTAAGGAAAGTACCCGCAGGTTTCAATAGCCGACTCTTTAGGAGGACTGCTTACCATTAGGAAGCAAGGAATGCTTGACCTGGTATTCACAGTATGCAGCTGGGAATAAAGGTGCACCTTAAAGTGCTGCCTTGATCTAAGTTTTTGTGTTTTGGCACTGAGCAAATGCCCTAAAGTACAAGGAAACCTATGATGACACAGATCTCTTTTTGGAAAAACTTGGCTAGCATAAATATCTTTTCACAAACCAGGTAGTTATCAGCCTCCAGGCTATGTTTTACAGTCCCAAAATACCTGCTGTTAACATTCATCCTCTACTAACAATATCAAAGCATCACAAGACAGAAGAAAAGCCCTGCTACATCTTCACACATTTACCAATTTTCAGGTTTAGGGTCTTTTTTCAAAGGCTTTTGTAGTAAGAACAAACAAAGTTCCAAGCGAGGAAATATTTGTCTGTGCAGCCTTTGAGAAGAGCTGGAGACAAAACTTGCAGAAAGGCAAACCTCTAATAGATCAGTTGCATGTCAGAATCTGTCAGCAGTGTGACTCATTCAGAGMTCATTTCTACTGTAATAAATTATTGCTTTTCTAGGCTTGAATTTTCTCACTTGCTGTTTCACTACAGCACTGCACGAAATAACCCAGCGCTGAGCACCGCACCGCAGGAGTGCCACATGCCGTTAATTATTAGCAATATAATTTTGRCAAAGGACAGAGAAGGGTGGTGCAACGCACAAATAAAGAAATACTAAACAAATAAACAACAAGCAGCAGCAGGTGGATTAGAAACGAATGGCATGGCATAATTGCAGTATGCTATCTTACACTGAGTCATCAGCTTGRGTCCAGCCTGGTTTTATTAATGTTATTGCCATCAAGCAGCCACTTGTTTTTCTCTGTCTAAACATGGTAGTGACCAGTCTTTCCGAGACGGAAGGTCCAGATTTTCAAGCACACAGAGCATGCCTACCAGCAACTAAGGGCAGAAAAAGAARCGGAGCTTCCCTCTGTCTCTGTTGTCCCCCTTTTCACAATCGACCCTTCTCTTTTACGTCTCTGTTCTGCTTGCTCAGCTTCACTACCATCCTCTCTGCACATCTCCTTTGTCTCAGACTTTGGGCAGTTGGTGCAAAATCTAAAAGTCATTTCCCAGAAGCCACAGCTGAATGCTGCGAAGTATCAGTGAATGCTGGCATTTCCCAAAACACCCTGGAGATCACCTTGTGGTGATCTCCCAGGGTGGGTAAGAAGAGAAAGTGGGAGTGTGTGAATAGGCATGAAAAGAGAAAGGAGGTTTCTGGTGTGAAAAGGACAGACTGGAAGACTTGCCTTGCTGGGCATTTCTACAGTAATTTTTCCCAAGACTGGAGGAGGAAGAACTGGCTTGTCTTTTCACACTTTCCTTGGGGACTTGCCACTGGGTTTTCTCCTTGCTGAAAGAAGAAATTAAAAACTCGGATTCAAAATCAAAATCAGCGCCCACCACAACCCCACACCCTGTGTCTCCTTTAAAATGACCGTTGAGGTAGTCCAATGTGAGTGTGACGTGGAAGAAGGCTCRCTGAAAGTCAAGAGCTGATGCAAGAAATATGAATTCACTAATATGAAATGAGATAACATTTGTTACAGAGTTAAATGAGTGTTTTCAGAGCTGCTTAAACAGAACACGCCTGTTTTCTTCCATCCTAGCAGATGTTGTTTTCCATCTGAGTTACAGACTCCAAGTGACAAAAGGATCATGATTTCTCACCAACACTAATTTAAAAATCAAGAGCAGTCTCTCTGGTGTGACTGCCCATAAGTACTAGGCAGGCTGCAAAGACAGTAACCTCCTCCCAAATAAAACGGCAAACCAGGAAAATCTTACTGTAGTTATCTCCATCACACTGGCTTGTATCCTGGCGTCTCTAGAGCTAAAAATTTATGAGGTCAGATTTTTAAAAGTATCCACAAAAAGATGCTACTTAAATACACAGGTGAAGTGTTTTAGGTGGTAGCACAGTAACCCTGACTTCCTGGAAACATACTCGGACAAAAGGTGGTACCTGCCTGTAACCCCCATATTTGTACTTCTGTGTGTCCACCAGCAAATGACCTAAAGCCTTGACCTGGAAGCTCCCCAGGCTTCACCAGGCTCTTCAGCTGTGCGAGACACTTCAGGCTGCACACGCGCATGCGGCAAAGAAAGGAGAAAATGGGGAGCAGGAGAGCAGCAGGGAGGAGCAGGCACTGCGATTCAGATGCACTGAGAGCCTGACTTGGAATTAATTTTATACCATTTTGTCACTAGATTAACTGAAATACAAACAGTACGCGATCATTTGCTGAATAATCTGTTCAAAAAAAATCTCGTATCTAAACAGATTGTCTGCTCCTCAGCCCCTCATCTGATGGCCTGAATGGCAAATAGTGTTTAAGAAAAGATGAAAAAAAAGGCATATTGGTGTTACAAATCACATGAGAGGGGGCTTTTTTTAGAAGTTCTTTTTAAGAAGAACCTGTTCAAAAACAGTACGTAAATGATGACATACGAATAACATTCTCAGTAGGGTTTTTAAAGTACATTCAGACATGGCCCAGAAAGGTGATACTGGTTTTCAAGATACCCCACAACAAGGTTAGTCTCAGAAGTTGGAGGGGGGGGGTCACTCATCTAAAATAATAGCAATGATAAATCCACAGACCAGAATTTGCTGCAGGGGGTGGGTAGGCCTAAGATATTTCTATCCAGATAGTAACACAAATAGTTTTAAGACAGCTTCTTATTACAGGTAGAAATACTGAAAAGATCTTACTAGAGTATGCGGTGCTAGAAGTAATATGAAAAGTCTTACAAATTTCCATCCAAATTTAAATCCCTCACGGGACAGTGAATTCTGCCAAAATCTCATTCGGCAGAAAAAAATTAAGTTGCAAAGTGGTTTTGGAAATACAAGTGTGGATTTCCTTTCTGTTTTGAAACCTTCCAGCTTTACGAACTTCAACTGTATTGTAAAATGCAGTATTTCCCCAGCTCTTTCATTTTAAAGGGTTGACCTGTTGTTTATTCAGGACCAGTAGAGCCACACTAATTTTCAGTACTTTGCTCATGGAGATAATAGCGATAGCCTGGAATTTGTGCAGTTTTCTGCCCTATTCTTAAGCCACTATAGAGACAAACATCCAATTAACTATCAAAAGCAACAGGCAAGTATTGAAAGCCAGTTTGATTATCCGGGTAGTTTATAATTAAACACAGCTGATCATTAGTGCTTATACCCCGGGTGTAGAAAGGCTTGGGCTAACAGGGGATGAGATTCCTGGTCCTCACCCAAGGCACCCGCACCACCGGGGCCCTCTGCCTGGCTTTTCTGCGTGGCGTCTGCAACGCGGGGCTGAGAATATGTTTTCCAACAGCACCACTTCAGCAGCGATACCCGCCAGAGCGCTCTCGTTCCTGTGTTCAAGAGGGAAGGCACGATCATACAGCTTAGGAAGGGAACCGCTTGTCCCTGACCTTGCGGTGACATCCTAACAAAGCGAGGAGTGCTTATCCTGCTACTTGATGCTCAGTTGCCAACAGTACTCTACAGTTTACCCACTCTTTCATCAGAAAATGCAAGAACATTGCATGAGAGTCAGGACTCAATCCCCAGCAGGTCAGTCTACAATCTAGTTCTTTTTCCAACTGTTTCTGAATAACAATCTCCCTTACGCTCAAGCATATATAATTTGTGGCAAATGGGGGACTGATGGCATTTAAAACAAAAGTATTTCACATCTTTCCCTGCAATGTTGTTGTTTATTTGCATGGCACTCGGGATATGCCAGATGTTCTAAAAARTCACCAAAACCCCATCTCGCTTTCAGCTTCGTAAATAGCAGCTAATTCATTTACAGTCTTTGTCAGGTCTGTTTCTTCAACCTGGTATTTTAAAGCTCCTGGCGCAATCGTGTCTAGGGCCTGAGGATGTCCTCCTAATGCAGACAATAAATAATAATAACTGAAGCACCTGGCATTTCATGGATATGTAACTACTGTGAAAGTGAGATCTGAAACAGGCTGCAGACCTGTCCAGAGAATTTACAATCTCATCAGAAAACACAGAAATGACACCACCGAGCTAGCCAATAAACTCTACATGACAGTCACAAATACAGATTTTCTTAAAAACAGTTATCATTGAAAATGGCACTGAAAGTACACCACTGTGTGAACCTGGGTGAATGCCAATAGAAAACTGATAGATCCCTCTATGCTTCAGCAAGCTTTTCTCAAGTGATAGGTAAAGCCTTGCACACCCACAAAAATTGTAGCAAGTTACTTTTGGAGAAGCTAAATCTGTTACACATCAGCAAAGAGAGAGGCAGAAGTCTGAAGCCCGGATGCCCTCAGTGGCAGGATGAAGAAATGGCTTCTTTTAGGATTTTTGAATAGCAAAGTACTGTGCAAAGTGGGATTCAAAAGCAACAGCAAGGTGACCCCAGTCGTCTTTCTGGAGAAGGAAATCAGATTGACAAGCATGAAAATAAACTACTTGGATTGCAATGAGCAGACTAATTAAATCTGGACACTTGAGGTCTGCCTGACTTCTAATTGTCCCTATAGTTATAAATGGATTTTGCTTCTCCAGTACCTGTTCACACCTGGTTCTCACCTGGATCACTTATTCCAAGATTCCCTCTTGGCTCTGCAAACCCAAACTCACTACACCATGACATGTAACTAGAATCACTGATACAGAAAGATAATTACGGAGAAGCCACCACAATGCTGGTTTCCATTCTCTAGCTCTGTTGCTCTATTTCTCTTCAGATGGCCAGCTACCTACTTACTATCTAGTAATGTACCCACAAAAAGGAACATGTTCATAACCATTTAGTGTGGAAATAATATAAATGGGAGAGAGAAAACAAAAAAAGCAGATTTTTTTTTTACGTCAGCACATCTCCAATTGTCCTGACCCTACAATTCCTGTATGTCATGTCTCTAAAGAGATTCCACTGGGAATTAGGGATCTGCAAGGTTATGAYCTGATAGTCAACACATCTTTGGCTTTGTAACTGAAAGCTGTAAGATCAGCAGAAAGACAAGGACAAAAGTTAAAAGAGAAAAAAAGACTATTCTTTGGCAGAAGTGTTTTGGGAACAGCATCAGAACCATTCTTGTTTGTGAGTGAAATTCTTTCCAGATCCTGGAGGTAAAAAAGTGGCTAGGACGGATGCACTCCAATTCCTAACACTTGGGCACAACAGTCCCAGAGCACAAACTAGAGTCTTGCTGCCCCACTCAACAAGCTCCGAGCTGATCAGAGCAAGTCACAGCTCTCCTCTAGCCCAGGGGTCATTGCAGCAGGGATCTGGGTCTAGGGGTCAGGATGTGGCTGGGGCATAACCCCAGGGAAGATGGACACACAATAATCTTCAGGTACCTCAGCTGCAAACTGATGTTGTGCAAATTAACGATACCTATATGAACATTCATGTTTCACTTTATTTAATGAGAAAACTAAAGCATTTTTTGCATTTTACATCTAACTGAAGCCATTTTTTGCTTTCAATTTAAATTAAGAAGTTGGAGGCAAAGACCTGCTGTTCGTCTTTGCCACTAGTAGAACGATAAATGGGATATTAAAAAAACCCTTGTAGTAATGTTTCCTTTTTTTTTTTTTTAAAAGTCAGCTGTCTATGAACAGTATGGCTTGGACACTTTAGCAGTAATACCTCCACGACACTGGAGAGCCTGTTATCTTGTTCTGTCTCGTTCAGCTCAGTTGTCTCGATCTTGTGCTGTGTTTCTTAAAGTCAAGATAGCCATTCAGCCCTGGTAAAAGACATAAAAACACTTGACAGGAGAAGGCAGAGGAAAAGAAACGTCAAACTGTGGCAACGAGCTACAAATTCATTTCCAGTTCTTTATCTTCTTCTGCCATGTTATGTCCGTATTAGTCAAGGGCGTCAGATTAGCTTCAGAATTAGCAATAACAMCACCTCTCAGATCTGTGAGCACTTTGCAAGTACAGCTATTTCTGTTTTACAGTTGGGGTCATAAATTCAGCTGGGCTGACTTTCCTACCACGGCACCATAAGCAGTCAGCAGAATTTGAATTAAAGTCTGCCTCTATATCTTACGTTACCACAGATGCCCTTGCTGTACTACAGTGTTGTAGGATCTGCACTTGCCCATTGATTTAATTTTCTAATGGCAACCCTTCATGCCCATCAAGGACACAAGAGCAGAAGGCACAGCCCTACATTGGCTCCGCTACTTCTGCAGGTACTGAAGAAACAGCAAAGCAATACTTCCCACTTACCTCTTGAAAGCATCTGCTTTTTGCAAAAGTGCAGCTACACACTCTTCTTCCTTTCCTTCACAGTTTCCCTGATGAAATAACATAAATCTCACTTTTAAGTCAGCACCTTCTCCAAAAATTACATCCCTGTCAGCCAGGTGGAGGTAGAGCTGGTTCAGATGCTCAGCAACGGGAGCTGGGCAGGCACAAGTACATTGTTTTAAACAATACAAAAAATTTTTGCTGTTGAGTAAACTCAAACTTTATTTTCCATGGTAGCACCTGTGTTTTTTGTAATGATAAGGCTGGCAGGAACTCAGGCAACAGTTTACGAAAAGTTGAAGTAGCCRGCGGGGCTGAGAGCTGAACTCTGCTCCAATGCCACCCGTATCATTATCCTGCAGATTTCAAATAGGTTTCTCGAGGCAACATACTTGACTCATGAACCTCCAGTTTAACAGTATTATCCTCACACTCCACTTACGTTTCAGTAATATCTGGGGTCCTGTTGTACTAGGCAGTGAACAGTCATGGAATAGGCAACGACCTTTTCTCCAGCAACCTTGTAACATGTAAGACAAGACAAAGTGATTAAAGAGGGAAAACAGATAGGCCATTTATCAACGTGTTAAACGCTGTTTCTCCCCAAAGTGCACTCCTCTCACCACCAATTCTCTTCTTGCAGATCTACCCACCCTCCTGAGGGAGCGTGCGCTTTTGCTTTCATTTCCTCTAGACTGACGTGCATCGTGCAGCTAAAGTCCTCCTTGCCATCAAGCTGCTCCGGGTCAGAGCTGCTCTGCTAGCATTCATCTATTCACATCTATGTTCCAGCTCAGGATAATTCCCTTTACTTAAGCAGCATAGCTTATCTTTTCATGAGAGAGAGACAGACTACCCTGATTTAACATAATTGTTTACATAATGCTCTACAGTTCACTGTAGAGCGGCTGACATGAAGAGCTTGTTCAGGGTCACATAGGAGCCGATGTCCCACTGGCAGTCAGGGGTTCAGAAAAACCACGCTGTTCCTAGGAGCAGGCGGCCAACCCCACATAATACAGGTTTGCCAAGAAATCCATTGTGTAACTAGGCAATGCCAGGGTTTCTGGGTAGGGTGCTTTTATTATCACGCTCAGTCAAGTGGAACTGGCACCGTGACAAGCGCTTCAGCCCCTGAAAAAGCACTAAACACAACACGGGTGAGAATAAATGCGATTCTCCACTGATGTAGCTGTATCATCAAGAACACCTAGTCCAGGAGTATAGGAGCAACAGTGCATCTTTATTAATATAGCGTATTTCACTGTAAGGGACCAAACAATGTTGGTAACCCCACGCTGTAGCTAAGATAAGCCACATCTGAATTTGGAGAGTTATGTGGTTACACCTGCAAAACTCTGCTAATACAGATTTGGCATGTTAGTTGTGAGGCTAGAATTTTGCAGCTTTTAAATATGTTACCTAGTATTTATATTAAATGCCTTAAAAATGCATTCGCTGACTTTGAGATAATTCCCTCTCTCCCCTCCCCAACAAAGACCATTATTACAATATAGCACTTTATAGTACTTAATGGTAATGCCCATACATACTTACCCGCACGGGTGCATGCACACACAGAGCATCCATTAAAATAATACATATATATGTATACTTTTATGTATCCAAATGATCCAGGATGCTGTCCTCATAAGGATATGTAAAATCGTGTTTCAGACATATTACAAAGTGTATGAAATTTGGGGGGGTGGGGAGAGAGGACAATTCCTTTCCTCTCTTCAAGCATTTTCCAAATAGCAGCTCTCTATCCGGTGCAGTCAAAAGTAAACCTAGATTATAGACACACAGGTATCAAACAACTCCTAATGGCAGGAAAACTCATCTGTCCATGAAATGCATTAATACAGGAGATCTGTCCTTTTAGCGCACAGCAACTGCCTTTCACACAGACTGTGACAGACTGGAATTATCATCATATTTGAATTTGTTGAGCTTTCATAAAACTGAAAATGAAAAAGAAAATTGAAGGCTTTGAATTCACTTTCATTTATTTCACACCTAAGAACATCSAATTCAAATGAAATATATCACTCTTGCTGCAAATCTGGGCCAGGAGGGAACTCGATTTTGGAGTGAGGGGGCTGAATAAATAGGAGGGGGTTTGTTTCAAGTGTTTTGTGGGAGCTGCCATCACCTTTCTTTGCCAATGAAAGTTGCTACTTACTTAGTGGACCGAGCTAACAGATTTAATTTCTTTTTGGCCTTATTATGTAGCATTTGTAAATTACTGTCCTTTACATTTTCACTATTAACACGTTTGTTCACTTTTACTCAACAGCACTGTCTTGTCTTCTTGCTAAGGCTGTTCCTTGTCAGATTTTTCTGGCTTTGGGAAATGGGCAAYGTAACCAATTCAGCAGGATGTTATCTTACCAAATGCTAACATTAGATGACCATCTTTGTTATTTTTGCAAGGCTTCATGGAATTTTACAACTGAAATTCACATGAATAAAACTCCTGATCAAACAACAGAGGATAACAGTCCTATGGGCATTGCACAATTCCCTTTTCTATGCAGCAGACTGACACAATCAGCCCTCATACTTTGTTTTATATTTATTAATCTAGAACACTCCTCAGTCAACTGCTTTTATTTTCTTGGTACAGAGGACTTCAGGTGGCAGAAAAACAGAAAAGGGAATTCAACATAAAAAGCCAGGTCTCCTCAAACAACACAGGAATTCTGCCTCATGGAGAACAAAGCAGCCTTGTTCTGAATTTACCCAGCTCCTTAAGGTGCCTGTCCCTGGAAGCACTGTAAAACCAGGGGCTATTTTCTATCATCAGCCTCTGCCACCAGAAGCACTGCCCGGGGGAGGAAGGCAGGATGAATCCAGCCAATTCTCAGCAAGGCTCTCATGCCTGTTTTGCTTCTCCAACCTCCTCCTCTGCCTTCCTTAAACAGCCACCGCGCCCCTCCACCTCAGCGCTTTTGGGCAGTGCCTCTGCCTTACTGTGTCTTTGGGTACAGTAGTGATGGGAGCATCCCAAGGAGGAGACAAGCTGTGGTCCCTCCTCTTTTTAGAGGCAGGGTCAAAAACTAAACCCCAGCTCTCCAGGCTCGCTTGCAGCCTCATCACAATGTACTAGACACAATGGCTGGAATAAGATTTTGCAATAAAATGGACATTTGGCAAAGGGGACAGGGTAACATCTAACCCTCTGAAAACTTAGCGATTAGTGGAGAGAAAGAAACAAATGGGAGAGTGGCAAGTAGAAAGAAAAAGAAAAGTAGTCGAGGTATCCCAGCAGTTATTTTTTCATAGCAACATTCTCCTTGTTAAATCTCAAGTTAATCACCAGAGGTGCGTGGGTGCTCTGGCCTCTTCTAAAGGGATCTCCTATGCCACAGCTGAAAAAAGCATACTTGTAAATCTCAGACGTTCACCTTTTCCACAGAAGTATGCCCTMTAGATGTATCAGATGCTGATAGACTCTGACCTATTCAGAGATGCGAATATTAATGGGAAATGCTGAAAACCCACTTTTATGCCTCCACTGCAGGAAGCATTTTCAAAGCATTTCTTCCAACATGGAAGAAATCTCATCTGACCTAGTTTCCTACCCTGTCTGTTGCCTCCTGGCTGTCTCATCTGAGGTTCCACCTGCTGTTTCTCCATCTGCCAGCCTTTTTTAGATCAGAGGAACCTTCTGAGTTACACTTTAAATGCCAGGCAGGCTTGAGAAAAGTTGTTTATGTCTGAATTTAAACAGATGATATTTTCCATTAAAAATGCAGCATGGAGACACTAAAGGCTAAGATCCCATTTGCTTTTGGTCACCATAACTCAAGAGCAAGTCTGCTTATGTGAAAACTGATGCTATTAGTTCAGTGTATATCCAAGCAGAATGATGATACCCTGTGAAGACCATTATTAGTGTCTTTTCCAGGAATACTGAAAGCCTCAAGCTGGGGGCCAAAAAGTATCAGACAGTTTAGTCAGTCACTAGAAGCCTTGTGTAGACTGAAATCAAACCCAAAACCAGTATCAGGGAACCATCTATCTTCTACTTACCTCCTAAGCTATTCCAGAGCAGAACACAAAGATTTAGTTTGTATTAATGTCATTAAATATCAATTATCTGAAGGAGTAATTACCTGTAAGGTTGCAATACCTAAGAGCAACTACTCCATTGAAACTCAACATTTGAGGTATGATGTACCATGCAGTATTTACAGTACAGTATTTTGCCATCATATAAGACCACAGCGCTGCTGAAAAAGCCTGGTGAGGACTTAGCTGGGGAATTTTATGGTAATTTTTGTTTTTCTGCTACTTTTGCTACWCTTACATATTCTGTAGAAGGACCTTGATCATCTGATCTCTGCCATCTCCGAGTTCTGTGCAGACTTGAGAGGCAACAGGAATCATCCACACCCACGTAAGTCAACGAAAAGCCTCCCTTTTTTTTCAGCAAGTTAGGGATCAGAGCCCCGGAYCATCACCTCCACTGCGCACCATCTATCTGACAAAAAAGTAAGTACAGCCAGTGCCTTCGAAAACTTTAGAAGCAAGGGTTTCAGCAGTTATTTCCTCCCTAAAAAGCATACTGAAACTGGAAACTCATCACGTCAGTACAGACTGCCACACGTAATTTGTATGAGAAGATCAAACGTATAGTGGAGCTATGGGTATCCTGAAACACCCATGTGAAGCCAGCAGGAATCTTTCCACGGATTTCAGTGAACGCTGGATCAAATCTTAGAGGCAATTAAGTAGTTTGACTTGGTATATTAAGATTTTAGGAATATGTGCAGGCAGCCATTCTGCACCTGTCTTGCATTGTGCTCCTGGAATAATTTCAGCCATTAAATGGACGGCCCTGAATCTTTGAGTCTCCCAGCTCTTGGAAGCAGAAGTGTCTACTCTGCTCTGCTRCAGCTGATTGACCTGCTGTCCATGTCAGATGCTTCCATATGAGAATCACTGAGCTTAGACTGCCCACGCTATGAAAGCCAGGATGAGTCAAATCTGTGCTTCCTGAAGAGATGTAGGCACGTACTTTTCCTCGAGTTTAGGACACTGTAATTTACCTTAACCTGCCTACAACTGTCTTGAAGGAATGAAGGAAAGTCTTGGCGGTGGGAGGAGGGCATTTCTTGCCCTATCCCTCAGACAAATATAACTTGAAAGGCATTATACGAAAGGCATGTAACACAAGTATTAACACTATGATTTACAGTAATAAAAACATTATTACAACGTGTCTAATTAGGAACCATTATAAGACCAATTAAAGCCGTCAAAATAGAACAAAAAAGCAATATGTGTTTTTTCCCTGGAGGACTGGAATATGGTGAGACTCATTATTAACTCGTAATTTGAAGACAGAAGATTGCTTTTGAGTTGAAATCTAGGCTCTTAAGTAAAAGAGGGCTCTGAGGTATATTCCTCTCTGGCAGGCATTGCTTAAGCAAATGTTATCACAACAGTAGCAGCAATTTTTAATACCCAGGGCAGATACTTAAAAAAAAAATCTGAATACAGCAGTATCTATTTAGTTCAGCTTTAGAATCCAACACAATTCTGACATTTGCAATCTGCATGTCAGTATTCATCTCACTGCACGAAATAAGACAAAATGGCATTTAGTTTACCTGGAAAGGATGGTCAGACAGCCCTTAAGGAATCTAATTAAAATGCAGCTTGTTACCAGAGCAGTGCATCACACTGTGCTGCCATAGTAACCAGGGGTCCCATGGACTTTCGGGGCAATCTGAGGGCATGTTTGCAAGAGGCACAAGAATTAAACTGATCGCCTATGGTACATTTTAAATGATCTGAAAACTCAGAATGATTTGCTAATGTTAACCTACGAAAGAAAATAATTAACTCCTACATGCTCAGACAATGGGCCAGTTTCAGGAGTCAATTAATTCTGATTACTGTTTTTATGACATACTGTCATAAAAAAAACCAGCTGTCCCACAGCTTATTTAAGAAGTGCACCACTTATTTGCAACATGTGAGCAACCAAACAGTTTCATTTGATTCCCTAATAGAGAAACAATAGAACAATCAAGACCTATGGGCTGTGGAAGAGAAGATGAACAACAGAAATACGTATTCTACTTATGCTGCTATTTCCAGTGCTATTTCCTGAAGCACCAGGCATCTGACGGCTCTCAGTTGTTGTTTTTGGTGGATGAATCCCTACTAGCACGCGGGGGGGGGGGGGAAGGAAATCACACTACAGCACTGGGCTTTTCTTCCTGAATCCTTCTACTAGAACAGAAAGATCCTTAAACAACATTAATCATTGTAAAATCAGTATCTTGCATTGTGCCCTGTCCTGATACTGATTTTCCATCGACACGATCGATAGATTTGCCACTGAGGTATTAAGATTAATTTTAACAGTAGAGATATCCAGGTCAAGAGATTCTGTTGACACACCATCTGTGAAGGAGACTGCAAATTGTTAGTGGGGTGTTGCAGGTTATCATGAAAGATTTCTGCAGAAGAGCGCAGGATTTTAGCAATTTAAGCTAATTAAGCAATTTAAATACTGATGAAAATATCCACAAGTTGTTTGAAATGATCAAAGGGATTTTTTAACTGCTTTGAAAAAAGAGCTTGATAGCAATTCTTCTGAAATAAATGAAATTCCTTAGAAATATGGGGTTTGGACTGGGGGATGACATGGGAAATTGAAGCACCAGTTTTCTAAGCTTCATGATACCAGTATGTTCATGTGATTTTGGCTCACAGTACTACATCATCAGTTCCCACTGTATACAGGTGGGACGGGTACATACCTGGAAAGATCTATTCCATGTTGGGCATGCTAATACCAGGAAGGTTGCAGAAAGACAGAAAAGAGCTCAGTTCAAGAACAAGTTGGAGAGTTCAGCCTCTATCTTTTTGTAGATACCAGTGACACACATTATGTGGCTGTGCCTAAGTTCCCCCATTTACAAAAACRGACAAAGGTATTTATCTGTTTTAAGATCCATGCCCCAGAACACTGGAAAGACTAGCTGCAAGGGAAGTTCAACATCCTACTCAGGATTAGAGAACCTTAAACAAAAACACATTGTGTCATTCAGGCCAGAGGCAACATTTGATCCAAAGTAACAGATAATAAAACACGAGAGAAATAAGATCTCACATTTAAATCTTTTTACTATATGGAAAAGTATTCAGGCAACATAATAACTAAAATTACCATGTCTACCAGCCAGACAGTAGGCTCTACTTTTGCTAAATGGGACTTTATAGAAGACAAATTGATTGCAACTAATCCATCACTCTTCTGTGTAGCCCAGCGCTTTAACAACCTTGAAACAGTAATTCTTCAAAGGGCCTCACAATTTCCTGATAATCTGCTGCAGCCCATCATTAATGGCTTCATTCACTCTCAGGTTCTCCTTACAACAGAAAGTTTATTAGCACTACAAATGAATCTATTGCATCAACAATTTACTCCAGCTGAGGTACCAGCACTGATACTCTCATTCTTCACCCTGTTTTTTGTACAGACTGGGCTTCCGTTCGCTGGCTTTGTTCTTCCAGTTCCTTCACAAGAAGCAACATAGCCTGAATGCTTTAACAGGGGCTTTTGGAGAGGAAAGGAGGTGTTATAAAACATCACTAATTTAGAAGTTCATTTTTAATGGGTTACATTTTATTCRCTTCAGTTGAACACCATTATTTACAGACACAAGTTAATAAAACACATCACAAAACAATAAAATTTCAACAGCTAATATTTATAAGTGCATAGTTCATGCTCAATTACTTTTTTTATATGTATAATACATACACATATAAAGCTCTCACAATAAGTCATCTCTGCACAGAAAGAATAGTCATAGGAAACAAATAAAAATTCTATCATAAACTATCAAATTACTGACAGCCTATCAACAAAACATGTACAGAGTTAGAAATAAGCAGTAGACACTTAGGTGTTTTTATTTAATATTTTCTTTTTTAACTTTTAAACTTGAAGCCACAATATCCACAGCACAAAAATGACCCTGCCAACCAGCTTTCATTTCAGCAGGAGGGAAATGCTGAAACAAGGTGGATGCAGTCACAGATACTCCAATCATTGCTGATGGAAGACTTCAAAATACACCGTAAAAACTGTAAAAAAATTTTACGACTGGGCACATTGGAACTCAGCACTTGTACAGGATGGGACGTCTTTAGTAGTTAGTAGATTTCAGGAGATATAAAGGAAGGAAAGGACTCTCATGCTTCAGGTTCATAGTCTTGGTACTCTTCCTAATGAAGAGAGCAAAAATCAGTGCTACTGGTATTTTAGATAAATACATCCTACTTTCACTGCTTGTTCTAGTCCTAGTGGATTCAATGCCAAAATACTATGGATTTTCATGTGATCAGGATCATGCCGTTTATTATTATTTTGTCACATCTTCCAGATACTGTACCTTAAAAGCTGTAGTATTTACAGGAGAATTAGGCTTTTACAGAGGTTAACACATCATTCAGCTGCTGTTGCCAGGAACTCACGAGACCACCCGTAGCAAGTCACTTTGTAAGGGAGGAGGACTACTACTGGGCTGCACAGCACACCAGGTGCTGCAGATACTCGTACAAGTCAGTAAATCATTTAAATGTGTGTTTAAGTACAGGCATGTGAGCAGCCCCCATAATTTCAGTGATATTCAAGGTGTTAGCGATCAAGCATGCCTTTAAGTCTTTTACTGGATCAYGGCCTAAATGTTTTAATACCTCTCATTTTCAGCCTAATTATCTGCGCTACTGTAAAACTGCCACTCCAACTACCAATGCATCATGCCAGACATTGTAGTAGTATTTTTGATAGCAGGTTCATGAAAAATGACAAAATCGTTTACTCCCATAATGGCATTAACTTAAGAGTATAATAATGAATTACRATGTTTTACAAAGCATGATGCCTTGATAAATGGCCGAGCTATTAAAACAATCTATGAAGATGCAGTTTTTCCCATATTCCCTATCAGACATAAGAAAAAGAAAGTTTACTGTGGATTACTCAAAAACCCAGGCACAAGTGTTTCAAAACACACACAATATTTTCCCGTTATACTTTCTTACTATCAAGAAAGCAACGGATTTTCTGATTCCCAGCACTGTACCTCTGGGAGATCTTGGCCAAAGAGACTGTGTTTCTGCTGTGCCCTCGCAGCTCACAGCATCAGCCTGTGCCAGGCTAATGTAACTCGAGCACGCAGCCCCCTCCTGTGCCCTCCTACGTGCAGTCACAGCAAATACCACAACAGATTTACCTCTGGAGGCATTTCGTAAGCCTCATTCTCAGGATCCACAGGAATATCTGTATTATTCACCATTCCCTCCTGCAGGAAGCCTTCTTCATTCTACATTTAAAACAGGGAAAGAAAAGTGACAGACTGTAACTGCTTGCCTTGTCATTTATGCCAAAGCATGTCTTTCCTCCCCATCAGTGGTTGATTTCTTTGCCTGTCCTTTGGTTGCGGGATGTTGCCAGGGGTTGTGAAGAGCTAGAGAACGTCAGCTCCAGAGAGATCTTCCCCATGTTCCACAGGGGGTATCCATGGAAATGACTACTGTCATCTTCTAAATAGCTGAAGTGCTGATACCCATTTCTCTCTTGCCATGGACAGGCCAAGAAGTCAATCTGAACAAAAGAACAGTACTACCACCAACCTGCTGAATATCTTTGGAAGACATTTTAATCCCACAGAAAAAGCTTTGGTCAAGTCATGAAGCAAACCAAAACAAGTTTTTTGCTCCTTAAGAAACTGATCTATGAAACAGTCCCACACAAATTGTTTAAGTAGGTTATCATATTAATTTCTGTTTAACTACTTGRGGGGAATACAGTCACAGGTATGCAAAAGTAGTTGTAAAAGCAGGACAAAAGAATTGGGTCGTATCTATACACACAAATGAAATAGTAATTCAATTATATATTCTTTTAATGTTATAGACATCAAATCTCTCGTAAGTTGTTTATTTTACAGTTTTAGCCTTTTCACAGTATATTTCAAAATGGCCAAAAAAGGGAGAATTATTATAATTCAGACTATTGCATGCTGGTTTTTTCCCTTTCAGTTTTAGAACCTAACTGCACTGGAAAAAGCTTTTTTCCTTTAATGGGTCACACATCTATATGCTTTCTTATGTCAACCAGCATGTTACTCTATGCCATATTAGTGTATGATACATAGCACTACCTGATACTCAGCTTCTTATACTTTTTTTTCTGGGCATCTGTTATTTGACCATTATAGAAGTGCTTCTATTTTATATAGCAATTTTCATAAGGGCCTCTTGGAATTAATGAGATTGCAACAGTGTAAGGAAGTAGGATTAAAGTGTTGTCCTAGAACTATAGATACTATTTACCATCTGAAACAAACAAATTATAAAGGAAAAAAACATTCCAATTGGGCCAATTCCTGTAGTAGTTGTTACTACAGAAGTTCACAGAGAAGAAATATGAGTTTTGCCAGAAAAAAGACTGCTGGAGTTCATCCTGAACCATAAGAAAATTGATATGAAAACAGGCAGACTAGCTCAGTGGAACTATTGTGACTATGCTGATTTATACCAGTTGCCAATCTAGACAGAAATGCACTAAAAAACAATTACAGACACTCAGGAAGAAATTCACTTAAGGAAACCCCTGCAGGCTGGTAGCTAGACAGAAACACAAAATTAAGTCAGTCACAAACCAGAATAATGAGGTAATTCTTCAAAGTCTGCAATTCATAGGATAGTGATGCTAAATTAAATTTAGGATATACATAAAATGAGCCTAAGAGAAACTAAACCTGAAACTCACCTCTGAGTTTAACATAAAATAGAAAATAATATGCAAAAAAGGTGCATTTATCATGCTTCTGCTGTTCACCATTTGCCACATAGCAGCTCCCTCTGTGGTTTAACCAGGTGACAATAGTCATAATGCTCTGTTCATCACTTGCAGCACCTCTCCACAAACAAATTATGACTTGATCTGCCAGATACGAATCCTGTTCTTCCTTGGTTCAGTCACCTYTTCTGGCACTGATGCAAGTACACATGTTTTTCACCCTCAAAGTCCATGACGTGCAGAATTTATTTCCATGATGTGGATTCTTCTCTCTAGCTCTTACTTCAGACTTTAAAAGGTCCAGTATGAAGATATCTGGTCCCATTGCTTCCCAATGGGGCCAGATGTCCTTTTTCCTTTAGAGGTAAACAATATAGTCCATGTGGAGTCAATGCCTATTATTCTGCCAAGTTCCTTCCATGCATGTGCTTGCTACCAGTTAACACCCTGCGCTGCTCTATGGCATAGATAACATGGACAAATTCCAGAAGTCAAGGGACATCGATGAATAAGGTTGCTAATATCTTTATTTAGGCCTGTGTCTTCCAGAAGAACCAATGATTTTGGATGTTCAACATGACAGATAACTTTTCAAGCATGAAGTTATCAGAAAAGCTGGGCCCAATTACAGTTCTGCCSTGGCTTATCAAAACACTCAAGCTCCTAAAATTATTTGATGTGCAATATTTGATTACCTTAGCTTCTAAACAAATTTAGGAGTATTTGTGCCTATTTATTTTTATGAGAAGTAGCTCAATCCCTGTCAGCTTTGACTGAAATAGCTGGTGTGTGTGATGCAAATTTTAAAGCTGTTACTGTGCACTCGATCTAACATATCAGCTCTAAGGACCTGTAGCTCCAGTCTACTGCTCTCCCATTTAATCCAAAATACAATTTAATTTCTGCTTCCCCCTATGATTAAGGAACAGCTTCAGCTAACCATYGGTACATCAAGCAAAACTGTGCCCAAAATCAGTCTTGAGGTTGCACAAGGAAGAAGGCATGCAGCTTAATGTTATCTGTAGCAGGAAAACAGATGGCAAGTGGAACTGCCAGGACCATTAATAATGATGAAGAAAAAGATTTGCCAGCCGAATTTCAAAGAAGAGCTTGAAAGCTTGTACGCTGTTTGTTAGGAACCTCTGCCACAGGTCTGGACTGTCCATCAGGATCAGAGAGATACAATGCCTAAAAAAGGCTGAATTTATCATCTTCAAGTTCCTTCAGCAAGTTCAGGATGGAGATTCCTCTACAGCTTCAAATAAAACAATCAGCAGCCCTAGTAAAATGTAACACCAATCACAACACCAACACTTTTTTCAAATGAAGCAAATCAYAAGCCATACCAAACCATCAAGGGAACTCTTTGCCTGGGAAAGGCCTATCACCTTTTGTCCAGCTGCACACAGTAACACAAATACCACCTCTTTCATGCTGAGGTCACTGCAATGCAGATGGGAATGACATTAGTCAAGGTCACATTTGTTACGCTTAAATGTATAGCATAGGGGTGACCACATMATTTTTAATGGTGGATCTCTCTGCTACTGATGTATCATTCCTACAAAGTTAGGATATCACAAAAGTAAACAACCACCCCCAGTAACACAGAGCCACGTAAGGTACACCTTATATCATTATTCACCTCCTTTAAAACAAAGAAATGCAATTTTACGTTCTCATGATCAATAATTCCATATCCTAATTCAGTTATGGAAGAGGAAAAAACACCCAATAGACCAATYCTTGTCTTCATATGAAAGAAGCATTTTTCTCTTGAAGCTGCCACCTCTATTTTAAAACCATATAGAAAGGCATTTCTAGAGGGAAAACTTTTTATTAGAAGATCTGAAAAGCTAAACAAAAGCTTCCCAGAGATGACACCAGTTTTTAACTGAGGAACATGAGCTCTTTTGCCAGTAAAACACTTTAAAAAGGGAAAATTACAACTCACACAATAAACAAGGTGTTAGAAGAATGGTGAGGACATCTGCTTGTCCCTTGAGGCTTCCTTGAAGAAAAAGCAATTGCCTGCCTATATCTTGATTTGAAGCATGGACACTCTGGGTAAGACTTGTATTTCTGCATTCTCCAGACAGTCTTGTGCCCTCAGACCTCATGCTATGGAAAGTTAGCTTTTGTGGCTAGCCAGAGCAGAGCACACCACATTGCCGTTCCCAGTTACCAATTGTGGCGTCAGTTTGTGCTATCAACACTCCTGTCCGCCTTAACAAAGCTTCGTGACTACCAGACTTGTACAACCCAAGACCTACGTGCCACCAGGCTACCTCACAAGCCCACCCACACCTTCCCTGGGAATGAAGGGCTATGGTGTACACCCCCCTCCCAAATCATGCTCTGCTCTCATTCTGTCAAGCAACTTATGTCAGTTTATAAACAAAGGGGAGCCAGTGTCCCATCATTGTACGTTTGCATGACCCTAGACTCCCGTTCTGACTCAAGGAAGTGGTATAAATAACTGGTATATAAGAGCAGCAAAAACAAGATGTGAAGTAGAACGTCCTATTTTATTTGCTGCAATAGCTCCAAAATGTTGACGACTCCTCCTTTACCGTGGGAATGAATCCTGCTAAGCAGTGTGCACGACAACATAAAATGACCCACTTTTGCAATAAAATAATCAAACTAATGAAAAAGTCCTCCTGAAGACCTGGCCCTGTGTAAGTTAGAGAGTATCTGCCAAAACTTCAGGCCTAYTCCTTTTACCAGGAAAACATCACCAAATGGGTTTCTCTTATTTCAGTGGTTTTGGTGAAAACTGCAATTGTTTAAGGTCCTCTACACATGAAAAACAGACCAAGTGGTCTACTCATGGTACCACACCTATGTCAGCACCATGTGGCAAAATGGTCACCTTCAGGAGTGTGCATTGAGCCCTCTCACTGGCGTGTCTTTGCATGCCAAGTTACTGCCATCAGAAATAAGTTATTTTATCTCAAGTCACAGACAAAAGCAACTTCAAAAGGAAGCATTGTAATTGTAATTTAGCAGCTATCTAAGCATTATAATTTACTATCTCTCTGGCTAGTAACACATTTTTTTCTTTCCATTATGAATGCTGAAGGAGTCTTACAGTCATGTATAGTCTCAGATTACTGGAGACTAATTCCTTCTGGAGTGATTCCATATTGTGATAAAAAACCAGGCTATCAAAGTGTCAGCTCTTGGAATGTTTACACTAGCAAAAGGAGATCACCCTGGAAGTCACTTCCACTAATGACAGAGGTCAGAAGACACCTCCAGAGATCATCTAGTCCAGCCTCCCAGCTCAGAGCAGGGTCACCTAGAGCAGGGCTGTGGCTGGCTGGGTTTTGACCATCGCCACAGACAGACTCCACAATCTCACTGGACAACCTGGTCCACTGTTTGACCACCCACACAGTGAAAAAGCTTTTTCTCACGTTTAAATGGAGTCTTGCATTTCAGTTAGTGCCCACTGCCTCCTGCCATTTCACTGGGTTCAATCTCCTTTACCACCACCCTCATCAGGTTAGTTATACACGTTGATAAGCTCCTCCCATAAACTTTCACATTTGTGTTGTTTCACACTTGCTGATTTTCTGTCTGTTCTTGAGACCTCTATGAAATTTCCCATGCAGATATTGTGGGAGGCTTATTTCTCTAGTAGAAAGCCCTACTGTCCACAATCAATTACGTACATAAAAATAAGGTGAGGCCTGCCTCAAATATGTAACAAATTAACACAACATAAGAAGTCATAGTTAATTTCAACAAAGTAGATTATTATAAACTCAAAGAGCACTGGTCACACCACATCACTTGCCAGTCTGTTACTGAGTGTTTTATAATTATTGACTAGCTGTGAACCAAGATAAAAGGCACTGTGGAAAACGCAGTGACCTAAAATAGGGGAAAAGCTGGTTTACAAGATAATTTTGGTACACCTCTTTTGTAAAGACCTTTGAAGTCCCTTTGGAAAGACCTTTGAGACCCCCAACAAATGTTCCATGCAAAACATTTTTAATGGAGTCCAATTTGTTGTACATACACACCAGCTGGTACTTGGGGAAGCTTGAAATAAAAATAAGAATGTAAAAAATAAAATAAAAAAAATCACATCCAATAGCATTATTACTTTGCAAAATTACCATGTACTGATAGATTGGGGTAAGGGTAGTATTGCCTCATACTGTATTTCCGCACCCTGTGCACACCAAGGACAGAACTGTCAGAGAGGTGGGATGCGATGCTTGGTGAACAAGCGCAAACAGTGCTTTCCTGACTCAGTAATAGAAAGGACAGTCTCATCAGGGAATTTGGCATTCCCCAAGCTCATCAACTGGTCCAAGTAGCTTATCCAGAGAAGAAGCCGTGACTGCCTGCCTGATAGCCATGGTCAGGTACATCTTTGCAAGCCTGGATATTAAGTCTAGCCCAGTACTAGTGAATTATTGAATTTGCTGTTGTTACAGTCTGGATAACTGTACTACTAGTCTGTCTTTATTACCACACCATTATTTAGAGATAAATTGTTTATCCCTACAGCTGTTGGTCTCATGCCTGTTATTGCATACCAAACCTATAACTCCGCAGGGCTGCCTTAAGCCCTTACAATTGGTAACTGAATATGCCTCCAGCCTGACTAAACCCGTTTCACTTTGGTATTACACACCCTGTAAGAACTTTCCTCAAGAACTGTCAGTCATTATATGGTGGAGCCTAAAGAAAAATTTTGGAATTCCTTTTGTATACCCCCAGAGCAGCTGTTGTGCATACTGTCCAAATTCACCTCTTGCTACAAGCTGAAGAGCAATTTGCTGTGCCAATGGGCTTAAAATTCCCCTTTGAAAAGAAAATAATTTGTATTCTTTCTTCTCCACCAAATATCAGGATATTTAGGGGCTGGATATTGGACCTGAGTGAACAAACAACTGTCTTTTCCATTTGGCAACTTATTTTTTACAGGTATTTTGACCGTAAGGCCCAACTTACCTGATGAGAGAAAAACCCTTGAACAAAACAGCAAATTCCTAACAATATGTAAAACAAAAATATACTAAAATGGCCTCAATTGATTTACTTTCCTAGTCCTAAGTTATTAAATATGTGGAGCTGACTGGTTATAACTGAGTTGCCAGCTCAGTTTAGGATGCTCTGAAGCTCCCTGCTCACTCATTGCAACAGTCAGTGCCTCCAAGCYTCAGCTGTGAATGACAAAGCATCAGCAGCAGGCTAGTGGTTTTACTCCAGAGATACAGAGCGGAGACATATCTGTGCACTAGCTAAAAAGAAGGAAACAGTTTTAATTATCCCTAAGCTAAACACCTAAGTGAAGGAAATGATGAGAAAGCATTATGTGTGAAGGAAGCTAGCTGTTCCAGCGCACAACTCATTTAGAGTACCAATAATGAAATGGGACTACGGCCCTCCTTCTTCTTAAGTGGAGAGTGGAAATGAAAAAGAGATATTTAAACAAGCAAATAAATGTCAGCGCAATAGCACAATTCCAATGAAAGGCTAACATAGTGCCTGCAAGTGCTACAGGCTGCATTTTGACTCGTGTTTTTATGCCCTTCATAATTGGCAATGACAAAAGTGAAAAGGATAAAGACTGAGGCCTATGGAGAGAGGAATGAACATGAAGACTAAGTGTCT
Source organism: Oceanodroma leucorhoa (assembly GCA_030449065.1). NCBI lineage: Eukaryota > Metazoa > Chordata > Aves > Procellariiformes > Oceanodroma > Oceanodroma leucorhoa. The sequence continues at coordinate 2,608,621 of JASVER010000020.1, forward strand.
GTGGTTACAGGTCCATCTTGGTGTCTATAAATAGCTGGAAACACTTGCTGTTTACAACAATTTATGAACTGTTGTAAATCCCTACAAAACCAAATTTCAATACAACATAGATTGCGTATATTTTTGTTTCCTTCCTTTACAAGTAATACTAAATGGGGAATTTTAAAGATGAGACTCAGCTCAGTTCAGAGTACAATAGGAACACTTCTGTGAGCAATCAGCTTTCCTCAAACTCAGATTCATGTTTTGCATTAACCAGGCTGGTAAAATTACCTAATTAGAGCTGCTGGTATGTTGTTATTTGCTGATAAATGGATGTGGATTACATGGAGAACCTGCCCATTGCCCAGGTCAGACAAGTTCTAAAGTAATGGACACATGCATTAATTACAGGTGACTTAAAATAACAGGTTGCCTAGGGGCTGAGTTAATGTGCCATCAGTAACGCACATAAATGCATCCCAAACACACAGACATTTCGGCTTCATCCTTTTCAGCTTCCCAAATCTATGGTGACATTGAAAACTCCACAGGTAGGGAAAGAAAAAGCTAGAGCTTACCATTTAGAAAGACTAAAGTAATTTCTAATTGCAAAATACTGGGAATGATACATRCTAACTAAACATCACATCAGGTGGATTTGGTCACAGCTGTGCCTCACTTGACATTCTCCTGAACAAGGTAGAGAAGCATAGGTCAATAGAAGTATTTTAGGGTAATTGATCTGCTCAAACAATATCCACTATCTACATCGTGATTTACATTCTCAAAACAGAAGTTTCAGAGCACAGTTTCACAGAAATCTTGAGTCCAATAATACCACTATTTTCAATAAGGATTTGGAAGAAGGACCAAGGACTGCACTTAACTGTATGCTCGGTCTTATGCATTAAGAAGGAACAATAAACAGCCTGAGTTAATTTTTGTTATTCTTACTACATAATTCAAAGATACCTTGACAAAACTGAGTAAGTAACAAAACAAATAAGATGCAGCTCAATAGGAAAAGGTGTTAATATGCTGCACTTAGGCACTCACCAAATCAAAGAGGAAGGGCAAATGGTGCACAGGAAAGAATTACAAAGTCAAAGAATAACATAAGCCAGCAAAGCCATGTTACTGCAAAAAAGGCAAGCCATTCTCTCATATATTAACAAGGCCTGTGAGGTAACCTGCTTGGTCTAATCCAGTCCAAGGGTGCTTTCTCCTGAATACAGAGTTTAGTCTACACAATGCACTTTGCTGGGGATGTTGGGAGATCCCAAAGGAGAAGAGCAGGAATGATCACATCCTAGAACAGAGACGAAAGATGAAGGAACCTCTCAGGAAAGCATAAGTGAACTAGGTTTATATAACCCTAAAGGAATCACCTTAATTACAAGTCTTTAAGAACAGCCTGGCCCTATGTCTGTCAGGAGCTCCATGGGATTAGCTAAACTCATCTGTCCCCCTGCAGCAACGCAGGATTCTCCAATCTGTGTGAACCCATCAGCAAGAATAACCTCCAAGGATAATACCTGAGCTTTGTCTTCATTAAATAAAACTAGAACATAATGRTACATTATCTTGACTGATCACATTAACTGAAACAACGGTACACATCAGCTTTCCAGTCAGCATAGAAATGAACAACCTTTTTCCGATTTGGCTCCATAAAGTCAGTAAAGACAATTTTAAACAGCATGGTCCCAGTCAAAGCTGCAAAGTTATTTTAACATACTTTATTTAAAACTGTTTGAATATCATGATCACATTCCAACATTACATAAAGTTTTAGTGCAGATAAACTCAAGAAGTCATCGTATAGACTCCATGAGGATATATTCTCTTTCCTAAGAGACAAAATTAAAGGAGGAAAATAAGCTCCCTCTAAAAGAATTCTCCACTCATGCAAACAGTTAATTTAACGATGCATTATTTAAGAGCAATCTCTAAACCATAGTTATTTCTCCTAGTCTTTAAGTCCCCTGTACAGAACTGCAGGGCCAGCCACCCTCTAGCATCACGAACAGCACGAGTTCCCGCTCCGTTACACATAGCCCCAGAGACAGCACACGGTTCAGTTCTGTACCCCATCTCGTGTGAGCGTATTCACAAAGCARTTAAGTAACTTCACTCATTTCCAAGGAAGGTTTTAAAGAAGGCAAGAGCATGCTCTATAGGTAGTGGAAAGAGGGTAGGGTTCTCCCCCTTTCACTTTTCTCTGGAGTATGAGTGGATAAGCTAATGCAATCAGCATTGACACATTTGCTTTCACTCTCCAGCACGTTGAGCTGTGGGCTGACAGGAGAGCTAGTGGCAGCATGGTCACCTTCAAAGGCTGTAACTGATTGACAGGATGTGCTGTTAGTGAAGTGGTTACCCTTCAGTTATCAACGAGCATCTCTCTAAAGCCTTCCTTCAATTCCAATCTATTACAGCACTTTACCTAGCTATGGAATTTTAAAATGTTTCTTCTAAGGAAGAAACCAGCACTTGCTCTGAAAAACACCTGCAACAATTATTTGAGCTATAAAGGTTTCAAACACTACAGAAGACTAGAGAGTCAGCCTGCATTTTAAAATTTATATTCCCAAAGTATCCCTCTTCATCTGGAAGCAAGTATACAACTATTCAGAGCTTTCACTTGCATTGGGAAAGATTACTTCTCAGTCCACTGGCATGAAACACAAACACCTCTTCAGCTTATTCTTCTCCTGTAGAAGAAGAAATAATTCTTTTTCACTAAGTGGAAAGAATTATTTAATAAAGTTTACTTAGTAAAGTGTTGAAGGGGAAGAGACTCTTCAAGGACTGGTACCTAAATATGCAATACTTGAGTTTGTGTTTTCTTTCCCTCCTCCCCCCAGAACTGTTACTGTTATCTTTGCTTTTCATTTCTGGCTTAGACGAAGGAAAGCATCAGACTGAAGTCTGCTATCCTCTACACTGCATGAGAGTGGAGTTCAAAGCAAAACAGCCCTTCCCAAGCCAAATTCTGCTCTTGTCTATGTCAGTATAAGCCTGGGGTAACTCTTCCCCTCACTAAGCCATTTTTGTTCTCATACCTGTACCACTGACAGCAGCCTGTCTTTATGATCCTCTTTTCAGACATCTGCTGCTGTTCCAAAAGGGATACATACATACCATAAAAATCTTCACTACCTCTTCATATATAGAAAATCATAAGAGTGCAAGTTTGGATGGCCTTGAGGAGTCATCTAAGTTGCACTTCTGCTTTAGGCAGGTTCAGCTTTCCCTAAATCATTCCCAACAGATGTCTGGGAAAAGCCACCTTAAAAGTCTCCAGTGACAAAAATTCCACAGCATCCTCAGGCAATCTATTCCTGCACTTAATTACTTCACCATTAGCAACTTTCCTGGTGCCTAACCTCAATCTCCCTCACTACCATTTAGCGCCAGTATTTCTAGTCCTATTCCCAGTGGACACAGTCCCCTTTCTCTCTGCAGCAAGGGTTTGATACTGGAAAGACTGTTATCCTGACTCATTTCAGCCTTCTCTGGACTAAACCAGCTCGTTCTATTCACACCATACAGTTTCTAACCTGCTGAGCATCCACTACCCTGTATCTCTGGTGCTCATTTAGGAGAACTGCACACAAGGTCGGGATGCGGCTGCTTGGTGTCTGGAGCAGAGTCAAGTAGGTCGGAGACGCAGCTCATCAGGCTGATAGAAGAAAAGGAGAGCAAGCCCCAGTGGCGTCTAATGTCAGAAAACTACTTGAACCAGCGTGGGCTGATCTCCCCAGCCACAGATAGAGCTTCAAAGGCGAATTGTTACTCACTGTTTTTACCAGAAAAAGCCTTCTATTAATAAACTCCGTCAAACCATTTGAAATTAAAATGCAGAGCTGCTTTTAAAGGATGAAAGCAACACAGAATGTTAGTTGTCAGAATTATTAGAACAACACTTTCCCTCTGATCTTTTCTTATTATTAATCACAGTAGTTCCCCAAACTTTACCTGCTAAGCAGGGGTCTGCCTTCTGCACCTGGGAATGCACTGGAGTCACAGCAAAGCAATCACCATAAACTGCCGCAATCCACAAGAAGCAGTTGGTCCCACAGCCACAAGGAGCATAATGAAAGGGAAATATCCTCCTCTCCACGTCCACTTTTATGGCTTGAGAAGGGACTCCAATCATATTCCAGCCATCGCCCCATTAATATTTAAGCATACAAGAGGAAAAAGTGATGCATACACACCACAGAGGTAGCAGACAAAAAAAGCAGTTGAGGGAAAGCATTCATTCTGTTCACTACATCCAGAACAGCAGGTAAAACCACATTTCTGCCAGGAAGTTCTGAGTGAAATACTGCTAGCACAGCAATTGCACTCATTATACCCTCTACTTTGGGGATAAATAGAAAAAACAAAACCAAACTGCTTTTCTTCAAATTCGTGGCATAACAGTGATTTACAGAAGTTCAGATGAAGTTGAGGAAGAATAATTTCATTCACATCATGCCAGCGAGAATGATTATCAAACCTTATTCTATAGAGATGAGGGTGCTCAGTTAAAACAGAGGAGGAATTGAAAGAACACGTGGCATATCAATTACAGTCGCTACAGTTCTTTCTTCTACAACTCACATTTGCAGTTCCTACAGTTAACATTGATATACTGCCCAGAGCAATACATTATCTTCAAAATTTAGGTTCTCACTATGGTGGTGCTCTTTCATATTTTCAGTACTGAGGATGATGCAAAAAGACTGGCAGGACCAGTCCACGCTTCAGAAGAAGATGGTACATTTATAATAAGACTCCCTGTAGTTTGAAAACAACACAAACCTATCTGCCACCAGCCATAAAGATGTTTCGCCACACGTGCTGCTTGCTGAACATTTAGATAAGAACAAGAGCCAGATCTTGAGAATCACCCACACAGAACTGAACACAAACAACTCTCTTGCATGATTGSCACAGCTGGATGCCCAAGTGTTTGCAAATGCTCAAGCAATATCAGTTAGACACCCAGCTGGTGAATTTATGTGCAAATGTCATTTTAGAAATGAGCCATGCTAGAAAGTACTTAAGTGGAATATGAGGCTAAAAGTAAATGTAGTTTGCCATGAACAAACAAAATTAAATTCARCAGTATGCTATATCATCATCTTTTAATCATGATTTCCAAATAATTTTGTCTCGGTTATCTGGTAAGTATTTGTGCATTCCCATCATAGGGGTATTTCAATGGCTGTCATTAAAGTAGGATAGTTTTTGTAGTGGTTTAGCATAAAGCCAGTTGATGTGTTTACTATTTCATAATAAGCATTGTTCAACAAGCAGATTCAATGAGAAACCATACTGAAAAATAATGGTGATTTCTGTTATATATGTGTATCATTTCTGTAAGAGGAGGCAACAAACCAACTGGTTCTTATTCTCTGGTTTAGTTGCCCATGTGCCAAGAGTTATCCAAAGAAAAGCAGTGACATTGGAAATTGCAACAGCAACTGCTCTTACATCATTAATCTCTTCCCTATACTTGCAACATTCCAAACATGTGTGTGTGAAGTGTGGATGTTTAGTGGACTACATTTACCTAAACAGGAGACACTTCTGCCAGGCTGTGCCTTAGACCATCTAGCATCCTCAAAAAGCTATTTACAGAATAACAGTTGGTACCACAAATATTCAGAAGCATTTTTCTGAATGGATTCTTGCAGAAAAGGAATTCAACACATTCTTTGCAACAACAACAACAAATGTATACTATATGTAAGCAATCTGATAAGAGAAGCTTAAAATAACATTACTAATGAAAGCTTAAAAGATTATCTACTTGAACTTGAATTATTTTTACACATTTAAATTCATATAAGCCCTGATTCAGCAAAAGATTTTCAAGCATACACTTAAGCAAGTAGTTAGTTCCATGGAAGTCAAAGCTTTTACATCGGTTTAATACTAAAATAACACTGTAGTGAATCMAGAACTAACTTCAGAAATCCAAAGTTTCAAGTGCTAAAGAACAAACTACTTAACATGATAAGTTATAATGCCTTTGAAATCTGATGCAAACCATTTTTATCCAGCAGGATAGACAGACTCAGCATTTATCCATCTAATTTCCCAAATTAAATCAGTGACAAGAGAGCTCTTCTACTGTACCCTCAATGCAACAGGAGCATTAAGATTCACACATAAAGGGACAGCATTCAAGCAAATGTGCTAACACTTGTTCCAATAACCCTGTAGAAACCAAGATTTATGTAAGTCAAAGCAAACTTTGGACACAATATTCCTGCAATGACTATTCACTGCAGAAACAGAACCCATTCAGYACTGAAGTTATTTTTTTTATACTGCTGCTGATTACCCTGTGCAAAAGAAAAACTCTCCAGTGTGTTGTGTTGTGTGGGTGATGCTCCCATTTCCCAATTAAGTTAGGCCCAACGTTTATAGCAGGGGTGAGGTATTCTAAATTGGCTTCTATCAGTACAGTGACTCAGTGATCACTGTGCAAGTGGGAGGACTTCAAGCATTTGACATTGCTTCTCATATTCTTGCTGTCACAAATGCAAATGTTAGAGAATTTAAACTCATTTTTATCTTGTCATTTTAAAATCTTAAAGGGACCTTTGATCATTCAGCAGCCTGTTAAATATTTAGCAGGCAGGAAGAAAGGATTTTTTTCCTTCCATGATTGTTTAACTGGTTTCAAATCTAATACCAATTCCTTCCTGTGAATACAATGTATCACTATTTGTCCATTTCTCCAGAAAAAAAAAATTTCCTCAAATTAACTGATCTGCCTCCTAAACTTTAATGAAGACAGAATTTATATAAACAGACAGAAAATGGGGTTGCGAACCCCACAAGCTACACAATCTGTATGCACATAACATACGTACATCTTGGGGGCTTCTATGAAATAAACTTTGATTACTCTGTTCCCTTTCAAAGCTAAGTGCCTTGCAAATAGTGGCTGGAGACACGCTCAACTCATTGAGCACAGAATTAACACTACCCTCTTCCAAGATGTAGGACACTAGTCCTGCAGGCACCAATACCCTAAAGCACTTGAAGATGTTAATCCCATTAAAGTGCATGTGATTGTTTTTCATCATAATATTAATCACACACTATTAGGATATGTGTCTCTAACTGATGAGCTGAAATTAAACACCTGGGAGCACTGAGGTTTAACCAGCCCTGTTAGTCAGGCTCTCCTCTGTTAGCATCCTAAGGAGAGATGGCTCCTCCACCCTCCCACACAAACCCTCTCCCATGCTTGTTAGCATGTCTGTTATATTAATGACTCATCTACATCATAATGCACCAGTTGAGACTCATCATTAATCACCTTAAGCACGCTGGCTTCTGCAGTCTGCACAGAGTCCCCGCTCTATGGATAGTTCAGGCTTCAGCCTTCCAAACACAGGGAAGGAGTTTGTGGGTCAGGCCTTGTACTTCAGCAACAACACTGTAACTTTACAGAAAATACCTTATGGTCATAATCCCTTTTTCTTCAGCCCGGTGTAGGGTGTCTCCTGGATATTTGTTACCAGCCAAAAAGTTGCCTTCGAAACGTGATTGTTAAATTGCATGGGTGGCCAGGCAGTCACCACTGGTGCATTCCCAGTGATGTGCTTGTACAGAGAATTAGTCCTGTACCACAGCCCAGTCTATGTTTCCTGTAGAAAACACACTGACTAGCTTGTTCAACAATATGAAAAACCTAGAGCAAATAATGAATGCACTGCACTACAAATTGATTTATTCTTCAGGGGAAGAAAAAAATGTCCCCTGAAATATTCTGCAAAAGGCACTGTATGTTTTATGAGAAGGGGAGAAAGCCACTGAGAAGAGCTGCAGGTTGTGGGGAGAAGTGTTGACTTTTGATGGACTACTGCCACTTTCTCCTGCATCCCAGCCACTACTCGACTAGATTCACAACTCCTTCTTTATATCTCTTTCAATGTCAATTAACCATTTCTTAATTATTTCTGTAACAACTTCATTTTATTCTGTTCTTTTTATTAGTGTTAACTACAAAGCAACGGCCTCATACTCTAGATTGAAACAGGTTTCGGACAAAAACACACCAGGGCAAAGTGCRCTGTCAGCAAAAACTAACAACATGTAACTGATATAAATTTGTTCTCTGCTAAAACTTCAAAACCACTGTCAATCATGCAGACAAGCCAAGAGGCTTTATCGCAGAGATTAACAGAATAACTCTGCCTTCTAACTTCTTACACGGAGAAGTGTACCATTTGATACAGAGGTCAGAGCTCAGACACAGTAGCACAAAAACTTGATAGATATGTAAGTGATGCATTAAGGCTGTACCACTCCTTAACATACCACTTTCTTAAAATACGTATTTTCTAGGTATCTAGAACCACATAATCAGCAGGTGTATATCAGAGCAGTTGTGCTGACTTCAGACCCCATGATTGTCRTGGTTTAAGCCCAGCCTGCAACTAAGCCCCACCCAGCCGCTCGCTCACTCTCCCCCRGGTGGGACGGGGGAGAGAATCRGAAGGGTAAAAGTGAGAAAACTYGTGRGYTGAGATAAAGACAGTTTAATTGGGAAAGCAAAAGCCRYGCACRCAAGCAARGCAAAACAAGGAATTCMTTCACTRCTTCCCATGGGCAGGCAGGTGTTCAACCATCCCCAGGAAAGCAGGGCTCCATCACATGTAACRGTTACTTGGGAAGACAAGCGCCATCACTCCGAACRTCCCCCACTTCCTTCTTCTTCCCCCAGCCTTATATGCTGAGCATGACATCATATGGTATGGAATACCCCACCGGCCAGCTGGCCTAGCTGTCCCGGCTATGCTCCCTCCCAGCCTCTTGTGCACCTCACAGAGCATGTGAGCTGAAAAGTCCTTGAGAAAGTAGACTACCTAGTAACAACTAAAAACATTAGTGTGTTATCAACATTCTTCTTAYACTAAATCCAAAACATAGCACTATACCAACTACTAGAAAGAAAATTAATTCYAYCCCAGCCAAAACCAGCACAATGATCAATCACTTACCTACCATGATAGATCACGTATCTACCAAGACTGTAATTTACTCCCATATCATTGCAACTCCAAAAMCAAAATTCATTAAGGCAACAAATCTTCTTGGAGAGGCTTTTATACAGTTCTAACCAAATACTCAGATGTAAGATTTAATTAACTGGATTATAAAACACTGATACAATTTCAGAGGAAGACTGGTCARTCATACAGTCACAGTGTCATTTGAATTCTCCCAGTACACACACATTGAAGAGTGAGATGGTCCTGATTAGGCATAACTGTTCAACTGCACTGTGTGAAGGCTGATAATTTTACTAGGGACTTTGTTCTGAATGATCCCACTCATCCTTCTGAAAAACAGAAGCTGCTCCACAGCAGCTGATGGAGGTTTGGTTGTACACAAAGCAAAATTAATTTATTAGCTAGTTTATAGAGTGAACATACCAATGGAAAAAGTGACACAAACCCCCAGGAACACTATTAACATAAAAACTGAAGTTCACATTAATGAATACACAGAGGTCCATGAAGGAAAAAAAAGGTAAATAGTTTCTTAATATTACAAAGCTGATGAACCTCTCCAATGTTGAAGGAAAAGCAACTTCATGTAATAGAAGTTTAACAATGAGAGTGATCTTAGGAGAGGAACACACTCATTTTGTCCATCTGTGAGGGCTCATACTGCAGCTGTTCATCACTTCCTGGGCTTTACTCTGTGAAAAATAATCAYATGGAAATCTAGTCTCTCCCTTCTTAGTAACCATGGCTGAAACAGTTATTTGGATATTAGGTTTTGGGCTTGTRTGGCCTAGTAACCATTCCTTATTTTTATCTTCTTGTGTCACATCCATCATAACTGCTTTTCATTAAGACAGTTTTAAATGGTTGTATTTTATTTTATTTTGTTTTAAATCTGAGGGGCAATTTCCACCTCCAGATTATAAAACTGAGCTTTTAAAGTGCTAATGCTTGTCTTAGAAGTTTCAGAGCATAAATTCAGAGAAAAAGAAAATACTATAGCAATACACATCTGTTCGGGAGGGATGCAGATTTCTTAACAATGAGCCAGGAAAAAATAAGGTGTCATTGAGCACCTGGTCCAAAACCTTCCAGAAAAGTTTTCCCAAACCACAAAGATTCTTAGATACTTCTGACTTCCATTGATAGTCACTCATTTTGCTTCCTTCATACAGTCACGGCAGAATGTTTGCAGCTTTATCTGAAAGCTTTACAGCACCAATTGATTTGGTAACTCAGTTGTCACTCTGCAGTGAGAAACTAGCAATGTTTAATTTCAGGAATATTTCCCTGTGGTGTGACAGGCAAGAAAAATGGAAGTAAATGACCTTCTGAGTACATATTAAAAAAAAAAAAAAAAAAATCAACAAAGTAACCCAGACATCAACTGAAAAAGCTTGTTCGTGTCTTTTGGGGCACCAATTCCCACAGAGCCAGTTAACTTCAGCTCAAGTGGTCTGCTTCAGCCAAGCCAAAAGGCACAGATCTTCATGTACGGCTGTCTCCAGGCAAAGCTTCTTTCCCAGCTGCAGCTGCCAGATTCAACCCACAAAAGCCTGTAACACCACTAAGACTGGATGTACCAGGCTAAGTGGGTAATTCCCTAGCACTTGTGTCCTGGAAACACCACTCAATTTCCTTCCACAGGACAAGTGTCTGTGGCTAGCCTAGAGCAAGTGTTCATTCCTCCTCTTGCCTGCCTAAATAAATACCTTTCTGGCACAGATGTGGCTGAGCACAGAAAACAACCTGCTTTTATACATGCTACATGCAAGCAATACATTTTGCTGTCAGACAACAGCCTCAGACCTGAGCTCATCACAGCAAGGGGCAGCCCACAGCTGACAAAACTCCCAGCCCAGCTGAGCTCATGTCTCAGGCAGCTTTGCTTTTCTGCCTGAAATACATTTTGTTTCCCCTTCTGCTTGCCTTTTTTTTTCTTTACACTTTGGGATCACAAACTGCAAACTCAGCAGCCATGTGTTGCCTGCCCCTCAAAGTCACAGCTCCTCTGGCAGATGGCCCTTTGGCAAGGACCTCACACCCACTGTGCTTTTCACAGATATCTTACCTCTTTCTAGATAAGAGCAGTCCTCTAAGGCCAGCCAGTACTGATCTGTTGCAATGAACGGTCCCCCTGTTGTCACATGGGAAGATGTCCTGGTCCAAGGGGCCAGACCTTTGGAAGTGATGAAGCTTCTCTCCTCCRCATCCCCAGAGGAGCATCTACCCTGCTCCAAGCCCTATGGTCACTGCTGGATGGCTGTCAGCACAACTCCTCCAGCATGCTGGCCTTGTAGTTGAAGATTACCAAAAATGCAGTGCTGACCAGACCTGCAATATGACTCAACACTCCAGATTGAGGAACATCAATTCTTCTGCTCCACCACTTCGATTCTACATTTTAACTGACCCTGAGACTTGAAATCTCAGTAAACTTCCAGTARGTGTTTAAGTGTCCCAGCACGGTAAGAGTACTTACTGAAATACTAAAGAAACTTTGCAGCTCAAACAACTTTTTATGCCCTTCCACAGTACACTTTGCTTTAGTCACAGCAATCTGATGCTGCTCAATAGCCCATATTTAACCAATTGCAAACTCAAAGCTGTCTTTCTGCATGGGAGTCTGACAAAGTAATTAACTCCAGCTGCTGAGCTTGCCAAAATGCTGAGTGTACTCACCCTGCAGAAATCCCAGACTGAATTTCCACTGGAAAACTTTGCTGGATTAGTTGTACATACTAGGATCATGCAACCGGTCTGTCTTTACTAGTATGCCTATACCAGCACCAAGTATAGCATACTCTGAAAAAATTCCTTAAACTAAAACTTTTTTTTTTTTTTACTATAAAAGCTGTGTTGACATTTGGGGTGAAGTTCCTCAGAGAGCTATACCAGTATCTCTCTGCCTTCTAAATAGAATCTTTCCTCAGACATCTATCATAACATCTCATGGTACACACAGAATCTGTTCAAGCTTTCCATATACTCAGTGACAGATTTAGCTCTGTGTTTGCCAGGTTGGGGATAGTATATAYCTGCCAGCACTTCAACAACACTTCTTTCCTTTCCCATCGATTATCAGGCTGTGCAGTTAGTTATTTTCTCCCAGTGCCACATGACTGCTGAGAAAGAGCCTATTTCGAAGTCTGTAAAGTTCACAAGCAAAAGCCCCCTCTGACACTTGCGCTTTACAAACTGCACAGCGGGAACCAGCACCCAGTCCCTTCCCTGGACAACCTCTCCAGTTCCCAGGCTGCTTCTTGAGGTTCATTTGAAGTGTGGAGTGATGAGCTTTGCACTGCTACAAAGCCAAATAATCCCAGAGGCTTCCCATGGTTTTGAAGTCAAGGGCATGCCATGTTTACTTACAATTTCTGTTTTCTTTGGGAAGTTTTGGAGAGAAAAGTTGAGAATAAAATGCTCACTGCTGATCCAAAGCAGTGCCTTTTAAGCACAAACCAACCTTTGTACGCATGCAGAGATACTTTAAATACCATGCTGTGACATTACCAGATGTGACCATTACACAGTCTCTGCTTTGAAAAAATTATGATTCTTCTCACTTTTTTTGTGAGAGATGGAAAAGGTTAAGATTCAGGTAATGTTATTCAAAGACCTACATTAGATATACCAATATAAGCAAAGCACTCAAAAAAATCATGAAACGCCATCTGCTCTCCTTTATCTTCTCATGTCTATCAGCATTGCCAGTGTTACCAACATTAGTCACCCTCCTCATGATATTGGGTGTTTTTCTTATGCTCTCGGCTTCCATTATCAAAATTACATAATTGCATTTTATTTGAAATAAATAAAAATAATCTGATCCACCTGATGCCTGAGAAAACTAGTGCAAGCCAGAAGCTCAGAAAAGCAAGTTAAAACTATTTAGACAGATTTGGACTGGTAAATTTATTACGATATTAAGTATACTCCAGGGACTATTTTTCAAAGTAGCTCAGCTTCCACAGACTTAAGATCCAGGGTAGCGTATCAAGTGTCTCAAAAATCTGGTTTTAACTATCACAACAGAATATTTGAAAAAAACCTGTTCCAAGCCCAATTTTTACCTTGGCATAGCTCTTAACAGAGAAATCAATTGAACTCTCTGCCTCTGGAAGCCAGGCAATACTCAAACACTGAACCACACATCGATTTCCTCATCCAAGCACAGCCCGCGTTCACATCTAGGAGWAAAGAGTGAAAGCTCTGCCTCTCCTGTCAACTTTACACTATCAGGATTATGTGCTACTCAGCTGCCTCACACAGTTTTTATTTTTATGTAAAGTGAAGAAGGTTTCTGCTATTCTTAAGCAGAAAGTATGTCATGGCCACTGCCTGCTGACACCAGGGTGCAGCTCATGACAAGCACTGTAGGCACCGGAGAGGTATCAGCACACCCTCGGCTGGCAGGTGGAGAAGGGCAGCCCAAGCAGTGTTGCTCACAGGTGCTTTTCATCAGACTCAACACAGCTAAGCTGGGACCTGAGTGATTTGGGTCCTTTTAGGTGTAGCCAGCACCTGGGAAACACACACAGTACCCCCCGCTCTCTCCCCATTGCATCCCTGGCATAGGTACCAACCAAAACCTCAGCCCCAGCCTTGGCCTTTAATAAGATCCAAAGCCTTTAACCCCATCATCCCGCTCGTCTGTTTGAACAGGAAAGTAGAGGCTGCACTACTTAAAACCACTCCATTCTCTGCATGTGAATTTACAGCCTGCATCTTTGCAGAATGCTCCATGACTAATATCTGACTCATGTAAGGCCTGTATCACCAACATCTGTCACAGAAAACAGAGCCAGAAAACAGAGTACTCGCCCTCAGGTTAGAAGCTATTTTCATGCCATATGTGTTAAGGAAGAAATATGCACAAGTCCAGATAGCTAGTACAAGGCAGGCTTGAAGGAACGTGATGTGACCCTGATCCCTATGACCCTCGCTCAGCCCAAGCACTGGGGTTTCCATGAGAAAGTTTAAAATAAGTTAAGCTGGTGGGTACTGTTAGTTTAACAACAGCACCCCTATGTCCTAATCCCGAACTTTTGCATATACACACTTGAGTTCACGTACCCACACAGAAGAACACACATGGTCCTTCACAGGAACCAAGTCCTGGTGTTTCTTGCAGTGTARTTTGTGGGAGGCAATTCTCAGAGTTGCATATCTTTTGCTTTCTATATTTTCTACTATGACATAGTGCAGTTAGTAATTTCCTTATAACAGTTACAGGTTCCCCCCCAACCCCACCCCAAACTGAGCCAGGAGAAAACCAGGATTTCAGAACATTTGAATATTTCTTACAAAGTCACCTCACTCTCTCCTTCACTGCCAAGACTCCAACCTCAATAAAAAAAAGCCATTCCTCCCCCACACTTAAAACCACTGAGCTCATTAACTACTTAATGCATTTTGTGCTTTCCTGCTGCACAGCTGCAAGCCTATTTTCCAAGTTTTTTTTTTTTTTTTGTCATCATTTTTATTACCCAGTTTTGTGCACAGAGGTTTCCTGGGTGCCATGTGGACCAAGCCATGTTTCTTCACAGTAGGAAATGAAGAAATTGATAGAACAGCAGTATTAAAATTAATATTAAAACATTTATTTGATACGTCAAATAAAACCTACGGCACCAAACYCAGACATTCCTAATTATATTAACACTAGGTTAAGAAAACATAGGCAAATTGTGTAAAATAGACTGAAAATGGAAAGTTTGAAATGTTACCAGGTATATTATGTTTCACAAAATAATTTAAGTGTACAGTAAAGCAGAATTGCCTAAACATTAGACAATTATATCATTATAGTTTATCCACTACAAATAACTCTGCTAGAGAAGACAAGAATTTGTAACTGGCCTGTAAGGAATTCTTTTAGAGGAATTATCAGAGCGTGGTTGGATATTCAACACAAGACAGCTTTTAGAAACCTATTTCTCAAAGAATATCCTATTTAGTCAGTCCTTTCTGASAACCAGGCCAAATTTTTATTTATATATCTATCAGTGCAGATCATCTAAATCAATCATTTAAGTTATGTTTACTTTTTAACCATTAATTTTAAGAACAAGAAGAAAGAGGAGAGACCACGAGATGATCTGCTTGGCTGATCTCTGGCTGCTACTGCTAGTACAGCTGTTGGGGGAGAGCAGACATACGTCTGACACATGCAGGAATCCATCTTTTTAAGTTACTACAAATCAGATCCAATGACGACCTGAGCAGCATTCACCAGCTGCTAACAGTGGTCATCAACACATGTTCARAAGGCACCTTTGAACTAGTGAGCTCTCACACTGCAATAGCTTTCTAAGAAGAAAACAAGCATTTATAATATTGGCACTTTTTCAAGTTTTTATTTTACCTGATCAAAACCACGTAAGTCTAACATCCTTGGCATTAAGCAAAAGGCACAGATCCAAAGTCAGTGGCATCATTTCCAAAAGCCCAGTCAGTTTTGGATCAAGCTTTCTGGTTGCAAGTTTTTCAGGACTAGAACTGTCATTTGTCTCTTAGGCTTATACTCTTGGATGCTTAGAAATGATAATAAAAAGCAAAACATGAGGCTGTCAGCCTTATCACATCTTATCTGCATCACATGGACTCCTCTAGCATTACCAAAATTCTTAACTTGCATGGCCACAAAAAGTGCAGGTAAAAGTAGTTAGGAAACTGCAGTGATATTTYGAGAAACAGTCCTACAGCAACTGTAAACAGAGCCAGTGGCAGCATCTTTCTCCACATCCCCAAGCCTTCAGTTACCCTGTAGTGAACCATGGGGACATCTCATCCTTGGTTCTAGGAAGGAGAGGAGAAGCAGGTGGACAGTGAGGAGGAGCGGAGGAAGTGGTTTTTAAGAGTACCCATGTAAGCAGAGTCCACAAACCACTAGCAAATAGCTACAGAAGAACTGCAAGAAAAAGTGAGAATGAGTCACTACCACAGGCAAAAAAATACGGTCCTGTCTCTTTGTAGTAACTATTCCYGAGACCAAAAGTCAAGTGTCCTGTTCTTGCTTGCAACATGGGAATAATTAGGCATCCTATACAGCCATTTCCCACCTGTACAAAGAGGAAGAGAATCCTTTTCTCCTAACCTATCAACCTCAAAACCAAATTTTTTTTAGAAATTTATCCTGACATTTACACGTCTACAGTGTTGTTCAAACTGATAGCATAGATTTATTTTTCTTTTCCTTCTTTAAAACAATTATTTATTTAAATATGGAAAATAATTCTATTGATGTTATTTGGCACCTAAGAATTCAGTTTAAAAACAAAGAACAGAACACATGTAAAAGAAAACGCGTAGGTAGCAAGGGAAACACTCTCTTAAGATCTTACTGTGTAAAAACAATATAAAAAGGAATGAAATGGCAAAAGCTATCATTACTAATCCAACTTCCATGGTGTAATGAAAGGAAATGTCTCATGGTAGCTTTGGTGAAACTATTAAGTCCTTGTTTTTGATTACTCTGTTCCTCTAGAGTTTCTGATGGGAAATATGTGAATTAAGTGAGGAAATAGATCTCTCAACTACTCAAAACGAATAAGGAAATAGAGAGAAAACCCAAGGCTAATAAGACAGCTTCAGACACCTTCTTACATTCAAACCCTCTTCCCATCGCTTCCATGTAATGCTTCATTTTTAAAWTTTTTTTTCTAATGTTACCATTATTGATAACAGCTATGTTAYATATGAACCTCAGCTATTGGAGGATCCATCTTCACTTAATCACCTTCTGGCAAATAGATCACCCAGCACAAAATATCCAGTGTTAACCTGTCTTGCACAGAAATGACTTTTGGGAATAGTGGTGCCCAAGATCTGCCATGGAGTTAAAGTGAGATCAAACAMAGCCTATATACCTCTGTCAGCCCCATCCATGAATTTTAGTGTTCTGAATCCTTTACTAAACACTGTGCTGATGTTCACCTCTGCAGAAGTCTTCAACTTGCTTACAACAACAGCATGCCATTTTACGTAGACAAGGCAGAAACATACTACAAGCTCTACAGATAGGCAAGCGGGGCTTATAAGATCTTCAGTCATGCAATGCAAAATTCAATGCAAAGCCACAGGAAGTTTATGATAGAGCAGAACCATTACTCCTACTTCTCCAGCAGCCTCTGTCCATGGATCCAAATTTCTAAGCAGCTCAAAATGCATCCCAGGCATTTTAAGCTATAGAGTTAAAAATTAATTTTGCTTAGTAATGTGCCCTTCAGGTATCTTACTTTCATGGAAGTTGTTTCAATGATCCTTCTTATTATAGAAACAATTTTATTCAGTATCAGCCATTTCGTACTGGAAGAACCTGGAAAAAGCTTCACTTGATCCATCCAACCTTGAATTTTCTTCCCTGCTTCCTACATTAATCCTTCACTGAATGTCACTGTCCCCATTTCCACCGGAACAACAATTCATGGAARTTACTTATTTTTTACAGTACAATATAATATATTAATTTCTGACTTTCTCTTGACATCCTGGGAGGATGCACAGACTTCACTCCGGGGTCACCAACTGCAAGTGTTACTTCCCATATTTGTGTGGAGCTTCTCTTGACTACATGCTTGTCTGCCATCAGGCAGCTTATCCTGCATTATTGTCAGTTTCTGACTGCTTGTTTCCAAGGGTAAAACATCTAATTGTTAATTATTACATCGCCAAAATTCACCAGCTTCGTAACTATACTTCAGTTCAACTAAAGATGCCTTGACAAAGCCTTCACATGTTCCATCCTCCCCAGTTTTATCCTATGAATAACTGTCCTTTGAACTCCTTTGTCTTCAATGAAGAAAACCTGCCTGCACGTGCTTCACATACACAGCACCCTCCTAGTCCTCAGCAGAGARGAGGGACATGAATCTTCCATAGAGCAAAAATGTTTTCCTCATTTAAATGAGGAAGTTTGTATCAAAAGTTTGTATCACCCAAATAATGCTGTTCAGGATTAATATTTTTTTTTTTTGCCATAACATCAATTGTTGCTGGGAAAAAGGAAGCCTTAAACTGTTTTTCAGCCACATTCTCCACATTGGACACCTTGCTGGGTCTTTGCTGATCACTCTATATGCTGCCACTGCTTTTATCTTTTTGCCTGTTGAACTAATGTTTTTTGTTTGTTTTCACATGCTGTCCTTCCTTGGAATAACACAGATTGCTTCCCCAGTGTATGCTGCTCCCATCATTACCTTAGCCACAGGTTGTGTATAGCTGTTTTGGCTGCATCCCCTCAYTATTTAGGTTATTAGGTATTTTGTACGTTACAAACTCTGATATTCATTCAGCCCCCATGCTGATCTTTCAAACACAGAAACATAGCATACTTCCTGCAATGAGAGACTTAAGTAATTGGTGGGCTATCTGTCATTCTTTCTGTAATCCCTGGCACCTCTGTTCATTGCCCTTAAAAAAAAGCCAAGGTGGAGAGCATGCAACAGTACTGGCTTCTCTTCTGCCCAAATGACTAAGGGGGTTTTTCTTTTCCTGCAGGAAAATCTGAAGCCGAGTCCTCAAAGTGTAGCTAAGCATATCACCTGCCATTTGCGAGCTCCTCCTTGGGAGATTTGGTAGGCATGCCATCAAAGCAAAGCTCTAGGGCAAGGTAGCTGATGCCAAGTTCAGGTTGTTCACAGCAGGGTTATGGTGGCAAAACATGCAATCCCAAATTTTAGTGGTGCAGTGATTTCTCTATCAGTTCCCAGAAGGAGTCATAAGTCACTAGGATGTTCACAGAAAAGTTTTCTGACACATGTTGTAGCCAATTTTCACTTCCCTGCTATCCCCATTCTAACTCTGTTTGTCTTTTGATTTTTTTAGTCAGAATCCTTAGTGTTTCTCATGTTGTTCAAAGAAATCAGCGAGAGCCATAATAAAACCACTTCCTTGCAGAATTATGTATCAAAATGTATTTTAATGGGGAACATATTAATTGAAACAAAYGGTGCTGAACTCTCAGCAAAGGTACTCAGAAATTGTTAAGCCAACATAGTGAACAACACACCTCCTGGACTTCCCAAATAGACATTCCTTGTGCTTTAGTGACTATAGCTACAGCCTTTAGAAAAGCCTCATATTTTTAAAATTCTCTCTGCTTTCTCAAAATCACTGTGGTGGTAAAATTGTAAGTATGAGGCTAAGAAGTTTATCCTACCTAAAAGAACATTCCTTTTAACTAAAAGCTAACAGTCCATGATGGTTTCCAACTCCCCACTTCCAAGCTAGGATAATGCTGTGTGTGCCACTCCTATGGGCTCCACCAAGACCCATCTCCCCACATTGTCACACTATTTACTGTTTGACTCCTTCTGAGAACTGTGGTGGTTAGCAAGCTGCTTGAGGAGTCGACTCATCCCTCCCAGGGGTGGGTACCTGGCTTTGTTAACACTGAAGTGATTTATTCCTCACCTCTTTCTTTTTTTCTGAAACAGCCTATAGGTTGGGTCTCTGCAATCACTTGGCAGGGATGGAGAGGGGGAGACGCTGTCCCAATGTTCTCTCACTGTGACCATAGCGAATAAAGCTTCTGTCTGAYCTGTCCTAAATTGTACTTGCGTGGTTACGCACTTGGAGTCTCCAGACTCTCCAACAACTCTGTACCGCATTTGTTTTGAACACAACAGAATTGTATCTTTCTCAGAGGCTCAAACAAACGAAATAAATGACCTTGTTTTATTTCCTTTTCCCCAAAGGAGCAATAATTTCAGTGCTGCATTGTAGTTGGTAGAACAGTACATCTTACAAATTAAACAGCGAGAAATAGCATTCCCAACAACATACTGCGTAATGCAAGACTAAGATTTACTACGTTATTCACGAGTTCTTAACATACTGTACTCATCCATTCACATAGTACTGAATCCTCCTTTTTASAAAAGGCTCCTACATGTGCCATGCTAACAAAGATGACATTTACGAGTTTTACCATGAGCCTTTTTCCTCCTCAACTAATTTTGTCATGGTAGGAGCATGTCACTTATTTATGGCACGCATTCGGGTGGAGTGTGGGGTTTTAATCACCGCTTGAGGAATTTTTGTTCTTGGGCTTTTGGGGCAAGTCTGTGTTCATTTAAGAGTGGGTCAGTTAGTAACACTGAGAAGCCCAATTGGAGGCGCTTTAGAAATGCCTGTTTTAAGGTACTTCTAATTAATCTCAAATTAGACACCCTGAAGTGAGAATCCTAATTATAGGTCACTCAACAATTGCCTTGGACAGTGTACTAATTTTTAATGCTAACATGACATCACTTATTTTATTGCTGCTGAGAAGTAAACAAAGTAATTAAAGAGTTGGTGCTCTTTAAAACACAACAGGACAAGCAGCAATTTAAGTTTCCCTTACCTGGAAATAGTCAAAATTGTAGAGTTATCTGCAAATAAAGCTTCACTGAACTGTTTTCTCCAGTGCCAAGGATAGGCTCCCATTGCAGAGAGTGAGTTGATGGGAGGGAATTGCATCATTAAAAAGCTAAAATGGGTATGTTATTCCACTTTCAAGTAAACRCTGCTTCTCTTTCATAGCCTTAGAGAAAGAGTAAGAACATCACATTTAAAGGCAACCTTCCCTCCAGTTGCTTCAGAGGAGGTAGTAAAATAACCAGGACAAGCCTACATAAACAAACTAAAAAAACCCAAAACCAAAAAATAAAAAAMCCCACCTAGAAGTCAAATACCATGTTCTTGAAAGTCTAGTTACCTTCCTACCAAATTTTCTACTGAATACTCGACCAATCTTCAGGTGGTCTAAAATAAGCACCAATGAAAGTCAACCAACAACCACAGACAGTCGTATGGCATTCTGGTACCTCATGAACAAAAAATTAGATATCTAGGGTGGGGATTTGAGAACCACACCACACAGGCCCTAAAGCTGCTCTCACAGAAGAGATCAGTAAGTCTCCCACTGACTGCACTGGTAAGAGGTGTAGGCCAACATTACGCACAGCTAAAAATCTGGGGCCTGGAGGGAAACAGAATCACCAGCAATAAAACACAAGAGCAGATCTTGTCTGACATGAGTGCTTCTTTTGCACACAATTGCAAAATTAGTGGATTAAGGGGGCACAGTGGAATTAATGTGGTTAGATTTTAATGAAGCAGATGGTTTTGTACCTCAAAATCTTAATTAAAAAATTAATTCAAATTGTTTTGGAAAAAAAACAAGGCCTTGTAAATTAAAACTGAAAGGCTGAAAAGAAAGAATACCAATGAATGACAGTGTTTCACTTTGAAGGAAGGTGCCTTATCTGTTAATAAAGGGATTTTTTTTTAAGCATCTTCCTTAAAAGATCTGTGACAGAAAAGAGTGTACTAGTCACAAATTTAGAAGTAGTAATGAAGTGAAAGGAATTCTGAATACTGGCAGAACAGGAACACAAAAATCTRGAATCTGAATCTCAAGCACAAAACCTCCAGCATTTATCCAAGAAACCATATCTGTATTTGTTCACCAGCCTAAAGCTTCACTTAAAAAAAAAAATACACTATTTCTAGCAGGAAATTTTGAAAACATCAGCCAAGTGTAACTGTTACATACATGTGTGCTCAAAACTGCAGAAAGACCCAAACGACAGCTCAGAGATGCCACCTCTCCCCTTCACTTCTGGCTGTTAAGTCTGAAACTTAACAACAGTTTAAAGGTCAGCACAATTAACTATCTCAGTAAGTCTCCCTACAAAAGAAACATCCAGCTAATGCCCATACATACTCACAATGGCAGATTCCCTTTCCCACCAAAGTTTCCAACATCAGCTGTGATGATGCTCTCCAYAGAGAGACACTGCTTAGTCTTAAAAACTTTTAAATAAGCAGATGTCCAAACTATTGMACCAGAGCATTCCTGAGACAGTAGCAGTTGCATGCAATTTGTCTTGGACTAAGTGGTGCTTTCGTTTATGGATTATTTTTTTTAATAAAAATATAAAGTAACTTAAGGCTTATCATGCAGACATAGCCAATATSAATTTGTCTCAATGGTGCATAGCAAAGAAATTTGAAGACAGTGTCTTTACAAAGCCTATTTTAAAAAGTATCCAAGAGAAGCTGCAGTAATACTAATCCATCACAAAACAGCCCGGAACACTCGTACAAGCTCAATTCTTATAACCATTTCAATTGCATTCACCATTCCTTTTATTTACATTCTATTATCATACATATGAAAAGCCACTGCAAATATGCATGCAGTAATGTATTTGCCAGAGTATTTGCACAGTCTGTTCAGAAAGGCTTTGTGAGCTTGGAAGACTTTGTATCCAAGAGCAGGATCATTACACTCGGTGACCAAATGCAAAGTACAAGTAACAAATTGCAAATAACAGACAGAGCAATCAATAGGCTGGAACAGCCAAATAATTTTGAATAATGGGCAAATTCATGCAAATTGAAATCTGTTCACACATCATTTGTGGACACAACAGCTGAAATTACTTTTCTGCATACCAAAGTTTCAAAATAAGCATAAGAAAAATGTACTATAGGAAGAAGATGGCTACTAGGACCAAGATGGATAGATTATCCTTTTTTCCCTCCAGTTTCTTATAATCATTGAGTCTATGACAACAAAAACAGAGCTCTACTGAATGAGTAAGTTACATAAAAAAGTAGGATTTCCCCTTCTCTCCCATTTTATTATAATGTGAATATTTTTCAGGAAGTGCAAATAAAAACAGAAACTCAGTTAACATCAAAAAAATATCAGGATGAAAAGCAACTGAAAGAGCTCAGATTTGACATTTTTTTGATCATCAACTTGACCTTTACCTGCCAAACAGCACAGAGATGATAAGGAATGATAGGTCAGCTGTCTTCACAGATGAAAACTAAAGGACATCAAATAAAATCACCAGTGCCACAATTAAAACCTTACTGTAGAACATTGTGGCTGCAGAGGGTTAAATGCATTCAAATAACCGCTGGACAAGTTCTCACAGAGAAACACAGCACCTTTCACACAGCCTWCTGGCACCTCTGAGTTAGGAAGTCCCTCAGTTGCAAATCCCTGCTGGCAAGGGGAGAATATTGTGGAATGAGACCATGTCACACATGTCTTGCATCTTCGAGATGAGATTCCCATGCCACATCAACACTTACAGCTCTTTTTAGGTTCTTACATGTGATGCATTTTATACACAAAGGGACTAAAACACCTAATGTTGATTTCCAAGGTGGGGGAGGATGGAGAGTTGTTGTAGCAAGTACTCATGCCCMTAAGAAATCAATGTGACTCCTTAAAGATAGGAAAGTTCTCTCAGTCAGTAGGCACCAGGAAGGGAAAAAAGAAAGTGGCTAGGGACAGCTCTCTTACACAAAGCAATGTGTTCAGAATAGCTTACACGTGGAAGGGAAAGTACAAGAACTCAGAATGTGTCATAGGCCATTTCYCTCCTCTGTGGATATGAAAAGAGATATAATGATTAACAGCCTTATGGCTTTTAGAATTATCTCCACCATATGATTGATTCTGGTATGCTGGAGGAAGTTCTCAAGAAGTTAGGGACTGCTTCGGCTGTTATTTTTCCTGATACTCACCCCCAAGGAGATATGGTCAATATCCCTGTAAATATTCATACTATTCATTCACTTGAGAGTGATTAATCCTGTAGATAAATGCCCTTAAAGCACTTTCATGATTTTTTTTTTTTTTTACTGTAAGATCAGTGTCTACTCAAGCTAATAGCAACTGAAATCAGAAATAGCACCACCATTAAGTAAGAAAAATACCCTTGCTGGAGATAGAGAAGTTACAGGACACCAATCTTTTTTTTGGTTGTTGTTTTCATTTCAAAATTCTCCCCTTTTCTCTCTGAGGAGGAAAATATTTCTGTCCTTAATACCGAATGCTCACTGCTGCCATTCCCAGGAATTACTTGGGTTTTTATAATCAGGAGTTAAATCATTTGCTCTTCTATAGCAACAGGATGGTGTTGCCTGCYGAGTATGAAATGTGTCTCATGTTATAAAACATCATTCTAGACAGGAATTTCTCAGCCTGCCATCACATTGCARATTGAATATACCTTCAAATCTGACCTGGTTCATCCCAGCAAAAAATCTGGTATCAGATCAAAAACTCCATCACCTTGCAATAACTGTGTGCTGCTTTGGAGTCTGAAGATGACTCCAAATAGCTTATTGCATTCCAGAGAATACAGCAGTGAAGACCCAAACTGCCTGGGTTGGGAAAAGAGGAAGGAGAAGGGGAAAGCAGAAAAAAAAAAAAAGTAGGATGATTCTAAATTATTATTACTTACTACAGAGTTAAAAAGTCTTCATACAAAGTAGGAAATATGCTCGTCTTTCGTAAGGGAAAACAAGTTAAAAGGCAGTATAKGCCATCACTGACCACAGCACATGCAATAGACTAAATGCATATTGATACAATAGCACTCCAGGAAAGCAAACACATGACAGTCTGGATGATCTGTCCAATAGCACAACTCATATCTGTGCTATTTTTTTATTGTGAAGCACTTCTGTGCAAAGCTTGACTGAAAGTTATTTTGTATATTAACAGCTGAAGAACCAGTTTCCCTCTGACAAGAACATCCTGCTCCCTGGCTTTTGTACTTAATCTTTTTACTAATACCACAATTATATTAGTATTGATGATCAAGAAGTGGAATAGAGTATTCAGTAAGAAATCTGGCCATGCACCAAATTAGCTCAGATTCTCAGATGTTCAGTCTCCACAGAGTCTCAAAATATAAAACTGTTTATATGGCATAATTAAGTACCCAAAGACCAGAACAATCTTGAAAAGAAAGCAGAGTGAAAGCAAACACCAAGTAAATGGAACAARTTTTTCTGTTGAGTAGGTTTGACTGACAACATCATCCCCTTCCTGTCTTGCCTCATCCTTCCTTGTTGTACTTACCCTCAAAGAGTGTCAGTCCATGCTGAGGTGGCTGAGAAAACAGTGAGATAAAAACTTACTGTCAAAGGAAGTAAGAAAACTCAATTCCCGCCTTTGCCCAGCTGGCACYGTACCAGCCTTACCCTCTTGTCCCTAATAAATTCTATTTTCTTTAAAATCTTGCCAACCTACAAGACATACCAGGTTGATCAAATACACAATGGTACAAGATAGAATTGACAGTTGACAGGCTCAAAACAGCCTTCTTCATGCAGCCAAAGATACATATCAAATGGGATCAAGAGATGAATTTAACAGATCCCAACACTGTTCTTGCATGGTAAGAATATGATGTTATTTGCTGCTCTGTACTGTTTGRATGTTATCCACTTATTGCTTGATGTCTCTGGAATGGAACACCTGCCCAGATGACTGACTCCCACAGTAGAGAAGACAACACTCAAGACACTATGCAAGAACAAAACAAACAACAAAGAACAACAAAATATTTTCATGTTACATCTTAAAGCCAGAAAAATTACACATCCCATTTATTTCCACCATCTAGAGACTTCTTTCTAATCATTTTTCAATAATGCCTGGTGGCAAAACTCTCACTTTTTTTTGTTTGTCAAGGACAATTACTATAATTTCTTTCTCATATACAACTTTACTAGATGATGGTTGAGAAAATTTGAACACTGCAGCATGCATTGCTCCAACAGTAAAAGCTAAGCAGAAATGAGTCACGACTGTTCTGAACACGGAGTCCAAAAAAMCCAGTAAAAACTCTGTATGGAAATGTCCCAAGTACTGGCTTTGCTTAACGAAACTATGCACTCCTTGTAGTCTACTTAAGACACATGACTGGGAAAGCAYACTATTAATCAGAACAAATACAAAACAACGTACTATCATTGCTAAATACTCTAGTTCCACTTCACCAGTTACATACATACCTGTGCATGGAGTTCAGATTACTTTATATTATCAATATGCCCATTCACTTCTGCTTGTTTTTCCTGCAATCACCTGTTGAATGCTGAAACTCTTCCTTACTTCTTGAGCAGCCCCAGTGACCATAGYTCAGTTCACTTGCTCACCAAAGCACTATTGAGTGGCTGAAGAAGAGTCTTACCCTTGATGCACTTCTAGTTTTAACATTAATGTATTAAAGCAATTAAGCCTGTTTAGCACTCCTGGACAAAGATGATCATGAGAAGCACGCACTCAAGCATGAGCATGTTTTCGCAGTGAACGATTCTCTCTCATGCACACCCCACTGGCAAATGTGTGTCCCAAGTCTTCCCAATGCTAGTCCACAGAGCATGCAAGTATTGGACTCTGGTCTCCTGCCCTTTGATTTTGGGACTGAAGCAGACTGTGCTTCTTGAGAGCCACAGTTCAATTCAYCAGCCAAAAGAGGAGCTTCTTGATCAGGCTCCCTCACTCCTAAGCTTGCATAGCTTGGATGATACTAGCAGACCTTACCAACTTCTGTTAGTTACTCGCTCCGAAACAAGTGAGGAAACATCATGCAATGCCTCAGTGAGGAAGACAGCTCCTCTGATGCAAAGATAAATGGAATTTCTGCACTTCTTTGCCCCTACCTCTCAAATAAGTCTCAAACAGTGGCACATGCACAATGACATTGTCAAAGCGCAGYGTGTTCTTCTAACAAAGAGAGCCAGTGATCAACAGATAGTTGGGTGTTTTGAAAGACAGGCCACAAAGGCTGGATGAGCCAGCCAAATTCCTTCCTCCCCTCCAGAAGATATTTAAAAAACCCAAAACAATCCCATGCATCTCAGATATCACAGTCTGAAGTTACATGACAGTCATAAAATTAGGGACACAAAAGATGAGATACTGTCACACAGAAGCTCTTAATATATTACATACAGTAGCTTGACACACAGTCATGTTTTTAACAGCTATGTTGAAGTGATTTTTGAAAGCAGTGGACAGTTCATGTCWAAACAAAAAATTACAAATTATTTCAAGTTTTCTTCCTTCTAAAGAATCTTTAGTAATGCTGTGACAGGTGTGTTTTTCTCCCTGAATGCCAGATATGCTCAGCTAAATGTAAAGAAAAGCCCAAAAGTCAACCTGAGACCTTACTTCTCTTGGACCACCATTATATTTTAATAAAGCTGTTTCTAGSCAAACTATATCTTCAGTTTCTCCTGTATAGCCACTCTGGATACAAACCTGTTTACACACGGGCAAGCAAGGTAGCCTTTGATAGATTTAAATAACTGAAACTGTGCATTAGGGTAATAAAAAGCCTAGTTTGACTTGTACATTGATGATTTGTAAGAAAAGCAGAAAAGCATCAATCCAGTTCTGATCTCCCACCGGTCCACCCAGGAGGTCAAGGGCAGGAAGTGGTTACAACTGTGGTAWACACACAACAAACACTCCTGAAAAAGTAAAAATGGATAAGAAGAGAGACAACATTTAGAAGGAAATTCTTTACATTTCTTTGAAATTGTTGGTGTTTCCTTTGAGTGTCAACATYGTACCCAATAATGGGCAGTCACTCCCCTTGCCACCCTGGTGAAGGGCAGATTAGTGTCTACCAATACAAGGTGGTCATCTTTACTTCCTCAGTATGGCTACAGAGATCATGACAGTGGAGCAGGGAAGATAATGACACAATATGATGTTGCAGTAGACTGATGAAGTAGCTGGTCAAACACTATGCACCCCATGCAAACCAAAAGGATAGCTCTCCTCCACAGGACACAAGAGTGTTTGCAAGAGAAACTGACCTAAGGCCCAGTATGAACAGATTTTAACTCACTGGAAATTTTGGAAGGTATTCAGATATTYTTTTTTTAAAACGGATAATTAATAAAGACTTACAAAGTACATAGCTGTAGATTTTTCTTAAACTCATTAACCTCTGAAAATTACTTTTCTCCTTCCTTCATGCATACAAACCCATTCAAATACCAGGTCCTCAGAATCTGACTCAGTTGAACCTAAGATAACACTTCCTTTCTCCATGGGGAAAGGGGTACTAAATTAGGAGAGCTAGTGACATGTCAGCAACACAAAATCTAGCCACACTTGGGCTGATGTGATGGTTTGCACACAGCTCAAAATATGCTTCAGGCATTGAAGGCTGTGACAGGAAAGCAGTAGAAAAGAACATGACATGATGGACACCGTACAACTCCTTTCCGATCAATGAAAATCTTAGATGAATCTGTGTCCCTGAAAGACAATCACTCAAAAGCCCTGYTTTTCTAAATGAAGTCAGAACATGCAAAAACTCCAGTTTTAAGTGTTAGGATGTGATATTCAACAGTCAGCACTGATCAAGTTCTGCTCCAAACAAGTCTCCTGGAAACTATCAATAGGATCAGCATTAGGACTGATGCAGAGCAACTATAAAAAAGAATCTGAAATGTAATCTCTTCCTCCCATAGGATTAATGTTCATGACCACTGTTCACCAAAAAAGCAAAACATCAGTCTGAAATATTGAAGTTCCAGGGCAGCCAGACTTCAGAACCACTATTTTGCTGGGGGGGGGGGACAGGACACAGCACTCCCCCCCACCCACCTTCTGCCTCTTCTTCCCCCAAAGGATAGTTTGGTAGTTAYTCTTCCCTTACCACAGGATAAAATGGATAAGGGGTGGCAGAGGAAGCATATGACCGTGAATGCCAAGCCCTGCCTAAAGAGTTACTCTAAACATCGTTGAGCAGACTTGCTCACATTCACTTAAATGATTCAGGTACTTTGAAAACAAAGGAAGAGCTTGCTTTCTCTCAAAAAAAAATTGTTTAAAAAACAGTGTTTAAAAGCTTAAGGACTTTAAACATTATCATTCCACAGACATCTCTGACCAGGTCCTAATCCTCTGTGCATCTTCCTCCTGATATCAAGAGAGCCTTTGACAGAGCATCCACAGGTATGATCAATCTTTGGCTAAATTTGCATAAGATTTCTAAAACAGGAACAGATCCTGACATGGGATGAGCATTACAGCCTGCAAACTTTACACACAACACCTGACATAAGGGTAATTTTCTTTCTGATTTTCCCCTATAAAGGATAAAGAGCATCGTGGAACTGATCAAGGTGTTTAATATAGTGGTAGCACAAATTCAAGAGCTGCAGGGAGAAGCAGTGAGAGGTTAAGAGAAAACTTCACCTGCCAACTAACCTTGCAATCCATCTAAAATAACACAGTTACATACTTGGCTTTGTAACAATTAGCACAAAGAATACACTACCAGGCTAACAAGATTTATCAGCAGAAACAAGGTGTGTCAGCAGCCTTCAACAGCATTTTGTCAACYGACACTGCCAGGTTGGGTCTAGCACCATCTGTCCTGGTCAAAACAGTTACCTTTCTTTCAGGCCAAGTTTAAATCTAAGATGCACATAAAAATTTTGAAATAACTGAATGTCCTGAACAGTCTGTAGGACATGCTAACTTGGAGATGACACCCTGACCAGCTATGCTCATCCATTTCATTTCAAGTACGACCAATAGTTCTCCATGTTCTCTTCTCATAGCCTGCATACCAAGATGAATTGCCAACCRTGATTCTTCTGGAGGCCAGCAAAGGCTTCTGTTTAGTTGCTTCACTTCCCATTATGTACCACACAAAACACACAAAACTGAGCTAAGGAACAAAGAAGCCAGGAAGAGATGAACGAACTAATCCACTACCCTCAYCTTAACTGTTATCAAGGCATTTATACCACTGCAAATAGATTCCAAAGCAAGGCCTAAGCTTTGCATTTCAAACTGGTTTCATTACTTCTCCCAGCCTCCCCTACTTCTCAGTTTGAACAACAGCAGGCATTTACAGCAGTCCAACCAGCCACATAAAGCATACATCTGAAGTGAAGTTCAGGGAAARATCTGCAGACAGAACTAAGGCTTGAAAACCCCATCTCATAGTTACAAAGATGGTGTGTAGGAGGTGAAAAGAAGCACTGCTATATCTGTTACCTTTCCTGTGAATGATGAGCACACCACCCCTTCCAAAAATAGACTATGAAGGAAACATTATGCTGATGACCRTGAAAAGCAGGTTCACTACTCTGGTTTAGACAGCAGGTCAGCTGTATGTGAACACATGCCCTCCTTCAAAGCTACTAGAATAGCTATTACTTATTTTTTTAAAAGGTAAACACATGAAATTTATTGGAAATKATGTTTGAAAAAAATTCATCCTCATTTCAAGAAGCTATTTTATAAATTCCAAGCTAACAAAAGGAAACAACTGACATAAACAAAGCTCSTAGTAGAAGTTTCCACCACCAGGATCATTGGTCTGACGATCCTGTGCTACACTATCACAAGAGCCATCACGAATCCCCCCTGCCCTCACCCTTTAAATTTCTGCTATGCAAATATATGCTCATAACAGGGCAATACAGAGCCTGTCTCCATGTTGTAGACAAGGAAGAGCATTTAGCTGCTAAATGCATTGSTCCTGCACCAAACACAGCAAATGCACTTCAGACAAATTTCTAAGACCATGGTAAGGATGATGAAGAGGGGGGGAAATCTTTCTTCCATCTGAGGATCCGTGTGAAACATTCATATTTACATCACCTTTCCAGTGACTTTTCTCTTGACCTGTTAGCATAATTTTCTCCAGAGAGGGAAATTAATTCAGCCTCCAGCTTCATTTGATCTCTGACCTTTCTCTACAAAATAATTTACATACAGTATGTCTATCTGAACTCTTGTCAGTTATATTTTGAGGGATTTGTGAGATGAAATATCACATGCACAAAATTAGAAGTGAGACAACCATTAAAACTGACGCTACTAGGAATCTGAAAAGCAGCAGTTGTTCAGGTCAACTACAATAAGCATTAGCTAAGTCAGACAGGGGTTAAACAAACATCTTCGAGTGCATGGCTAAGATATGCTGGGTGTTAAGTAATGAAATGAAGTGTTTGATGCCACAATGTAATGTTACTATTTTTAATTGCCGTAAATATATTCATTAGACAAAGCATGTGTTTCATGCACACCTTATCATCTATAAACTGCATTAGGGATATAAATTCTACCAAACTGGCCAGTGACTGCATACRTGCTTAGAATTAAACCACACATTTCAACACCTTTAAAGTATTAACTGATTATAAGTTATTAGCTTAATTAATTATAAATACTTCACATTAGAAGCCATCAGAAGCTCCTAGTCAGTTCTCAATACTAGAACTGTTAACAGGTTTTATAGCTTCCAGCCTCCTTCCTAAAGGCTCACACAAAATTAAGACAAGTTCAAGTCTTGTAAGTATTCTCTACCCTAGCTCAGTTGCCCCTGYAATTTCCTTCCCCAAACATATTTTGCATTTCTAGCTGTAAAACTAATTTTCTTTAGATGTTATAGTTTGTTTCAACCACTGGCATCTTCCCTTCTTCAGCTTGAATGGACACTCCCTGTTAGAAATACTGTCTCTATGGATAAGAAYACATTTCTCACGAGTGACAATCACCCTGACACCCTAATCGAGTTTTCCACACCACTCCAGGGCAATGCATGTTTGTTTAGACCAGAGTGCACCCTTTGGGCCCTAAAACCATCACAGGGAATTAGTAAGAAAAAAAAATTCACATATCTTCTTTACAGCATATAATAGCACATGAAGAAAGGATTACATTTCATCATGAAAAGGTATAGCAAATGTAGGCCAAAAAAAAAAAAAGCCTAGAGCCTTTGCTTTGTCCCACAGCCCCAGAGAAGGAATATGCGTGACTGACATAATACTGGCAGGGTATCAGCTGCTCTAGGTGAATCCCCTTCCACACAGGGTGGAGTGGAGGTGGGACAGAGGRATTAGGCAGCTACAAAGGCACAAATGCTGGTTTACGTGTTTCTGAAGGAAGCACAGTTACAGACTGCTCCTCTTTCTGGTTTGTAGTTAATCTACTAAGCAGGGCAAAAGTTCTTTGTTGGCTGTGTCTCCTCATTTTGAGCTTCATTTTGACTTTTCTGACCCAAGCCTGGCAAACCTCCTGGGCATGTGCTAACAAAGCATGAGCAAACAGCTCTGAAAGCTAACACCAAAAGCTTGGAGGGCAATCGCTATGTCCAATGCATTTCAGAATCGGCTTCTCTGCCTGCTTCACTCTTGCAAAAAGCATGKTTTTTTTAGGGGACAACTTTAGCAACTTACACCTCCAGTTTCCTCACAGGGAATATTTTGCATTAGACAAGCCACTGGCAAAAACAGGTTTGCAACCTAAATTTTCAAATGCGTTTGAGACATTCAATGTAGCTTTCTTCAGTGACAAATTCCAGTCTCCAGTAACAAATTCCAGTCTCCAGTAACAAATTCCAGTCTCCAGTAACAAATTCCAGTCTCCAGATACACCATGGAAGCTTTAGAAACACTTTGAGATGAGACTTCAAAACTGAAAAATTATTACCATTATCAATAATCCTTACACAGGCCACTTAACTTTCTCTAAGGGACAGATTTAACACAGCTGAAAGCAGGTCAGAGCCAGACAGTTTAATGACAGTTTACTGTAAAAAAAGATGGGTCATCTCTTTCGTTATGTGCTAGCAGCTTTGAAGAAGTCCCACACATCCATAGGCTATGTAGAAGCTTTTATCTATTAACCCACAGATTCCTTAGGAAGTTCTCTCAGTGGTCAAAAGAGGCACCAAAACGATGTATATCATATGCCACTAGTATTTGATGATTATCACTAGTCCTCATATAAACTTCCTTTCTACTAAYAGTAATTAACAGCACTGCCAGTCATTAGGTAATCCTAATAAAAGCATTCTGCCTTCTTTCTTCTTCCCTCTCCTCTTAACTTACAGGTGGGGTTTATTTGTTTGTGTTTCTTAAGAGATGACATTGGATTGACATTCTGAAAATACAGATTAATATATTCCTCCACACTTCAGTCCTGAATAATTTTGAAGTTTATACAACCCTCATCACCACATCAATCCAGGACCTCAATTTGCCACTCATACCTATTAAGCAACCCACTGCAGTGCTTTGCTGAATAGAGACTGGCAGACAAACATACACTGCAGTGCTTTGCCAAAATGTCACTTTAGCACCATAAACTTCCATTGCTAGCTAAAAAAACCTGCCAGCTGCAATGTTTGGCTTTTACAATATCAGCAAATGGCACCAGCTATGATCACAAATCCTCTGAAGATAATGACTTCCAGATAGGCACTGAATGAATCATATTTAAGCTCCTTGCCTTCCAAGGCTTACACACTTCATCTTGGCCAGCAGTGGAGAGRAACATTGAAACATGGCAGAAGATGCTAAGGAGACCATTATCGCAACCCAGTAATGTTTGCAAGCTTATAAAAGCTGTACCTTAAGTTGCACAAAAATGCCACTATTAAGTTTGCCCAACTATCACGGGTTACATAAAACTATTTCCCATCTGAAACAGCCAAATCTTTCACACACAGCAGGCAAGAACAGGAATAGTTGGCATGAATATGAATCATCCCCAAATGAATTTAAACATATTCCTCTCAGCAAGCAGCACCTTCCTGAATATTTAACATGGGATTGGCAACAATTTAGAGCAGGGAAAAAAAATACATTTCTGTGAGTACTGCATGAAATCCCGCAGATGGATGCATAGGAAAGACTGGGACACTGTGAAACAGAACCAGTCCCACATTAGCCTGGAAGACTTGCATAATGCAATGGCCATACATATAACAGGGGAGACAAACACAGCAGCCTGGAACTTGCCAGGCATGTATATTAAGTTAATTAGAAAGAAAATTGGAGATCAAGGATATAGGAGGTGGAAGGGAAGACTGGAGTAAAGAACATAAGAGGGAGGAAAAAGAGCATAGACTGCAGACAAGCAAACCGTTATAAATGCAAAAGTCAGTCTCCTGGTAAAAGGATGGGGAGAGTCTTTTGCTTCTCCCTCACAAGTTAGAAAAAGAAATGGTGTGTTCTGTTATTTGTAGATATTACAAATATTATCTCATTATCATGACATATGAACAACTCCTAGTGGAGAATGTGCTCACCCTTCTTTCAGCTAGCAAATGATTCTTGTTTTTGGAGACCAAGGGAGGTAGGCACATTCAGTTTAAGGATGGGGGGTACTTTATTTCTCCAGGGTCAAAGCTAAATCTGTGGTTGAGCAATTGCTAGAAAACAAAGAGCAATATGCCACCAGCCAAAAGCTCCTCATCTTAATTCCTCCACAGGTTATTAGGAATACATTATGGTCAGAAGTAGAGAAGGCAGCAGATAGACCCGGAACATCAGGCTGCACTAAAATGTTATCTCACAGCATGAAAGCCATTAGGAAACCAGGAAAACTCACAAGACCTTTACATTAAGCTCATATTTGTTCCTGAATTATGAAAAGCAATAACCTTCAGGATATTTAGATAATACCACAGAAGTTTTCTTCCCTTGTGACTCAAATCAAGTTCTGCTTGAGTCACAGATGTCAATGCATGGAAATGCTTTGACACAGAGAACATGGTCTTCCTTTAAATACTGCTATTTTGCCCTCTGAGAAAAAATACTGACAACACCCCACAGCAGGAAAGGCATCTTCTCTGCTAACCAGGGAGGACAAGCACAGGTCGCAATTCAAAATCCTCCCAGCACTTCAACACTCTTTTCAACAAACACAGAAATTCCACCACTCCTACCTGGAGTGATCCATCTTTCACTATCTGTTTTTTTTCCTGAAGTATTGTTATTTTCTGTGCATATTCATCTCTATCTTAAATATTTCAAATAGTGGTGTTCAGAGTGAAATAAAATTAAGCTACTCATGTCCACAAATGCTACCAGAATGTGCACGTCTGCCAAGAAGGAAGTGACAGGTAAGATCTTATCATAGAGCAGAAGAAAGGTAAAAGAAAAACATGGATTTTCCTTGCTGGCTTTGACACTTCTGTGGCCTTCCTATTTATCAAACTGTTTTCTGTGGGCATCATTAGCATATTTCACCAAATAAAACTGCTTGTAAACATTAGAGTCTGCTTCAAGCACTCTGTACTGTTCTTTACAGTGCCATTATGCAGTACCAACATATACTAAGCTACATAATGGGGCTTGCCCACGTGGAAACACCAAAGGAAAACAGAACTGTATTACTGAAACTGCATTAAGTGGCCTCAACTGTAGTTGTTGAATTTATTTTGAAAACAAATTACAAATCATTGAATCAAAGCCACTTGCATTCCAATATAGAGGATGTGTACAGGATTGTAATGCAATTTCACAAGTCTACTGACACTCATACCGCTGTACAGTCTAGATGATTCCTGAGCTTTCCCATCCAAAAAATATGTGCACTGTCACGAGGGGGATATTTGACTGTGTACATAAAGTAGATTCAAAACCTTAATATCACCTAACTATGGGTGCCTTACAACTTATAATAAATCAGTTTCCTGTTTCAAGAATATGGATTAGCTTTACAGAATTTGTTACAGATGTTTTAATACAATACACCATCGTTAATTCTGACAGCAGTAAGAAAGGCCCTACCAAAAAAAAAAATCCGTCCAGCTACACTACAGTCCAAAGAGATATCTCAGTTCACCCAAGTCCCACTTCCTTCATGAATTCAAAGAAATAGCTAACAAATGCTTTCTCTTAAGAGTGGTCTTCTGTGATTCAGCTCCTGAGCAATGTGAATCCCTTAATGGGGAATCTCTCTCCTCATTCTTCCATTCTCAATCCATCTACATACATTAAAAAAAGCAGCAATTAGCAATGTTTCCAAACATCCTTTCTGTTTTTCAGCAGTCACTCATACATTATGCATAGATCAAGAAATAAAATGGTAAGGGAAGAAGTAAAACCTACCTCAAGCTATGTGCTCTTCACATGTTATGATTTAAATAGAAATTTGAAAGCAAGTATTGTCTGATTGATGTTCAGTTGTGACTACCTGAGCAGGCCTTCTCCTATACATCATCTAAAACACTTTGGCTTCCTTGAGGAAGATTTACTGTCTGCTAGTTATCCCACCAGAAACCACAGCATGCAAGCTTTCCTAAACCACTGCTGTAGTTGCTCCTACAGACCAAGCAAGACTGTCACATCAGAACCATGGTCGGGCTCACCCCCAACAACCAAAAATCCCACCCCTCTGCATTGCACCACAAGGCAGAACTGGCATTGCTTGGCTCAAGTGTAGACGGTTAAACCTCTGGCTGCTTGGCAGGCCTGCTAAGGATTTAGATTACATACATTTAATCATAAACTTATGCATTCTCTACACTGACCTTAGAGCCATAAATGGCAAGTAGTTGAGAAGGGCAATTAGATGTTGCTGCACGCCTGCAGCCTGCTTGCTCTACAGCGTCTACAGAAAAACATCAACTCCAGAAGTTAATTGGGTGGAGGCTACTTCTGCATTTGCCATGCCAAAATCTTAACGTTTCTTTGCTTAATTCAAGGCTTGACATTTTCCTCATAATAAGCTCTAGGGGAGATTAATAAGCCTGCTTACTCCAACAAAAGAACAACAGTTTAAGTCTCTGTAACTCGCACTTATTCTCCTGCTTTTCATTCGGGTCTATTAGCCTTTTGGGACATCAGGTGGCTAATAGCATAAAATGTAATGAAAAGGAGGAAAAACTCCCTAATTCCCCTTCTGAAGAAGGAAATTGGATATCTCTGCTCCGTAACTTTCCCTTTGTGTTTTTGAGCTAAGCTTTTCAAGATTGACTCACCTACAGCCTGGAAAGAAGATGGGAACAGTGATCCTTCAACAAGCCAAGCATCCTGTACAGTATACTGAGCATAAAGATGGTCAGAAAACTAGGAGATATTTGTATTCTAGCAAAATGCATGGTTCCACCTAAACCCAAATTTTGCGATGATTAAACCTATTTCTGGAACTGTATTTACAAAAAAAGTACATTAGAAGAATCAGTTGTAAAAGTTTCAAGAATTTCCCATGTGGCATGTCAGTATTATGGCACAGTAGGAAATAAAATATGCAAAATATATCTCAAAGATAGGAAGAGACAAAATGAGAAAATGCATGTTTGAGCTTTTTCAAGTACTAAGCAAGGAATTTAGATTGTATGCAGGTAGTAAGGGGACTATTAAAACAGTGATGGGGAATTTAATGTTGGGCATTTAAACTTTGGGGACTGCTACCCAAGATAACTTCAGTAAAAGTCAAATGTCAATCCTAAGTTTCTGTTATTTCCACATAAGAGTTTTATAGAAAGATTTCTAAATCCATCTCTGCATTTTTAAAACTCAAAATGTAAAGCACAAAACCTAAAGATTTCATATGCAGCTTTCTTTTTTTTAGACTACAGGTGGTAATTAAAACTTCTTTGGAAACACTCAGGAATCTTAGTTTGCAACAAGACAAAACAAATCTTTGAAAGATGAGGTATCACTTGCATTTCAAAAATGGGCGTTTAGTAAAGCAGATAAGAAACCTCCATTCTGCAAGCAAGAAAGACAAATTTTCAGAGACACTTACAGGGTTTGCATACCTTCTCTCAGCAAGATTGCCCAAATGAACAAATAATAGCTGGCTGGAGTATACTGCGATGCGTGGTGTCTTAATCAAAACTGAGTTGCACTCATCTCATCAAAAATAAAAGGTGTTTCATAATGTCTTTATTCTCAGCAGAGCACAATGTCTCATGGAGCTTCCCTGTAAAAAGGATGAAAAAGGCTCCTATGTATTGGTATATTTGATTATGGTGATTCCCCAAAGTGGATTCACCCTGGCTCTAAGCAACGTATAACGGTCCACAGGAAAATCCGGTTGTTCGTAAGACCAGCTATTCTGGCCAAGAAAAGTAATAAGACAAATACTCTATACCTCTGGGGTCCGCTGTACTTAATGTTTATGCTAGGACAGTGTTTGAATTCTATGGAAAATACAGGCTGGGAGGGGGGGGAAGAAGATACAGCAAAGTTGCCACCACTTTCATTCTTCTATATTAATTTTCATATTAAATGCAATTAGCAAGGGCTTTTAGTTAAATAATATTTTCTACAGAAAAAAATGCCTAATGCTAAATTGACAGTCTTCCCACTTACAGTCTTCTTCTCTGAAAGCTTGGTAATTAAACCAATGAGCTATATCACCTGCTCTCTAAGTATATTATCTATCTACATGTTATCTGCTACTGTAATTTTGTTTACAGTGCTATTTACTGTAAACGTGTTAAATTAAGAGATGCTCCAGAAAGAAAAAGGATTTAGCACATACAGATACCAAACACGATCCATATAGATCATATGGATCCCAAACACAGTAAGGACAAGGCCTGCTACTCTATTTACTTTAGTAAGATTTACAGCACACAAAATCTGTCTATGTCTTTGCATTGTACTCAAAGTACCTTGAGGTTTCAGCTTGACTGGGGACTTTAGTGCTAGAACAGTATAAATAAAATTATTCACCATAGAAATCAGAACTTACCAACTGATTTATTCTTGAGATGCTAGAGAACCAAATGACATGAATTTAGTGAGGTTAAGAACTTCAGTTAGGTAATTAACTATCTGAAAATAAACTTTGTAACCAATATTTTGTTCTCAGGCAGTACACTAGATATTCACTAGCCAGTCCCCCTCCATACTATCTGGATCTATATGTTCATGCTGAGCTGAAAATAGAATATTCAAAGGATTTCACAGCTTTCTTAACTTAGGGAAAAACGTGTTCATTTCTACAGTAAATGCAATTATCATTAATCTTCCTTTTTTTAAACTTTATTAATTTAGAAGCACACTCACTGTACACAGAAATAAACCATGCACAGGCACAGAATAAATTTAAAACAAATGTTTTATCTGCATAACCCAGTACTTCAGCTTATCATCTTCTCTTAACAGAGAGAAAAAAAGCATAAAAAAGAAGCAACTTCTTTTCTGCTTCCAGGAAGAGTCCCAATGATTATAAATAACAGTATTATTATGGGCAGGTTTTAAAATTAGGTTCAAATTCACAACTAGTTTATGAAGTGTTAATCCGTTTTTTAACAGGCTGTATGCTAAATGCTAGTGTGCATTAGAAATAATTTGTGATTAGACGCATGCTGGCAATGCATGAAAGAACTTTGGAATCTAAATAATCTTAAGAATTTTGTCATTTATTAACATGCTACTTGCAGTATGTTAACCCTTTTATAATTAATTCAAGCCTACTAACTGTCACTA
Source organism: Oceanodroma leucorhoa (assembly GCA_030449065.1). Taxonomy (NCBI): domain Eukaryota; kingdom Metazoa; phylum Chordata; class Aves; order Procellariiformes; genus Oceanodroma; species Oceanodroma leucorhoa. The sequence goes on from JASVER010000020.1 coordinate 2,647,656, forward strand.
CCCTTGCTGTGTTAAGCAATGAGTTTCTGCCAAAGCATAAATCCCCCAGGCAGTCCTCAGACAGGCACTGTCAAGTCAGCCCTGTCACTCACTAGTCCCAGCTGTCACTCCGCACTGCCCTCTTACCTACCCACTCCACAGCCGGTGTAACGGTGTGGTGTGACAGCAGTCCTCCAGCCTGGCCTCAGTTGGATGGTTAAACCTGTGCTTCACCGTCCAAAGCACACCAGTATTAAAGGCTGCACTGGGCAGACTTCGAGAAAGCATTTTACCAAGAATCTGCTTAGTATTTCCTTTGCATAAATATTGTTGTATCCACAGGTAAAGAAACACTATGACTGTTTTGAATTAGTTGAAGGTCAAAACCAGATTTCCATCACAATACAAGAAAAATGCCAGTCACCATGCAAGATTGCAGGCTTTCACACAGGCCAGCAGATCACTAGTGGCAGATCCCAGCAATGACCATTAGTTTAGGTGGGCTTCCAGACACACGTTTGGAAGCAGCTGATCCCAGCAAGGAGCAGGGAGTTGGACTTGATGATCCTTACACATCCCTTCCAACTTCAGATATTCTATGATTCTGTATTTATTTCACAGTCCCTGATCCTGTAATTGATGGCAAATAAGCAGTTGGATGGAGGTTGAGTTTATAGCAGTTCACAGAATAATTTGGGTTGGAAGGGGACTCAATAGGTCACTGTTTGCTACATTCAGCTGGAGGATTTGGACTCAATTATGCAGGTCCATGTGAACTGGAAGAAATAACGTATCATAAGTTTAGAAGCCAACTAAAATAACAAATTATTGGCTAATGTCTTTCAGCCTTCTGTGGAAAAACAGCCTGTAATCATGCTTCTATCCACTTTCAATGGATATGCTTCATTAGCAATTCCCTGTCAAATCCCATGACTTGCTTACACTGTGTAAGCAAGGTAAGTGTTCATCTTGCACACGGGCTACACAGCCATTTGCTTTAGGACAACTCCAAACAGATGTCCGTAGGAAGAATAACCTGCCAAAGGCACTGGCTAGCCAGGAATGAATTTGGTAGTCATGGTCTCTTATTCCCAGTTTAGAGTAGACTAGAGATATCACAGCCTTAAGAGAGATAACAGAGATAAAATACACAAAGTCACATTGATATTTTGATTGTATGCCTGGGTGGCACCTTCTCTTATTTCAGAAAGACTCACCCTGTTTCCTACAAAAGACCTGTGTCCCACTGGTATTCTGAATGCCCACACCTGGTCCCCACCCAACTGTCAGTTTACCCAGAAAATCCAAGCAAAAACCCATCTCGTGCCTCAGAACTGCACAGGAATGCAAAAATACTAGGTTTTAGAATACCTTTACGCGATTCAATTTTGATGTTAACATTTTTGAAATGGCTACTCATCCCTTGCAAAACCAGTAAGACAGAGATGCAGAGCAGTCTGCAAGGAGCTGTAGATACTAATCAGCTAGATGGCCATACTGCGCAGATGACTGAGAATCTCAGTCTAAAAGTATCAGTATCAAGAATCAAATGAATGGTTCTCTCATCTAAAGAATAAAGCACCACTTCAGAATAATGATGTTATTTATAGGACTATGGAATAATATGCATGTACATTATGGATGTTCTTTAATTTCACAGATGTGACTTTATTCTGTTACAGCCATCATGACTCATAGCTAAGCTTTACAATATACAGAACAGAATTAAATAAAAGTCAGCAGAGATTTGCTTCGTACTTTATAATTATAAGGATCTGTATGTATATATTAAGATAAAAAAATATTATGTATGGTCAATACTAAACTAGGTAATTGCATATTACAGCAATGATGATCCTTATGACAGTGAGTTCGAAGAGCTACGAACAAAAAGAATCTTCTCAGCGTAAAACTACAAAAGAGCTTTAGCAGAAACTAGGGGCATAGACTACTGTGGCCATGTCATACTCATGTATCCCCTGGCAGTTTATTAGATACTTGATTTTGTAAATCTTCAACATAGCTTTTACAATGGACCATGGCCACGTCAAAAGCAACACTTTACTTATAGCTGAACAAAAAAAGGACTAAAAAGCCCCCAGGAAAACTGCTTTGAAATAGAACAAAACCACTTGTGACATGTTTTCAAGACCAATCCACCACAATGGAGTGAATGCCTACCACAATGCAATACCCCTTTTTCCCCCCAAACTAGAGCACCAATAGGATTTGTCAGACAGACAGGAATACACTTCAATAACAGATAAGGATAACAGTTTTTAAGGATTCAATTTTAACAGCTCCTCTGGACACTAACTGGATATAAGATATACCATAGAACTTCTTCATGTTAAATCCATATGACACCCATATTTTTGTGTAATTACTAATATTCTTCATAATCTTAWTTTTTTCTAACACTTAAATGTTCATACAGAAAACAGTGCAAAAGGAGGTATTTGTCTCTTCTGGGTTATTTGTGTCCAATCAACACTATACACATTTTGGAAAGCATCATTCCCACCAGCTGTCTGGGGTCACTTTTCACCTAGTTTAAGTGGAAGAATATGACTGCAGTGACCAGCGAAGTGTAGTAACTCTTGGTATTGTGCAAATACTTAGTGTTCACCTCTGTGCCGGAATAAAAATATCTACAGGGTGTTCTACAGGATGAACTAGAGCAAATTTCATCTGAAGAGTTCAGAATAGTTTGGAGGCATTTTTGAGTTCATATCACTGTATTTATGGAAGATAGTGACTATCCAGCTAGATGTTGACTTTAAATACAATTTAACTAACCAGTCAGTGGATTGGTGCACGATGCCTTCTGCTCTTCATCTGCAGAAGATACAAATTGTGCTATTAAAGCTAAGATTTGCTGTTTGACCTTCCAGCTCTAGCAGGTTGCTTTTCAATGCTGAGTTATTTGGAAAAATAGTTAACTTCCCATTCAACCGTACAGCAATCCTACAGCTGCTGGCCCCCACTAGAGGCTGCCGAGTTCAGAATCACCACTAGATCACACTTTAAAGAGTGATCCAAATTTATTAAGACTTTTCAGAATAGTAAGGCTAGACGCTCAACCCTACTCAAGTTCCCAAATCCTGCAGGTCACTCAAAATACAAGCTACAACCAGCAGATATTTTCTTTGCTGTTCATTTGTTTAGCATAACACAAATGATCCCGCACTCATACCACTGACAGACAAAAGAAAACACTCTATTCGCCCTTCAGTTCAGAGAGGCTGCTCATCGTTCACTTCGTCTGGAAAAGGGTGTAAATCAACAAACCTGTTTGGCCAACTGATCCTTCTTCACCAAGCCAGTGGCTGCAGCAATGTTCCCTGCTCCTTCCACTGTCTTCTGAGCCACCGCCGTCACTCCTGTCACCACTGCTCCCCCAACATTAGACACTTGCTCTTTGGTCTTCTCAGCCACTGAGAAGCAGAAGATGGAAAAACACATTACGGCTCTGGGAGCTGTAAGTTTTTCAGAGAATCATATCTGTCACTGACAGCTCAACATCATGAAGAGCCGTAAGGCCATTACACTTCATGTACCCCAAGTGGACCTTAAGAAATGAGACTATCCATCTGGTAACAGTGGAGCAGCAGAGGTAAAAATAAGCCTTATTTGCAGCTCAATTTCTTTCATGTGAAAGACATTTGACATTTTCATTCATGTCTAGTTGTACTTTAGAGAAGGAAAGTCATTACTTAAGGGCCCTTATTATGCCCAACTCACTGTGTAATGTATAATAATTACATTCAATATATCCCAGTTTGGAAATGCATTCCAATTAGTCTACCAAACACCTACTGCATGTTACAGGGCAAGGAAGACAATATTGTTTACATTAGACTCAAAAGCCATTGATTATTCTTTTATTTTTTAAAATATACTTGATTAATAAGCAGAGCTACTCGTGCTCAGAGAATTTCTAATACAACCTTTTATCTGGTTCTCTGAGATTTTTTTCCCCACTGCTGATGTGTCCATCCATAACATACCAACCTATAAAAAGATTGAATGCCAAAGATGCCAAAGCAAACTGGATTAATAGCTAACTTCCTACCCCCAGGGAAACAACTACTCATTTAGCCTATATATACATCAGTGGTTGCCATTCTATCTTTCAGAATATTACTGGGTTCTTTCTGCTCATTCATCCCCAAGGGCTCTTTCTGACAGCAGCTTGCACTATAGTGAAACCGCTCTAAGATAAGAGATGGGATGACTTCACGCCTTAAAGTTACATGGTCAGGTTTTAAGAAAAAAGCACATTTACTCATCTAAACAAGGGACTGTTCTTCAAAAACATCCACTAGATAGCTCTGTAGTTCTAACTAATCCTATTGTTTCCTTCAGCCCAAATCCCATCTGATCCATAAAATGTATTCATAGCTCTGTTTGCACCCTTTATGAGCACGGGACGGATTCTGCTTGGCAGATAGGCCACCCTTTCAGAGACTTTTTTGGGAAGCACATACAAAGAGAATACTTTCTACGGATAAATTAGATTTCTTTAATTCTTTACATAAAGAGTATCAGCTGTCCATATCACAGGGCACACAGCATAGATTGCTATGATTGACATTAAGAAAATCACATATCAGGCACATTGTTTACCTTTCTAGGTTTTTCCTAATTGTTATTTAAAGATCCAAATAATAAATATCTGCTGACCGAAAATGGAGGCAGATCTTTTAGCACTCATTCTAACTAACTAAAAGTGAAAAATTAGTAACCAATTGAGTATTCTCTCTATTATGACCAAGACCAGAAGCTTTCATTATAGAGCAGGACAACATTGTCTGAAACTAGAAAGAGAAAAACAGTCTGTTCCAAAGATCTTTCAACCTATACATGCTAATAAGATAAAAATTCATGAGAAATTTCATCATATCCATCCAGTACTCTACTGCCATGCTTTTTCCAGAAAAAAAAAAAAAATCAGAAGTGGGTTTTGCTGAAAAACAAATGTTGCCCTCAGGAAAGGTTTGACATAATGCTAGCAAGTGCAGGAAGAAATCTATTAAGATGCCCTATTTGATTACTACCAGCTACAGACTACAAAAGCTGTGGATTCTACACATTAAGTCTATATATAAAAGTTTTTCACTAGTTCTTGCAAACACAAACCTTAAGATCTGTGTCCTAGTAACATATCTTCCACACAATATTAAGATCTGATTGTGCATGGAGTCTTTCAGAAACAAACTGAGTAACATTATGAGACAGAAACTTAACACTTTGACATTATTTAGAATGGCAAGAAGAAATCTCAGACAGACCTATGTAAAGAAGTAGCATCTTACAAAAATACGCTTTAAAGTAAGTGATATTCTCCAAGAAATTTAAGAAAAAAAAAAAAAGATGCATTTTGGGTAAGATTAAGTATTGCTTTTTATTTTTTCCCTGTCTCATTCCTTTTCTGTGAGAGAAGGAAAAAGAAAACAAAACCATCATAAGATATATAAATCAACGTCCTTTATACATACTTTTTTTTTTTTTTTTTTTTTTGTATGGAAGTGACATACACTGTTTTGAAAACTCCCTTTTCCAAAATACATTGAATGGCAGAATATTTAAAACAGACAAATTCAGCAGGCTTGATGCTGACACAGGATCACATGCTCAGCCACTCTTAAGCAGACTCCTCCCTTCTGATAAAATGATAAAGCATGGTTGCACTGTGTTCATTGTCAATAGTCATAGTTAGTTTCATTATCTCAAGATCTTAAAAAACCTGCACATCAAAAGCAAAATATGAAGAAATAGAGTGAAATTGGGTGCACTGTGGATACTGCAATAGAAAACACCTAATTCCTGATGCCACCATTAAAACCACATTTCTCAGACTATGTTGTCATGGCAAGTACGACCAACAGCAACTATCCAGTAGCTGCCGTCCCCACTCTTAGAGTGTTTTGGGAGAGCTCTGTCTGAAGTCTATTTTCTCCTCCCAGAAACACATGACCCTAAGAAAGGCTTGGTACATGCAAACAAAACAAAACAGCAAAGAATCAGGCCGCTAACACTGTTACTGGCACAACAGCAAGATACCTGATAAAAGTAGTAACAAAAGCAGTATATTTAAGATTGCTTCTATTTCAGACGTAGCCTAAGAAAGCTGACACAGAAGGTTGCATGAAAGCTCTCTCATACACTGCTTCAGAAATCAGAGCCATGACGATAAATCCAGCAATCTATACACATAGCACAGATTTGCAAAAGCATTCATACTAGTAGGAGAAAGAGAGAGTCTTCCTGTCTCTAAGGAATACCTAAACACCATCAAAGTCCCTATTACCAGAGTGACTCTGTAAATAAGCTCCAGCTTGGTGACCCTTCAGCTCTGGAACCCCAGCAACAGGAGAAATAAACACAAAATAGATTTCCAGTCTCATATATTTTATTGCTTACACTAAGTAGTAACAGGGGAAAAGCACTAAGCACACACAAACAAATCAGTTCAGAATGCAGGGGGTTGATACCAACTAATTAAATTAATCTGAATACCAGGTTGTTTAATGATCTTACGCCATCAAGTCTTTGAAAAGCTGACATCTGCTTTGCATCACAGTGCTGAGAAACAGAGTAAATCAGCTTCTTCAGAGTTCTGCCATGCTATGTCCATCTATGAACCCAAATCTGTTTTTACCTACTTTCTCTGCTTGCCAGAACTCTTCATAGACTTGCAATTTTTTTTTTAATTTTTTATTTTTAAAATATGTGCCCATGCAGTTCCTCTGTTCTTACACTACCAAGCCCATACTGTTTCATTTTAGAAACCGTGCTCTCTGGATTTTGCATTAGGTCTCCTCTTCTTATTGCCACATTTCAACCTGCATGTCCTCTATTCATTTTCCATTTTCATTCAACAGCCAAACTCCTTTCAAACAGTTTAATAGGCCAAAAGGAAGCAAACTGTGGCACAGAACCCATTATTCCCAAGCTTTAGTTGTTTCACTTTGTGTCAGCCACCTCTTAAAGTGGATGAGGAGCAACCATTGTTTTGCCTAAAATCTGCAGTAACTTTCCTGAATTTTCTGTTCATAGGCACGGCACATAACAGATGTGCTCTCCTTATGTTTGGCTTTATAGTCTGTTTTGTATCTTTCAGAACAAAATTTAACATCTTTTTCAAACCTGCCAAAAATTCTATTCATCTACTTGAAATTTCCTGTCCCACTACACATATTGCAATCAGATAAAGATAGATACTCACAGCATTTGGGATCAGTTGTTTCTCACAGGAGGTAGGAAACAAGTTCCCCACTAAACTACAGAGTCCCAGAGCTTCAGCCAGTTTCATACACGTGCAAATGCCCTTGACTTTTATTCTACCACAGTCCAGCTTGGTGAACATCACCTCTATTAACTTGCTTGCTAGTGCTGTCAGTTGCTGTTCCCACATCTGTGATGATATTAGCTATATGTGCCTCCAACCTCATTCTACTGCAATCCCCTACTGGTTATAGTAATGATCCCTCTGAATATTTCTCTTAATTGAGGTTTAACAAGCTGAGATTTCAAACCTCATAATAAGAACATGCATGTTTAGCCTGAGGCTAAACTCTGAAGGACTATCATAGATGTTCTGTTCAGTTTTGTTACTAAAAATACTCTTGACTGACTTCTCAATCATTTATTTGGGTTGTGATATTAAGTACTGCCAAGGTAAGTTTACCTCCAGGTGTTTATCCTTTGCATTGGCTTATGTGAGCACAGGTGAATGATACACTGGCTGTACACAAAACAAAAAGTAAGAAGAAATCCTTTTCTACTCCCTTACTTACTTATTTCCAATTTCTTAGGGGAAAAACACCTTACATTTCTTGACCATGCATTTTCTTCACATCTCCAGAAGTCCCATATTCTACAGCAGAAAATTACATGTTCTAGTCAACGCACTATGGTCAGCTGAGGTTTTCCTGCACTCTGTAGAGATCAAAGACTTCCATTCATTTTGCCACTTATTACAAATTATTGGTTACTGGTTTCAGTTCATACCTAAAATGATCCCTGCAAATCAATTTAAAACACAAATTTACTCTTTTTCAGTGTAAAAATGCTAATGTGAATATACACGCCCAGCATTAACTTCAAAGTTTGGAAGAGCTGTTGCCACTGAGAGATTAGGCAGTTCCAAAAAAACATTTCAAAACCCTCATAACCGTGACATTCAAATCAGTTTATCGAAACCCTGAAATTTGTTTCTTTCCTGCAAGCCATTTCCCTTCTATCTTCCCAGCCAACCAGCTCCAGTGGGACACATTGATAAGTCACAAGAATCTTATAGAAATGGAGGGAGTGATGGGGCATGCCCGCAGCATGACTGCAGGTGCAGCAAGCACGCCTTATCTGAAAGTGCACTATCTGTGTGTTGTTGGAAACAGACATCAGGCTGGGATGAAGAAGCACTAAAAGCACAGGTGATACTCAGGTATTATGCTCAGATGGAAATTCTCTGCAGCCACAGATGCACCAGTTTAAAGCCCTCTCAATCAGTCCTGCCAGCTTACAAGCAGAACATTTTCCTCATTGGGACAGGTGGATCCCATCAGGCTCTAACATACCTTGTGTTTCAAAGACTCTTCCATGATTATAAAAATCAAAGTTCTCCTGGAGCCAGGTATTGATGTCTTGGGCACACCTGTTTCTCCCAAAGCCTCTCCCCATTACTGAGACAACTGAGGAAAACGCTACCTGTGCTCCTRAACCTTTTAGTAGTCTTCCCAGGGCCCTGAAATCTTTTTTGATCAACCTTGCACTTCCGGTTGCAACATCAATTAGTATCCACATGAAAGATCAGGAGTGGGTAATAGTCTGAAGGTTGTACTAAGCTCATCAGTCACCTGGTGACATCCCTAACTGGGGACCCAGAGAGGCAGCAAACTTCCCTAAAAAGAGGGTCTGGCCTACAAATGGGTGCCTCTGTTCTCCTCAGGAGGGAGTCACCAATGACCACAACTCACCATTGTTTCTTCTCGGCACTGGTCCAAATGCAGGTCTTGCTGCGAGGGGTTGGTTGATGTGCCCTTGGCAAGGGTGCTTACAAAGGTTCACCCTCGTCTATCTTATCATGTGCTTTATCTTCCACACCCAGAGCTTCGCACCTATTCTGCAAAGGTAGCCGAGAGGGTTCCTCTTACCTGCTTCCACCCCTCCCTACCCCCCATAACGCTGCCTTCTTCCTGGCACAAAACAGATCCGGGACCCACCTCCGGAGGGCAGGGCCCGCGCGCCCGCCGTCGGACGGGTTGATGGCCTCAGCCGCTGTAAATCACCCGCGCGGCCGGGTGCAGGCTCCGCCCCTTGCCCGCTGGCCCAGTCAGCGGGCCCGGGCTCAGCCGCGCGGGCCTCTCCCTGCCCGCGCGGGCCGCTGCTGGTGACGCGGCAGTCCTCAGCCAATGATTAGGCTACGCTGCGGTTACGGCGCAGCCAGCTGCACCGGGGCCTGGCTGCACTCGCGCGGGCTGCAGTTAACAGCCGCCGCCGTACGGCAGGGCTGAGGCAGCGAGCGCGGAGGCGGAGCTCCATTCTGCACCCCAGCTTCGCTGTGGCCCGTCTCAAAGACTTAAGCATGGACACGCTGCTGACCTCGTCTGCCTTAACCGCAAACACCCCCGGTGGTTCTTCCTTYCTACCTACCTCTTCCAGTGCCTACTGTATGAAAGAGGCTCATTCTACATTATTTTCCCTCCTTCATTTGTTGCAGTAATTCCTGTTTCTCCCACTAGCATCAGTCCTGTCCAACCACGAGCTCCCAAATCAGCAGATTAAAGTCCTCCTGCCATATGCCCAAGCCTCTCCCCACTTTGCCTTCCACAGTCCTCCTCCACTGGCATTCCTCTCCTTCGCTCCCACCTCCAGATCCCACTTTTCTGCCCCCTCAGGAGACAAGGAGACAAACCTGGGCACCCAAGCCAGGCTTTCGGCTCCTATAGGTCAAAGTTCTTCACAGCAAAAAAAAAAATAAAGTTAAGAAAGACTTCACTTTTTTATGCCAACTAGTTTATAACTTTCCAGCACAGAATATTKCACCTTTGGCAATAAACAAACAGAAAGACCCTTGATTTATCTGTTTCTACAAAAAGCAAGTTATTTCCTTCTCTTTAGGAATCCGGTTTCATTAGTTCCCCTGGCTCACACTAGTACAGCTGGACTTTGATTCAGAACATCCCTCAAAAAACCCTTCGCACACAGAAACAACTATGTTCAATGTACATATTTGATGGTAAAACAGTCTATGCATTTTGACAAAATGAATGTTGCTTTCTGCCTCTCAATTTTTCTGTGTTTTTCTATCATTCATGAATTGCAGTGCTCTCAAAAAAATACACAGAATTTTTAACAGCTGAATGGTTGGTTAATCAAATGTAGGGAGGCAGCTGAAATTAAGAGATAATTGTCTTACCTGTTGTGACACCATGGACAACTCCTTCCTTGGTCCTGGAACCTAAACAAAGAACAATATTAGGTTGAAAATAGATGTTCTTGAGTACTGGTAAAGACTAAATGGATGATAAAGAGGGATGAATATATAGATTACATACAGTTGCATACAGTATTTCCTAAGATTATTAAAATTAATTCAATGGAATTCAATCTAAGGGAAAGGCCAAAACCATCAATAAAGAGCAACTGCATGAATGCATATTGACTGTGGAAAGGCAAGTAATACTGGAAACACTTCTGCAGTTTATTTCTTGTCTGTACTGACTTCCTTGCCATTTTCTTAATAGCTGTGTTAATTAAGCCTCCCACTTTGCAAACTCACATGGATGACTGCACAGAAACCATGTTACTGTTAACGTCCCAAGGAGACTCATGCATGCGTTTGCAGAAGATCAGAGCCAAAGTTTCTGGAACATCCTTACAATTTCATTTTACAACTCTTCTCTAGATCTCAGTTTGCAGGGGTTAACAACCCTTACCGAACTACAGAAAGACCTAGAGGTTAAAATCATGGGGAGCTGGTAGTGCCAGCCAGATTCAAACAAAAAATAATCTGAAAGGGAAACATTAACCGGTAGGTAGGATTCAAACATGAAAATGCCACTGGGGCCAAAGCCAAGGTCTGCCGCATCCAGTGTCCTCCTTGTCACAGGCACACGTGACAACTTATGTAGAGATTCTGCAGACAGAAGCCTCGAGCTAGTACTAGACTGAGACGTAACACAAGACCTGTAAGCAATGTAACTCTGCCACCCTGAAGACCAAACCCATTTCTGGAACACCTATGTAAAAATATCATGACTTTTTACCATGCTGCATGAAAGGGAACAATCTCTCCTGTCTTCAGTGGGAAGAGAAACAAATTAGCACATATTGCTGTTGAAAACATAACTCCATGTCTTTTTCCCTACCAGAGCTCTACTTGCCCTTCTCAGGTTTTATAATTCGGCTACATTTCAGGGATTAGTACTCATCGGTGGACTATGATGCGTAACATCGTGCAATTAAGCACTACAGAGACAGAGTTTATGGCTCCTAGTTTATTATCTTGCCCTAGTCTGCCTGAGATAGGATGACTTGTTTTTTATTACCAAAACAGAAATTGCCTGCAATTGTAATGCAATTTTTTTGTCCATATGTCATTCAGTATTTGAGACATTCTAATTTATAGTTCTGACTTTACACTTCTAACATCTACATAATTTTAACTTAACATTATGTATAAAATCACATACAAACTGATATAAGCAGAAATATATTAGAAGAAAGCAACTTCGTCCACAATTATTTACAATAACAATTAAACACTGAAATAAAACATAAGTTCATTCATCTATATGTCTTACTTGCTGCTAGCGACAATTTATGGAACTTAAGCCATGTATTTATGGCACTATCAGATTGATTACAGCATTGAAAAGGGTCTGTTACCTATGAGCTAGAGCAGAATAATAATCCATGATAAATAAGAGGAAAAAAAATGTTTCATCAAGTAAAATGACATATTCCTTTAACTAGCAAATGAAGAAGTTAAACAGCAGAGAAATCTTCCCCCCCCCCTTTATTCTGATTTTCTCCTTTAAAAAAGCTTGTTTTATCTCAGTGAAAATATTTACCATTGAAAGAATCACCCATTTTCTTAAATCCAAGGTGTTAATGTCTAAGGACTTGTTTTAGGACTTTGGTTCTCAATCTTGCAGCACCATGAGACCTAGGGAAGCAAAGCACTTTGAACACATGCTGGAATCTAAGCAGATGATGGTTCTACCGACTTCTAGAAAGAAACTAAACACCATTTCAGGCTTACAGCACATCTATCGGAATACTTAACATTAAGCATATGCTTTTAAACGCATTGTTAGACCTGGCCAATATCTCATTCATCTTCTCGATGAAAGCCACTAGCACATGGAAGCCTGCGAATAGCCAGTACGCAGTTCCCTAGGGCTGGTAAGAGATGGATGGTATGACAGAACTCCCTGAGGACCTCTGCAATGCATACATCTCCAGAGGGACATATGGAAGTTGATTCTTACTTCACTTACCCTGACGTAACACTGCTATAACCACAACCAATATAGAAATGCTAGTCTCTTTCTGTTAGTGGAAGACAGGCTTTTCTTTAGCAGAAGCTCGGCTCGCAGGCCCGTACAGAACAGACATATGTGTAGCCAAATCCATTAATTGGCAAACAACCAGCTAAGCAGTGGTCGAGACCTCACAGCAGTGTTAGAGCTCAATACTATTTGCCCCACTACTGCACATTTGCATGGAAGTAGCTGTTTCTGCAGTCACAGCTACAACAGGATCTAGAAGTACATTAGGATCTGCCAGAACAGGCCTATAAATACAACAGTTGAATTCTGTGGGATGACTTCTGGCTGGTCATCCACATTGTTTCTGAGAGAAACTAGCTGCCTTTCATTCTGGCATTCCCAAAATATCAACAATCTTGCTCATTATACCCTGCATAACACGGGGAACAGAGGAATCAGAGTAGGGGTAATATAAAGACCAAGGAACCTAACACTGACCTACACTACTCAGGTGATGCAGGAGAAATAGTAGTACATGGTAATGCTACTTTTCCTTGCTACAATACACATTTGTGCAAGGGGAGGGAGAAGCCAAAACCAGAATTTTTGCCTTTGTGTAACTAGAAAAAAAATACAATAGACTCTCTTCACTTCATTATTTATTATCATCACTGTCATTATTCCAAAAAGAAAGTGTGTATCAGCAGTTTGGCAACACACTAATTTCTGGGCTTTTTGAGACAAACAGACTATTCCAAGCAAGCCCTCCGTGAGATTCAGGTCACTTAGTAAGAGATGGTTAAAGACAGGGACACATAAGCCCAAATTAGGGGAAGGAGAAATCATCGTCTAAGGAAAACACTTGCTCCCAAGTGTTGAAGCTCATTATTCCACCAGACAGACTCTGAGTCACTTGACTACTCCACTGGCTTTTCTATTACTGAAGGAAAACAAGAAACCTTATGACAAGAGAGTGCAGCAGAGGAATTTGGATGGTCTTGCCAAATAGGTCATGACTGCACTGTTCTCCTCCAAGGCCACGTGCCAGCTAAGCACAGGGAGTAGTAAACAACTCATCCACTAGCCACCCCACTCCTGATAAACTATTCCTTTGTTCTGCTAGGGTATAACACATCAAAAATGATCAGACTGGAAACTTCCATCCAGAGCACTGAACATGCACTCAAGAGTCAATTGAGCAAAAACTTCAGCTCCCTGGTAGCAACATAGAGCTCAGAGGAACTCAAGCAGTACATCACTGAGAGCATGCAAGAGCATCCCTCTTGCTCTCAGTTCCTGGTTTCAAAGCGAGTGGGGTAAGTATTGCCACTCATTTCCTCACTGCTTCACACCAACAGCTCTTGAAGGATACATAGAGACCCAGTTTTAAATTTATGGCATACATGATATGGCACAAGACTGCTGAGTCTCAGTCCTCCTTTCTAATCAATGATCAGGCCACTCTTTGACATACAGAACGGTTCTGATGCTGTGCTTGTATGAGTCAAGACAGAGCCACTGATTTCAGCTGTCCAATGCTGAAGTACATCAGCAGAGGAATTTGGGGAAAAAATAACTGAAAGCATAAAAACACACTATAGACTGTACTGAACAGTATCTGGGGTATTAAAAAGCAGGACAAAGACAGTGGACTGAGAGAAGAAAGAACAGACTTCAGCATGGAGAGGGGACAAAAAATCCCCAGAAAAACCCCCACCACTCTCCCTCAGCTCTAAATTTTCCCCTGTACCAAAGGGAACTTTTCTTGTGCCAAAAAAAAAAAAAAAGAAGGAAAGAAAAGAAATGTTACAACAACCACATTTCAACCCAAGCAGTGGCTTTTGTTAACAGAACTCTTACCAGGTAGAATTATGTTACAATCTTTCATGTAATAGCTAACAGCCACCTGGACAGAAAGGTCCAGATGCTTTCAATATTTACTTAAATTCCACTGATTTCATAGTGGAGACCATATCACATAGGAGATCTGGACCAAAGACTTCAAATCTCATTAATTCTCCAGTAGCAATGGAAAACTGAATGTTGTGGAGCTGACTGTTGAAACTCAAAATGGTTAACAGGTCCCTCTTAGCCCAATGTTGTTAGGTTCTTTTTTGCAAGGTATCAGGCAGCTTTCACAGCATAATCTGGCTGTGAAACTCATATCTGAAAACCCAGCTATAGAGAAAGGGAGAGAGAAACCTTCAGGAGCTCTAATGCAGTGTGCTGCTCCTCTCCTCTGCTCATAAAGCAGTTTCACCTTTTGCACTGCAACCGTTATCAGCCTACAGAACTGAGAGATTATCACAGCAGCCTTTGCTAACGCTGCTCAGGAGAAGAGCCACCCCTGCTGTGTGCTTGGGAAGTAGACAGAGAAATACCCAGCTCCTCGTTTCCCCCTTACCCTAATGATCCTGTTGAAACTTCAGCTGGGGAAACTGTGGCTTCCTACACACAGAGCTGCCAGAGCTCCCTGAGACAGCTTCCAACCAAGGGCTTTTTCACCTGCATGACTGAAACTGTGCATATAGCTCTTTCCCCCTGAAAAGCAGGCATCTGCTGTGGGAAGGATCCTTCACCGTTACTACAGTCATATGGACGGGTCCCTGTCACGGCTCAGGGCTCTGCTGTCCTCAGGATTTTATTCTTGAAATAAATGGCAAGCCTGCCCTCCAAAGTTCAACCTCAGCAAAAGCGTCCCTGAGGACAATAGGAAATCTGTTGCCTTTGGGAGCAGAACTAGGTTCAAATATTATTATGGTCTGGAGAAGAGGTCAGACACAAAGATTAATTCAGCACACAATGCAGGTTTCTAATACAAATAAATCAATGACTCTAGAAGCACGGTCAGGAACTACAAGGAGAAAATGAAAAAGAAAGCCCTACCCCTGAAAAATAACTCCAATATCAAGCACAATGTACAGTGAAAGAACATCTATTTTGATATATTGAAAATGAATAGACGCTCATTTTAAAATAGACTCTTACAATTAGTTTTCAAAATGACTGCCATCTCTGTTGGCAAGAGCACGAAGCTTTGCTATAGTTCAGCAGGAGAAAAGTGTATTCCAAATGAGTAGTCCAAACTATTTGGAGCAGAAATAATTTGTTACAGACTGGCACTGGCCTGCAAGGGCAGAGGAAGTCCTGAAAAGACATCAGAATTGCAGAGACCTCAGTGCTCCCATTTAAAAGAAATGCCTCTAGTTTTCAACTCTCTAGTTTTAACTTCTCTTTGATATCTGTGCACATCTCCCTAGGTACACACAGCATCCATTACAGAATTGACCTGCTACAAAATCAGCAAAAAAGAAAGAACCTACAGAAAAGAGTATCTTTTCTCTTCCATTCTTTTATAGACCAACTTTATTTGATGAACAGGAGAAATAGATCCATAATTATTTTTTTTAAATGACCACTTATTCATATGGTCGTGGCAGAATCCTTTCCTGTGAWTTTTTCACGGCAGCATTTGCAAGATAGTCCTCTAAAGCCCGATAATTGCTAAGTGAAGATGATGATCGTGCAATCAAAGTACTGATCTGGGATTTGAAAATAATTTTATTCCTGGCTCTGTGCAAGTCTCTTGTGTGGCCTAGATAAGTCACTTAACAACTGCTTTGCTACCTTGGGGTCCACCTGCCCTAACTCATTAACTGTAGTGGCTCTTCCTTGAGAAGTCATGGAAAATATCTGCTATGAATGTGCAATAGTAAGTACAGAAAATGAACTTAATTTCAAAAGATGAGGAGATGACACTTTGCCATACAAAATGTTACTGTCGCCATGCCAAGCAGTCAGCATGGCTTATGCTCAGTTCCTGAATTAACCTCAAGGTCCTTCTCTTAAAATCCCACGTGTTCTATGGGATGCTGTGAAGCTACCTTCCACTTCAGCTTTTACATCTTTTTTTTTTAATTTATTTTTACTGTACCAACTATCCTTTCGGCCTTAACCTGGCAAACTTCTTGAATAGAGTGTCAGCTAGTGACCTGTACTGTAAGGCACCTCCTATGACATGACCTCATTCAGTATGGCATTACAGATGTGGCTCCACAAAGCAGTAATGCATGGCCAGCACAACACAGTGACGTAAGAACCAACATTTGGCTTCAAAGAACTGGAGCTCAGGAGGGCACAACTCTCCTCTTGTTTGTTTTGCAATGGTCTCCTATGAATGATTGCACCTATTTTTGCAGAAGAATAGGTCTGATGAGGATCCAGCAGTGAATGTCATGGCACACCGACCATGGCGTGATCTCTGCTGCCCACCTACCCACATAGAGGACGCCCTCTTTCGTCTTTCCTGCCGCTTCTGCCACACCCTGCTTGGTTTTTTCTGCTGCTGCTACAACTCCCTCTTTTGCCTTGGAAAGTCCTTTCATGAACACATCCATGGCTGAAGAATTTCTTCACGCAGCTCTAGAGAAAAAAAAAGACAGTACACTTTCAGTAAGATTTTTTTCAGCTTTTTATCCCAGAAAGGGAAAAAAATTTCATTCAAACCGAACAGGATCACAATTAGTTAAAAATTATATTATTTATACCCCCATATTATGTAGCTTTCATCCACATCTCTATTAGCAATATACAAACACTTCTCTGTATGTGACATTGCACTCAGTATTTCAGATAGAAAGAACAGTTAAATAACTAGAAAAACATGGAGAACGGTTATATGAATCGCCTTTACGTTTTCTCATGTTGCCATATGTAGTATGTTAAACAGCGCTGCAAGAGCAGTTTCCTCAATCCAAGAAAGGCTTGGGGATCCTGTTTCTACAGAATCCTACAGAGGGGTTGCTCATAAGGCAGCTCTGGTTGGAAGATGGATTCATTGATACAAGTCCTTTCCTTGCCAACCAAGGCATCATTTCCTCCAAAGGAGTTATGTTCATCTGCTGATTGCAAGATCTAGCCCCATGATTTGATGATACTCCACCTCTCATCCAGAGGAAAAAGCCATCTTAAAGAAATGCTAGCAACTTCAAAAAAAAAAACCAATCACCTTCTAAATGACAAATGTTCATTTGTTACAAGAAACTGCCATTACAACCCAGAAGGACTGGAGCAAATAGAAAATGCTGCTTTTCCAGTAGTCCAGCATTTTGTGCACAGTCCATGTCACTCTTCTGGAAACTGTTTTACCAAATGGGTTCTTTGCATGTATCAGGACTGAAAAAAGATTTTACTAAAAAGCAAAAGCAAGAATGCAGGATTTTAAAAGTACTGCACTAAAGCTACCAAAGTGAGTTCTGTGGCAGCTATATGACACAGCGCTACGCTGAAACTACTAAAATAGTAATTAAACCCAAGAAGTCAGGGTCCCTTCAACAAATCCGTTATCGATAGTCCTTTCTCTTCTTCCACCCACAAAGAAGCGCTGCCTGTTATTTTCTTTTCTCTGCCGGAGGCTGAGTAGGAGGAATGGATGTCTAGGAAGGCATCTGGGCTGCTCCAGCTTTCTACTAACTCGTGACGAGCGTGTGAAGAAAGGCAGTATTTGTGCTCCAGCCAAACTGCCTACGGTACCTGTCACCCTGGGGCTGGGGAGGGGGGAGCCTTATACGCACAGAGACGGGGGAGGCAGGCCTCAGCCGGCGGGACCCTCTGGCTCCTCCGCCAAGGGGGTCCCCAGGCCTGTCCCCAGGTGGGGGGCAGCGCCGCGACCGGCTGCGGGGGCACCCGGGGACCGCGGGCGGGTGGCGCGGATGTGTATCAGATAATACACAGGCACCTGCAGAGGGAGGGAGAGGGCCGGGCGTCCTGGCCATATATCGAGAGAGAGGGGCACCTGCCGAGGAGGGCAGGGCGACGCGACCGTACGGGCACCCGCAGGCTCCAGCTGACACGCCGTCGGCACAAGGCGGCCACAGCGCCCGGCTTCTCCTCCCTCCCCCGTGCCCACAAGAGGACGTTCAACAGGAAATATATATATATATATATATATATAACGTTTTAGATATTTTATATATATGTGTGTGTCTGTATATATACACACACATACACGCACCCCTGTGGCTACACAGACAGGGAGAGCCCAGCCCTCGGCAGCACCGACACGGAGCGGAGCCGTTCCCGCCCGCCTCGCCGCTCCCCGCCCCGAGCCCGGAGCGCCCCGGGGGCTGCCGCCGCCCCGCCGCGGAGCACAGCGGCCCCCGCGCCCCCGGCCGCCACCGGAGACGGCGCCCACCCCGCCCCGCCACTTACCGCGGGGCTCCTCCGCCACCGGCGACCGACCCGTTCCGAGGAGGCGTGGGGCGGTGGGGGGAGGCGGAGGGCGAGGCGCGGAGGGGCCCGAGGGGAGCTGCCCCTTCTCAGCACATCCCCGAGGCGGGGGAGAGCGGGCCGGGTCTGCTGGCGCCACCCCCGACGGCAGCCCCCCAGGCGGCGAGTGCGAGGGAGAAGCAAGGGCGAGGGGTGGAGAGAGGCTGCGCCGCGGGAGGGATGGAGGGAGGGAGGGAAGGAAGGAAGGAGGAGCGGAGGGAGGCAGGGAGGCTCCCGCCAAGCTCCTCCGCCTTCTCCCGGCCCACCCTGTGCTGGGGTTTGCGCGGAGGGGCTGCGCCCCCCGCCCGGCCTCCTGCGCCCACCCCCTCGCCTCCTCCGTGGGAGCGAAGTGGGGGGCGTGATAAACTGGGAGCACTTGTTCCATCGACGCAGACCAAGGGAGGGGCGAGAGTAAAAGGGAGACCAGGCGACTCTGTCCCCCTGTGACGCCGCACGTCCACCACTCGCTCAAAAGGCTGGAGCACCACATCTTAGAAGATGTGTAAGGAAGCTGTTGGTGGTGACTGCAGTACACCTATGTTTCACTTCACCTTTCACTTGACTAAAGCCTTAGAAAATCTCCCCAACCATCTAATTGCTTTTTCTTCTACTTCCAAATCTTCAGCCCTAAGTGATTGGAGTTCAATGCCAGTGTTCTTACAAGGTTCATGATCCCAGCTCATACCTCCAAGTATGGGAGGTGATGCTCTTGCAGCTGCAGTTTGAGTCTTAACCCTATTGCACACCCAAAAAAACCCTCATCCCAAATCAGGAACACTGTCAGAAGCCCCACCTCACTCCTGCCAGTTTTGGACGACCCCTACACCTCTACTAGCATCCTCCACCATATACTCCATGGCCTCTGCAATTCAAGTCTTAATCTGATGCATAGAAGTCACTTTTTCCCCAGAAAGGGAAAGCTATCAAAATGCTCTATTTTGGTGGCAGAATTTAGGCACGAAAAGCCAAGACCAGTAGGAGACAAGGCATTAGAACAGATGGACCTTCAGCTTCAGTACATCAGTTCACACGCTGTATAAAATCCTGCAAGACCTACAGAAACAGATTGTTTTTTATTGCACTCCAGAAGGAGAAACAGAACATGGTATAGATGAGAGACAAGGTTGTGAGCTGCAAGGAGCTCCTTTCATCCATCACCTCGTGCAGACAGCTGATGCATCCCTGCTTTTCTTTTCATTCTGAACACGTAGTGCAGTCTTCCTCTTTTCAGGTTTCTTCATAAGCCTTAATATTTCTATACTGTTTGATAAACTTTCTTTTGGTTCATTCCACTACTAGTTTTAATCAACCAAGCATTTGGCAATTTTTTTTTTTTTTTTTTTTTTTTNTTTTTTTTTTTTTTTTTTTTTTTTTGTGTAAGAAGGTGTGGACTGAGAATACATATCATTCCCTCATGATTCTGCCCTCAAGAAAAGCCTTTAAAAAAAAAATAACCAGGAGCCCAGGAATTAAATTACATAAGGTGCTTCATCTCATTCTTCCCATGCAGTACATTCATACTTAGTAGTGCAAGAACTAGATGTGGCATTTCTGTTTCCTCCCAATTTGGGGGAGAGGAAAATAGGTATAGTTTCAGACAGTAAATCAAAGTGAATCAAAATCATGTTCTTTCCACATGTTGTTAACTGGCACAGCAATTTATATACCTTAGTAAAAAATTAGCTCATTTAAAGCCACTCCCTCAGTCATTCTCCACTACCCAGGCCAGTAAATTCTGACCCTAAATTAAAAGTTAATATTGACTCCTTATGTAAGTATTACCTTCCAGATTTAAAGAAGCCTTTTGTTTCTCTAGCATGCAAGTGACTATGAGCATGAAATGTTGCTCTTTATTATGCTGATATAAATCTGGATAGGCTTATTTTATTTAATTATATTAGCAATAACAGAGAATCTAGTATCATAAATATCCTTGTATATTTATGGCTCTATTTCTGAAAACTTTAGAAAGAAGAGCTCAGACGTTTGCAACTCCTAGCTTTTGCAAGGTTTCTTTTTTTGCCTTGTGTTTATCAAAGGGAGGCATTATTTTCTGCTGTTAAACAAAGTAACAGCTTGTCGGTTAATAAAATCATGCAGCTAGAATTAGAGAGGTAAAGGCAAGAGGGATCAGTTACCACGGCAGAAATAAAGCTTAAAATTTCAGCTGTAGTATTCAAAATAGGCAGCTGTTAAATTCTAAATCAGAGGATAAGAGGCACAGAAGGGAAAAAAAAGAGTACGAACGTTGACACAAGAAATTCTTCATTCTGAAAATGAATGGGACTTAAGTGGAAAACACAATTAAATATTGTAGCATTAGCATTGCATCTCCAAGGTAATTCCTATTTAAACCACATTGTCTACAACAGCTGGGTGGGGTTTTTTTAGGTTGTCTCCTCAGTACTATTAGTATCACAGTAAGTTCTCCCCTGAAGCCTTTCCGGTCTGAAGATAGTAGCAAGCAGATTGCCCGCTGATCGCATTTAAAGCAAATCTTTATTTAATGATACTGTTTACTTTGCATGAGCATCTAGAGCAAAAATCAATTAAGTAGTAATAAAAACTCCTTCAATCCATCTTGCGTTGCAGGCTAACTTACTGGTTTAGTTGCTAGTGATCAAGTAAATCTACTTTATCACTATGAAAAGGACAATTGTTGAGAATTGAACAATGTTGCAGAGTAAAACCGGTAAGAATTTACTGTCTTCAGGTTAAAAAATTCAAATGTAATACTCTTCATGTGGAAACACTGGAAAGGTGTTCCCTTGAACACTGTATACTAAATTGAAAGCTTTCCCCTGTTTATTCAAAGAGTGACTCACACAGGCTCTCTGAGTTACCGCAGAACTGATAGGTGATGTTACTCAGAAGAAAGGTACCTTTGAAAACCTGAAAAGCTGCAGTATGAAAGGAAGCTGTCTTAGGGCAGGCTATTCACAGGTAACATTGATTATTCCACTGCAGGGTCTTTCTACTGGTTGCAGATAACCTGAAAATGGTCTTAATTTGATAAATCCGTTAACTGTGTGAAACAGTACAATTTTTATGTAAATATATTTCAGTCTTTGGATTTCTTACAGAACAATTTACTATGTTCATTGCTTTAGAGGCAACTGGGAGGTCAGACCATTTTCATAGACTCTTGCATCACAACATTTGCATTTCTATTCCAACTCAGGTACCTCTGTGGGCCATTGCTGTGTCACTGGCCATGCTGTAACTACCTGTGTGCATGAGCAATTTCTGAGAACTCAAAAACATGCTTAATATCAAAAAAAGTTGAGTATGACCTTTCACTTGCTTACAGGTAAGCCTGAAGTTTAGCACGTCATTATCTTAACACTTAGCATGCTCATAAGTGTTGTAATGTAACACTCCAGAGCATGCATATGCCTCACTTGCATGGTGTTTCCAGTGATGTTTACTCAACTAAAAATTAAGCACATGTATTAAAGCCTTCGCACAATCAAGTTGCAAGTTATCATTTCAGAGTTAGTTTTCCAGTGGAAGCATTGTTGCTTAATTTAAAATTCATATCCATTATTATGCAGCAGTTGCCATTTCCAATTCATTCCTATTGCAAAGATTTCTGCTCGTGAACTGTTTTGATAGATATAACGGGGTGCTGACCATGGGCTGGGTTGCTGGATGTCCACTGTCATGCCATGCAACCATTGACAAGAGACACAAATAGAGCTGAAGCGGRTTGGTTTGAAATTCAGATCGACATTCTCGATGTCTTTGTGCATAGAGTCCTTCATCTCAGATCAAAACCAGAGCACGGACAGAACACTTCACAGAGATAGACCTCTGTGACCAGACCTAGCTCCAGCCTTTATTCGTGTTGCTTCTCCTCTGCTTCTGATTTAACTGCTCCTCTCTGGCATCAGGTTCTTTCTCAGAAATCTCATTTCTCTGCAGTTCCAGCCCTTGTGTTTGACATAGTCAGATCAGACAACCGGTCTAGTCCTTCCTGCTCTCAGCTCAGGTGCACACAGCACAGCATGTACCATCTCATGTCTGCAAACTACAGGCCAAGCCATGTTCAGCTTCAGGCCAGAACACGTCCAGTGCAGGTGGATGCATCAGAGATCTAACCAAGAAAAAGGTGCGTGGGTGGAGACCATGGAAGAAGGAGGCCTTCTGCCCTAAGTCTTAACATTTGACCAAATTAGGCTGAAAACATATCTGAAAAAAACCCACATGTATATCTCAACTGAGGTTGCTAAACCTCAAATTCCTTCTTCCAAACATGAACAATATAAGCATTCTCAAAAGAAAAGTTCACCAGAATATTTCAGCATAGGTAAAATATAAGATTTCTCCCCAAAAGCTACTCAGGCATAGCTCAGCCATTCTGGGTGATTATGTATAGGTATATGTATATGTATATGTAAAAGAGAATATTTATAAGATATATATTAAAAATGTTTTAACTGAGACAGACATATATGCCAAAATACCACGTTGGAGGTATGTACACACAAACACACACATGTGTATGTATACATGTATTTAAAGAAGGTGCATGTATGTCTCTGATCTGGTAAATATCAGTCCAACTACACTAACCTTGACATGACTCTAACCAACAGAAAGAAGGGTCTCACAGCTTTCTACCACCTCTGTTACAGGCAAAACCTGCCAGACCTTCATTTCCTTTACTTCATTTTCTTTTCCTGCAGTCAAGGCAGAAGTTATAGAGACTTCACATCTTTTATAGGCAATGATAACATTTCATAAATTAATTAATTTATCTGGGCTAGCAGTTCAGTGCTGAAGGGTGGTGTGGTGCATTCCTTCCCCCCCACCTTTTTCCCTGGGTCACTCTGTGACCTCAGGAACTGCCAATAAACTTTGACCTTTGTGTAACGAGTTGGGCGGTGACGCGCCCCTTGACTATTCCCGGACCTCTTGCATGGCTGAAGTGGGGGAATGGCACTGACCATACCAGAACTCCTGTTTCCTAACCCAAGTGGGGGATGAAACTGGGGAGAATTCCTCATTCCCTGACACCCCATCTGAGACTTAACTCAAGTGGAACGGCAACCATTGTTGCTGAAATCCTGAGAATTTTCACGGATGACTAAAGCCAACCATCTTGCAAGTCTATAAACAGTGGTCCTAGGTGAGGCCCTTTGAGTTCTCCTGGACCACAGTGGGCTGCGCCCCGAGTCTCCCTCTGAGTGCGACGCCTCTCAGAGCTCGCAAACTCTCGAGTTTGTGATATTCAGAGGACCGCCGGGACCTGGGCTGAAACACTCCTCGGCCGAGACACTCCTCGGGGCTCAACCCTTCGCCCGTTGAGAAATGTCAAGACATTTAACATGAGTATTTCACAGACTCGAGGGGAATTTTTAACAGGTATACCTTTATAAATTTATCAGCTTTAGGCCTTTACAAATTTATCTAGCCTTAGGCCTTTACAAATTTCTCTAGCCTTGGACCCTTATATGTGAATTGATCTAGATCTTTTGTGTGTGTGTATTTGTGTGTATTGATTTAGATAACCAGTAATAAGCGTAATCTGTAATCGAGTCACTTTAGTAGATGTAGAAAACTTGATTACCTCACTTTGTAACTGCTAAATTAGTCAAAGATTAAGTGCTGTTAAAATCTTATGATCTGCCCTAAAACTGTGAATGAACTTTAGGTTGCTGCTAAACTCATATAAGCCCTTAGGCATAAACCGTTGCCCAGGTCTGAGACTAGGCGTAGATCCAGCAGCACCTAGACTCCTCTCTGAGAAGGAGTTTAGAAAGCAAGGGGGTCTACTCTGAACCTTGTGACTTAACGGGAGGGTGTCCTTATCCCTTTTGTCCTCAATCTCTGCACAAATCATTCCAACACAATTCTGACCTGATTTTCCCTGTGTATACTTAATCCATGCAATGAGTAATAGAGTGAACCTTGCCATCGAATTCTGTTAAGTCGCGCTTCTATAAATTTCTATTAAAATCACTTTTTGCTGATACCTTTGCCAGGGATTCTTTAAGTGGCCTCAAAACCACTCATTCACGACAAAGGGCAAAGCAACTCTGTCTGTTGCACCTGGGACCTTAAGCGAAGCTGTACTCTGAAAAGCAACAGTTTAAGTGCCAAGGAGGCCATCCGGCAGCATGTTTCTACTCAGAGACACCCAGTACATCAGATGAGACTGACCTAAGGGTGCCTGGCAAAATCAGTGTTGATTGTTCTTTAAGGTGTTTCCTGTTACACAGCACCAATGGGTTGACTGTAAGTGAAAGAAAGAATCATCTTCCTCACATGTGATGGAACATGTTAGCAGTATCTCATATAACTGAAAATGCTAATGCTAGAAAAGTGAGAATCGTCATGCAGGGTCAGGTCTGACGCCTGTCTTGTCCCAGCTYCTGCATGAGTGAGAGACCAGCACCAGATGTCTCCAAGGTCAATGATAAGACTGCATGCTCTAAAGTAGCCTGCTGCAAATATAGGTATCTGAGTTAGCGCAGGCAAAGCACATTAATTACCTGGATGGCAGCATTTCTTAAGAGATGCACCAGGAAGGCAGCAGCTTTAATTAGATGCTAAAAAGTTAGTCACCAGCAAACTGTTTACACAAGTGCAAAACCCAGACAGGAGCATACTTCATTCTATCAAACTGTTTCTTTCTACAATTTCTAAGGGAAAGTAGATATCACACAAAAGAAAAGTGGCAGTTCTCATTCAGATCGCGCTTTTGCCATCAGAGGTATTAATAATCCAGAGGTGATAAGCATATGAGCAATCCAAACACATGACTGCATCTTCACACAGAAATTTTTGTTTTCCATGTTGTTTGTGAACAAGTTTGCTTTATCGCTAGAAGTCTCTTATGATACATTTAATAAACAAAAGCTCTATGTATCTGATGTTCACCAACATTTGCTACACAAAAAGAAGATTCCCTTTTTGAACATTCAGTGTGTGCAAAAATATATATATAAAACCAATGATATACAGAAAAAGTACATAAAGACTACATAGTTTGTTTTATTATGTTTTGCCATATTAACCCATAGGGAAAACCTAAAGTCTTCTCTGGAAAAGGCAACACATCATTCTCTTCTCATTGCTCTGATTCCAACGTGCAAGCTTCCCAGCCAAGTAGGTCCCTTAGATACTGTTTGCTGGTGCCACTCCAATCACCGAAAACTGATGACATGGTCATCAGTTGCCAGCGCTTTTTTTGTAACACCAACTACAGGTCCCATTCAACTTCCATTCATGCTGACATTAAACTCAGGGGAACCTGAGATTGACTCAGAGGAACCAAGAATAACAAAGGAAATATCTGTGTAAGAACATTGTTACCTGTTCTGGTTTCTTTGGCTCCATTGTTTATTATATGGAATCACTTACTGGAATCCTAACATAGTGCAATCTCCAACCCACAGGCTTGTACCTTCTTGTCTATGTTTTTATTGCCACAAAACATTTAGGYACTTGTCTTGATTTACAATTCTTAATCTTAAGGCAACACCTGGGCTATTAAGATTTATCTATATGCAGCACTAAGCAGGGCACAGATTTACTGCACGGAGACGTTTCAGATTTCTTCACAAGGGGAAGTATACTCAAACTTGGGCAACGTAGACAATCAATAGAAAAAAAAAGATTATTTTTCCTCATATTCATGCRCAAAATAAATGTAACTGTAAATGTAATTTAATTTAAATTACCATTCCAGTTAGAGCCTCAAGCTTAGATCTTGAAAAAAAACTACCTTAGAAACATTTAATTTCTGTTAGGCTCTCCAATTTGTTTCAATTCACAAGCAGTTTGAAGCATTCACATTTGCAGTGATGCCCAGGAGGCAGGAGAAAAAGAATCGAAAGATCACTTAAGTAAGGGACAAGTTAGGTAAGGGACAGAGGGAGGATGAAGCAGCAAATGTGGTGGCAGTAGTCACAATGAAAGGCCACAGTCAAACTCAAGTAAAATTTGCGTAGGCATCTTAATGAGGGGTTTGTCCGGAAAGGAATTGCAAGCTGTCAGTGGGCTAAGTAAAGGTTTCTGGAGAATGACTTTTCATGCATGAAGATTGTTGAGGGAGAGGGCATGAAACGTTTTCAAACAATCTTCAATGGTCAGATGGCACAGGCACCCGGCAGAACTGGCATGTTGGCAGCAGATAGGAGGTGGTTGGTTAGGTAAGGACAGGACACAGGGAGCCCTGAGGCGTGCTGTCCAGGAAAAAGAAGGGACAATGAGGACATGCAAAAAGAGAGGTGACATGGTGGAAGCAATGTGACAGGAAAATTATTTCTCCAGCAGTTTATTGAGGGTTTACTGGAAAAATAAAGCATTTGTCAAAGTCAGAGTAGAAGCTGTATTTGCCAAAGCCTTCAACCTGTCAGATGATCAGATCATTTTAAATGCCCCAAGCCAGCAAGGTCAGAGTTACAGCAATCACGTCCTACCTCTACTAGGATAAAAGTTCGTAGGTCCCAGCTGTAGGAGTGCTTGCTTCCCAGGCTGTTCGTACCATCAGTGACTTGAAGGCGACTCACTGAAAGGCTGAGAGATATTCAGATTTTAATGCTTGTGTGAGTGAAGTCAGTCACCCAAAGCAGCTAAACAAGTGGCCAGATTTTCAGCATTGTTGCCTGTAACAGCCCAAAATCGGTTGTCCCCAAAAACAAGGCTACTGATTTAGTTTATCTAAATAGGCTTTTTCCTTTAGATCGTTAAGGCTTTGCACTGTCCTGAAGGTGCATTCGATACCCAATGTTGTGGCTCAGACCCCTCAGTAGTCACTCCCCTGCTATGTGCTCTGTGCAAGAAATCCAAATGATCTTGCCTGGAACAGCTGAATCTCCTTTTTTAAAACAAATAGGCAGTTCCTTGAATCTCCAGGAAAAACATCCTAAAAGACTGGTTTGCTTTATATTGGGCATCTGCATTTTTCCCTAGGCCAAAATACAGATTTCCTTTTGTGTTTTGAAACACCATGCAGAGCTTGTGCAGAATCAGTGTGTCAGGAGTTCATCTGCTCCTCGTGGTTCTAATCTATAGGAGATATTAAAAATCTTTTCAAAGTTAAATCTGTTTTCCCTATCAATGTATTTTTGCCTTCATTTCATATTAACACTCAACTGCTGATGAATGCCCTATTGTGCTTGATGTTTTACAGCCATGATCAGACAATATTCTTTGCCCAAAAGGGCTTATTATCTTGGTTTCATGACAAGATACAAACAGGGAAATAAAGCACAGATAAAGGATGTGAGAAGGAGTAGTGAGAATGAAACAGGTGAACCATTCACAGATAATCACAGATCACTGCCTGCCTAGGTACCAAGTGCCCTGTGAAATGAGAGTTTAGCATCCCTGTAGCTTTTCTAGTGGTGAACTTAGAATATGGAGTGTATTGTTTCTCTTCAGCTTTCACTGTAATCTTCWCTGCTGTTTGCAGCCAAGGTCCTCATGTGTTCAACCTGTGGCTAACACACRACAAGATGCTGCCTTTGCTGCTGCAATTTCAAGCTTCTCTGAAAGAGACTGATCTGATTTGCTGTACAATTAAAAGATTCCCGGTTATGCCGTTGCTCAAAAATGTCTGTGTCAAGATGCATTGAACTTGATGCATCCTTTTGTACACCACACACAAACCCATTCAATATCTTCTTCCTTTCCATGCCATCAGGCACGGTGCTGTTCTGCTGTTCTGCTGTTCTAGCAGCAGAGGCTAACTGCCATTGTCCCTCATCAGGGCCCTCTCACAGGTAACAATTTATATGTTTTGGCTACAGTCTATGTTAAGCTTTTGTATATAAACTGTTTATAAAGGGCTAATGTCTTTTCAATGTTTCAATCAGTTGTTAATAATTATTATTTACTGCTAATGCCTAACCAAGCATTAAATTTTTTGTACCTGTGGCATATACTCATCAGTACTATCTTCTGCAGCATCCTCATAACCGTGTTACTAGGTACTTATGAAACTCCCTTCAAATATTAAACTCTTTCAGAACTACTTGAAATGGGCATAAATTGGAATTGTAAAGAATTTCCTCTTGCTATTCATGAGCCAAATGCAGCTTTCATTATTCTATGACTAGCTTGAATGCTCTGTTGAAGGAAGGCATTCCCCATCATCAGCAACCTGTCTTTCAATTTGAAGTGTGTCTGATGACATACTTTTGAACTGAACATTCATCTTCCTAAATTAACTTTAATGTTCTTCACTTAAAATCAGTGTGCTGAACACCTTAAAGAAATGGTGAATATTACATTTCCATTTAGTGATTTTAAAAGATTGTGTTTCAGTCACTGCCACTTTTGTCTGTTGTAGATAATATAGCATTCACTCTGTGGGGGGCATCTGTGCAGTGAGGTACTAACAACGCCAATGAGAAAATGAGACCTTGACACTTCATTAAGCCATCTCAGTCTGAGAACAGCATTTCCAGTGTCTTTAACATTTTCCACAAGTCAGCTATATTGCTCCCATCCAGCACCTTCTCAACACAATGTTATAATTTTGCAGTTTTGACACATCTAGTATGTAGTTACCGAAAACCATCCTCGCATGCTTTTGACTTCAGTGATCTCCATTTGACTTTACCTGTCTGACTGGGGCCATTTAGTCCAGCTCTGTGGAAGACTGATTCCTTGCAGGGACCACAGGTATGACTTTACACACAGCCTGGTATGAGATGCTGAGCCAACCAAAGCTTTGAGGTGGATCTGCCTTGTCCCTTTCCCTAAAGAAGCTCCCTAAAGAAGATCAAAACCTTCAAAAAGCCAAGTATGATCTGAGTAAAATCTAGGCAAATAAACACAACTTACTAGCGAAGCCCAATTAGATTAGCCCAACCAATTAACCCGACAGAAAATAAAAATAGTTTATATTTGACTTTCTCCCTCATTGCCATGTTCTGGCAGCAACTCTTGCTTCCAGACTTGCTTTCAGATTAACTCAATGTCTTTCTGATTTGCAGCAAGCAAGCCCTGCACATTCACCTCTGGTCCTTGTGAAGTCCTGCAGCCCCACCTGAGGCCTGTTGGTTGCTCTGAGCTCTTCAGTGCAGTTCCGCAGTCTGTGGGCTGGGGGCTTCTGGCCTCAGGTGGTGCTGTATGGCCCTGCCATAGGACCTTATCTTCCTTAACAATCAGTAACTCCACAAGAAAAGTTGCCATCTCCTTCTGCCTTCTAGAAGGTCTTCCTGACCCACTCTTCTTAGCCCATGTCTACACTTAGAAGCAGTATGGTATTGTAAGGAAAGATCTGTAAAAACAAATTGGTGCTAGGACCCAGAGTGCACAAGATATGTATTTGGAACAAAGATGTTCTAGAGTGGAACATCTAGAGCATGTAGAACACTTTTGGAACAAAGGTGTTCTACAGTAGCTCTAATTTGGTCCCATGGACAGGATACCCATGAGTGGAATAAGCATAGCTTCCAATTTATATTTTCATTCAAAAGGAAAAGTTTGCATTCTCTGAGGCTGGTCTGTGATGCAAACCAGTAAGACAGGCAGAGTGGGAGGTCTGCTTCAAAAGTGCTCTCCTGATCTGATCTAAACCAGTMATGTAGATGCACTGAGGCGAATCTCCCCTAATACAATTGTGAATAATAATAATAAAAACATTGACATATGGCCTAAACCAATTTTGAACATTGTTGTCCAGTAGCAGAACAATGGATCCATCAACAAATTTTGTACAACTCTTGTTTTCTTCTGAGTTGTACAAATGTGCACAACTACAGAATGAGCAAAGGTTCATTTTATATCAGTGAGAGAATGTCTCTCTATGGTCTATTTTGTTGCTAAAAATGTAGGATTGGGATTGTAGAAGGTAGTGTTCTTACATTGTATGATAAATTCAGTACACCTTTAATAAGGAATTTCCAGTATTGTCAGAAAACACAACTATTGTATTGCAATTCTGCAACAATATTACCTCTTCTTCTATGTCTAAGTCAATTTTACCACTCTTAAGAAAATAAGGGTTAGTTTTAAAGATAATTGATACTGCTAGCTTCAAATATTGTGTAAAACACATACCAACTAATCTAAAAGCAGTAAACTGAGATTCTCAGTGATTATGTAGGAATTCTGGCATTCCTAGTGTAGTATCAGTTATTGTATTCAGCAAAACAGGAGGAGGTTGAGGATTTTTCTTTTGTTAATCTTGTTTTTATTGCAAGATGCTCAGAAACACTTAAAGAGTTCTGCTCAATAAGCAGTGAGGGGTACAGGTGCATACCTGAACTATACAATCTTTAAGCACATTTCCTGGCACAAATGTAATCCCAATACATAATATGGAAATGATACTGAAGATAAAATCTGTATCTACTCTTTTGCTGATGCAGACCTGAAGAAACTACTAAGAACAGAGGAGGAAGAGGAAAAAAAGTTGGAGTAGAGATGAGCTGGAAGCAGAGCTTTTAACTGATGATACACATCGCTCTATTTTTCCGTTTTGCCTCATCTGGTGTGATGACTGAGGTGAGTGTGATCAGCTCTGGAGATGAAACTAGAAACTCCAGTCTATGAGCAAATCTGAGACTTAGCAAGACTGAGGAAAGCGGGGAGACGGAAAAGTAAGAAACCTGATTGTCTGTCTTATCTACCCACCTGCCTTCAGCAGAACCCCATCAGGGCAAGAACTGCAAGTGCAGTCATCTATTTTATAGTAAGCGTTACAAATTTAGCCAAGGGTTTTCCAGCAGCACCGAGCTGTCATTAAGCACTTGCCAAGTAAAACTTCCTTGGAATTTTAAGGAGAGTAATTTATCCTGATAACAAAATAAAATTAAATAGTAACCATTTCAAAACAAATGTAATAGAAAATGTTTTGGATTTTGTTTTGGTTTGGTTTTTTCCCCACTTTAAACCTTGATGACACATTTCGAATAGATTATAAATCTATTATTTTATGACTTGATAGAATGTGTTGAAAAACATACTTCAGGAAGGGTTAAGTCCTTTCTTTGTTTGAGGCCTTAACAAGTTTGAAACATAATTTTTAAAAGTATAATGGCATTGCAAGACATTTTAATCTGATGACTTAGGGGTTTTGATTTGTCAGAAAAGGATTACTGGCATTGAAATTTTGCACACCATACTGAAGGATGAAAAACTCACACACGTAATATGAATTAGTTATATCCTCACAGTGCATTCATGATAGGGTTTAAAATAAACCTAGTATTACAACAGTTTAAAACTCCTAGAGACAGCCATCTATAGAAAATGTGKAGAATATGGTCAGTAATGTCAGGACTCTTGTCAACGAGCATTAATCATACATGAAGTCTGGGTTGCTCCTGTGTGTACTTAAAGAACATGCTGATGTGCACTGTTGAATTGAAGAGTCTCAGCTACCAGTGTTCCCATATAGAGAAATTATTTCATACAGGCAGATTACCAGACAAAATTTCTTGGAATATAACAATTTTAAAGCCTTACCATATTGAAGGATATTGTGGACTACATGCTAGTATATATTTGGTGGCACTTTTACATGTATAATCATTGAGAATCTTATAGCTTTGACTGAATTTTTGAAGATTTTTTTTTTTAAATCTAAAAAATCTGCAGTCCTCCACTAAAAACTACCATTCCTGAAAACTACCATTCCTGGAGGTGTTAATGTAGAACATGCCAGAACTTTTTTTCTTAGGAAGAAATTGAGGATCATTTACTAATTCTGCTTTGGTTACTGGTTGCTTTTGAAGGAAATTATTTTTAAAACACACCTGTCCATCCCTATCCAAAGCTTGTTGGAGAAAATGGAGAATCTCCCATTGATCTCCCCCATTTTGTAATCTTGTCTTCAGCGTTGAATTGCTTAAACAAGAAGTTTTCCCTTTTTGAGCCAGTTGATGAGTCTGCTCAAGTTATTGAACCACTTCTTCAATCACAACATAATGACATACTCTTCATGTCCCCCTATGCAAGTCTTGTACATTAAAAAGAGAGAGGCAAGGTTGTAACTCACAAAGTAGAATAGAGAATAGGAGAGGTAGTGACATAGCAGAGCATCTCAGAGCTTAGAGCCTGGTAAACAGATGTAGAGTTGAACTTCTAATGGTAATGGCAGTTCACATGTTTGGAAAGAAGCCTAGAAGGTTGCAAACCAGACTGAAACATAATTCAACGATAACTAAGTGTACTGGTTTGTCTGGGATAGAGTTAAATTTCTTCATAGTAGCTTGTATGGGGCTATGTTTTGGATTTGTGCTGAAAACAGCGTTGATAATACAGGGATGTTTTCGTTACTGCTGAGCCGTGCTTGCACAGAGTCAAGGCCTTTTCTGCTTCTCACCCCACCCCACCAGCGAGTACGCTGGGGGTGCACAAGGAGTTGGGAGGGGACACAGCCGGGACAGCTGACCCCAACTGACCAAAGGAATATTCCATACCATATGGCATCATGCTCAGCATATAAGGCTGGGGGAAAGAAGGAGGAAGAGGGAGATGTTCTGAGTGATGGCGCTTTGTCTTCCCAAGTCACCGCTACGCGTGATGGAGCCCTGCTTTCCTGGAGATGGCTGAACACCTGCCTGCCGATGGGAAGCCAGTGAAGGAATTCCTTGTTTTGCTTTGCTTGCCTGCACGGCTTTTGCTTTCCCTATTAAACTGTCTTTTTCTCAGCTCACGAGTTTTTGTACTTTTACCCTTCTGATTCTCTCCCCCATCCCAGCGGGGGAGAGTGAGCGAGCGGCTGGGTGGGGCTGAGCTGCCCACCAAGGTTAAACCATGACACTAAGGCAAAGCTTGGCAAGACTAACATGTAGGAGGCAAGCAAGCTGAAGTCCTGATCTACTCTGTAAATGAGACTCACTAACAGTTTCATACAGGCTGCAGCAACATAGAGAACCTGATTTTTTCCCTAGCTAAGCCTGCAAACGTAGAATACCCTTGGCTAGTGAGGGCCCTTTTGTTTCCATGCACGCTTACTTAGATCTGGAAGCTGTAAGTCACAATGAGTCTCTTGGCAGGGCTGAGTTTTGCTATACAGCCTCCCAGACTGATCCCACTCTCTCCAGCAGACTCAGGTCTTTCTACATGTGCCTATGCAGACACGTTGAGAAAAACACATTTGATGTTCATCAGATTGTCAGCTAGAAAGAATAAGCCTGTCTTTGTGGATTTATACCGATAGGGTTTTATTGCAAGAACTATCTTTCTCTCTCCTTATAATTACAAGGGAATACTGCAACAGGATCCTGCTGTTCTATTGCTTAACACTATTCTGCTGTTTCTACCACGAATGCTAAATTCATTGCTCTCTCAGGAAGCCCTGTTCTTTCAAGCAGCTCTGGCTCTCCCAATTTTCTCCCTCTATCGTATTTTAGGCTGTCTGTTTGAAATCTGTAATCACAATAGCAGATGAAAAAAGTCTCAAACCCTGCATTACAGTTAAGACAGACTGTGTCATTAGCACTTGAGTCAATGCTCGGTGCTAAAATATGTAATTTTCTTTGTGCATGCTCAGACCGTCACCATCTTCAGTGTGGGATTTCAGTTCAATATCTGATCTTTGTAATATCTCCAGATTTACAAGGGTGCACATGACACAGCTGCTTCTCTGCAGCAAAGCTCGTTCTGAACAGGGTGCGGTATTTAAATGAACAAACATTTTGGATCTCAGGGTAGCATAGAGAAGCTGTATGAATGTTTGCATGGCTAATGAGAATAGTGTCATGGCCCTAAGGCCACCAATAGTCTTAATTGCCCTGAATAACTTCATTTGGGGCCCCCACCCCATATGCTTTGTGCAAGGGCCTAGGGGTCCGTTTAAGCTTGGTCCCAGGCCCCAAAGCCTTGCCTGAACTCACCGTGAGGGAGCAGCAGGAACGGGGGCTGCCCCACACAGCAGGGGTGGGACGGGGTGCAGGGTGGCTCCATTATGGACCTTGCCAACAGGCAGGATAGGGCTGGTGGCAGCAACAGGCTCTTGCCAGCCCAGGGACAACCAGGACAGCACAAGGGGACAGGCGTGGCCTGGGTCACTCCATCAGGGGCCTGGGGTTGGGGCTGGGGACAGGTGCTCAGTGGGGTCAGGTGAGGCTGCTCAGGGCAGAGAAGGCCATTTCATGCCCTCAGGATCTTGACAAGTAGAGGGGCTCAACTGCATATTGCTCATTTTCTCTGCAAACTATTTCTCAAACTCAAATTCACTACTTTTACTGTCTAAAAGTCGCATACAGGATGTATTCTCATCTTCGTGATGAGTATTGTCCCATCAGAGATGACTGCTCCCCATGGAGCCTAATGATTGCAATACAGAGAAAAGGGCATAAAAGCAGCTAACCACTTAAGTAACCATAAGAAACATATTAGTAAAGTTTGATTTTATCATCTCCCTTTTATATGTGTTTAAAATCATATCCTATTTCACAACTAGTCTTGATGCCACCAAAGTCAGCTGAAATTCAAAGGGGGAGATATAGACTTTAAAGATAGGATATCATAATGTAATGATACAATGTATAGACTTGATAATTTTATTGGGGGGGGAAAGTTAAAATCTCTGTGAAACAGTATTGAAACAATGTTCCGTCTGTAGGAAACTAAAAACGAAAGAACTTGCATATTAAGAGGGAGTAAGGTTTTCTTTACACTGAATTTATAATTTGAGCCAGAGCAACCTGAAGGCATATTATAGCACTAACTTTATCACTGCTCTAAGCCAAATATCCCATTTATTGTGCATACAGGAGACTGACCACAGCCCAGGTTCAGCAGACTAGGGTTAGAGGAGAATCCGATGAAATTGAGCAATGAAAATAATGGTAACACAAGCCTGCCACCAACCACTGTAACTTATTTTATATAAAAATATATTTAATTAATGCTTCCCTCACATCCATGTCTACGATACCCTTATTCCCCATCCAGTCCTACAAGAAGAACCACACTTTAATTTTTAACRGTTTTCCATATGTTATGAAGGGTAAGAGTTCAAGAATCCCATGGAAACATACTACTAAACCAGAGTGGATTGCACTTCTGAGGCTCCTCCTACTTCTTCTCTTTGAATAAAGAGGTGGTTCATTCCTCTTTTACTAACATAAAGTTCACCATACAAAGTGGGGGGAAAAAAAATCATAATGTAACCTGGTCAAATTAGGGGTCCCTAGCCACCTCCCAGCCTACCCACCAGTTTCAGTGGCCCTAAGAAGGAGACGGAGCACTGTGGCTAGGGGAGCCGTGGGGCGCTGCCACCCCGCGCCTGAGCCGGACAACAGCGAGGCTGGATGCTGGTGCACACTAAGGGACTATACACAGATTCGTGTATTAACTGAGTTTATTACATGCCTGCCACTGTGGGTTATTCAACATCATGATGCACCTTCAGTCAGGTGTTCCCATATTCTTTTATACCCTACAATGCCTACCTGAGTGGCTGTAGGAAGGCTGTAGCCTGCTGCTTCAGATGTGCGTATTTTGTTGCACAGCGACAGCTACCATCCCAAAGTACAGCTATCTTTTCCACCCCTCGATCTCACAAGTTTATCAGTTAGGACTGATTGAAACTCAGCAACTGTAACTGGCAGCGGCAAACCAACAGTGAAGCAGAAATTGAAATGGAGCTCGTAGGGAAAATTTTATTATTGCAAAGGGTGAGCATAGCTCGCACACAATTGTAAACAAGTATCTTAGGCCCCGACTTGCCACATGACAGTAAAATGAGCTGCTCAGTTCAAGCAGTTTGAAAAGCCAGGAATAAGCTGTCATCATTTCATTTTACTAAGCCTTGTAGATTTGTCAAGCCTGTGTTTCCCAGCAGACCGCACAATCCATTTTATAGAACGATGGGGCTTCCCAGGAAGCCGGGCACAGCCTGGCCTGCCCTGTTCTGCTACACTTTCTTTGGATTTTCACCAGCAATGCACGTAATTGACATTGAGTCCTTTTACAAGAAATTAATCCACTGAAACCCCGCTTCCAGCCATTGGAAACACTTCTGGTTAAGGGCCCCGGTTACTGGCAAGGCTTGTGCTGGACTGAAACACACACTGATGTTTTTTTCCCTGCTACCTCCAGTCTGCTACTCACAGTACAGACTCTGCTCTGCGCTGTGTTAGTTTGCTGCATCCATTTTAAAGACTAGATTGCCTGAATTCTCCATCATTATACTCCAAATCCATGAGCAAAAAGGGGAACACACCTTTTATGCAAAAGCAAGAACTTAATTTTAGTTTAATTAAATTCTAAGCCATTTAATCAAATAACTATTTTTAGTCCAGTTACAATGATACTTACAGAGTTCAAATGAAATACAGTTAAAAATGACATACAGACAAACTTCCTAGAACCTACCCCTTTCTCTGGTACTGTGCTCACCCGTGCACTGCCCCTCTGGGTATGAAGGTTGATGGCTTCAGGCCGTGGGCAGGGAGTTACAGCACAGTCAGCATCTCCTCTCTGGCAGGGGTGGGATGTTGATTCCTCCTTCTCAACCCAGGATCTGTGGCTGGGGTCATTTCTATGTTTGGTAACAGCATCTACACTCTGCTCTTTCTTCCTTAGTCCGTGATACCATGTTACAGCCGCATTTGTGTGTTTGACATATGTTATATACTAATTCTTTGTTCTCTTCCCTTACCACTAGAACTGGTTTTACCCAGCTGCCAAGGTTGCTTTCCTCTGATAACCAATAATTGACCAGTGCTGAGCTGTTCAGGGTCGTCGGTCTGCTGATAAGATCCTGTGCCTGTGCTTTAAAGCTCCTGCTCTGATCCCATGCCTGTGGTCCTTTATGCTGCATTTTATTTGAGGGTCATAAGTAATTCATTCTACACATAATAACTGCTTGCTATTGCTATGTGTTAAGTACAGATAACAATAAGTGTTATGTCAGACAGTTGTACAAAGCTAAGCAAACACTAAAACAAGGTCAGTAATAGTTACCTGGTCATTAGCTAATTACTGTTACAACAAAAAAGGTAAACCAAAACTTCAAGGAAACCAAAACAAGTTCAGAAATCCCAGAAATACTTGTTGGTACAAATAGAGAAGAAAAGCATCTAGCTCACTTCCCTTCCTCTGAATAGAAAAAAAGAGCTAGGGGAGATAGAAATAATCAGTCCCCAAAGCGCTCAGAGCTCCAGCATTCCCCAGGAGTAGAAAGACACTTGCACATGCAGTAGGATCAGCTGAAGAAAGAAATTCTGCCAATGTTGAAAGAGCAGGACAGGATTTCTCCCTCTATTAAAATTAGATTGGAAGAACTTAAAATCACGTGGAAAAGTTACATGGCCTTTCTCACCAGTGATATTCACTGCAATACAACATATGAAATCCAGGTCACCCTCCTCCCAGGCCAAGAAGCAGCTGGTTAAATTAGTGGCTGCTATGTTGTTTCTAGGTCTCTGAAAGATCCTGGTGCTTGTGGCCCATCGATGTGACTGGCAATGAAACCCCAGGGCTTCTCATAATAGATGTTTCCTGTTCCCTCTAGAAAGGGAAATGGTGGATTAAGCTTTAGTCTTGCAGGGAAGGTCAGGCCTTGCTTACTCCTAATTCTTCTGTCGATCCATTTCAAAACGGGTTCACACTGGGCACTCCAAGAGGTTGGGTGTAGCAAGGCCCCTTTGCTACTCCTGTACCAAGTTTGAACAGTGCAGTTGCTTGATGCTTGGAAAACGTCTGTTTTCTGCTCTTTTTCGGTGTCTGAATATTATGTAGAGGGCTTGAGCAAATCTCAGTGCCTCCCTGGCAAGGCTCAGGGAGGCTGCCTGATCTTTTCATAAGCATTTAAAGGTACTCCAGAAGACAGATCAGAGAGGCCCATATTGCTGTACCTCCTGTAGGAACACTGTGCTAGGTGTCATACCGAGGTCTTACATTTCTCAGTTGCTAAAAGAGCTGGTAGCAGGTCCTACCTTTTAGGTACACATGATAAAACATATCAGGTTCAATGCATCGCCAGTCTAGCTCTGTGGCAGATCTGACAGAAGAGAGGAAAACGGTTTCACAGGAAGCTCTGAAATTTAAAATTCTTAGCTTACAAAGTGGAGCAATTTTGCATTCATTTTGTTTTGTTTTGTTTTGTGAAGGATTTTTATTTTTAAAGCTTTTTCTCAGTTATTCAATTTGTTTCTCTTCTTCTTATTTCCCTTTCATCTTTTCACCACTGATGACTGGCGTGGTAATGAAAAACACATTTTATCAATTTGGGGATTTTCTAACAACAACAAACCCCCAAACGTTTTGATGAAATAAGACTTTATTATGATTTCTATTTTTTTTAAAGAAACAAACCTATTCTGTAGATTTACTGGCATGCTCTGGTGATTCAATTTGAAATGTGAACAAAACAAAGAATCCAGGGTGAGAAATAAGAAATCATGCTTATGTACTTGGTACAAGGTTTTCCAGCTCTTCCATTTGAAATCAGTTGCTGGTGGGCATTACTGCTTGCTGTTACCTCCTTTGACCCTCTCTTAACCTCCAGTTTTCCTCTTTCTGATACAGCTAAGAAAGAGAGACCTTTCAAATCCAAGCACTCATGTGGCACATATTGTGTCATGGCTACTATACATGAGCATACATACATATATTTAGACTTAGTACTTACTCCCAAAGCTCATTATTTTCTAAATTAGGCTCCTTCAGGCTCCAGTCCAACTCTAAACTCCCAGCTGCAGCAACCATTGCATAGCACATTAGTCAACCCTCCTTCGCTTTTTGGTTCCAAGGGAAAAATCAGTCACTGCAACAAATCTACAATTGCTCAAATTGGAGATTACACACAGAGGTTCCTGTTGCCCTCCTTTTGTTTTTCTCCCAGGGCATGTCAAGACCGCTAACTAATTTTCTAGGAATAGAATTAATTGCATGGGCCAGAGAAAAGTCTCTCAAATCTATTTTCCATATGATGAGGAAAGCTTCTCTGTAAGTAGCAGAGGGCTCACTCCTCTTGGAGCTTGGAACAACATCCTTCTGTTGCCAGATCAGAGGACTTTGAGAAGCCTTCAATATAGATAAGTTTCACATGTTATCAAGGTTTCCAGGAAAACAAAGCATGGCCCCGTATAGTAGCAATCCACACAGTAGCAAAATGTGAGGTTTTAAGTCTGGGTGGAAAGGATATTTTTGAAACTCTTGTGTCAAAGGCTACAATGAAGAGTAAATTTCAGCTGGTTTGGAATATCTTTTAAAAAAGATATTCCATGTTTTTAGGCTTTTCCCATGGCTATACACCATTTTCTAACTGGAAAATTAAAACATGATCTCACTGGACACATCTGGAGGTAATTTGCCCTACCTTCAAATGCCAAATCTTAAGGAACATAGATGCCCAAGTATCTTTACAAGTAGAGGAAAAGGGAGAACAACATGATAAAGCAAATTCTATACAAGAAACTGAGCAGGTTAAATCAAAATCACTGTTGGAAATTGGCTCCAGCCAGTCATTGCAAATCAGATTAATCTCTTGTATAGGCATCCAATATCCTCAGCTCTTCTACCAAGCCTATTCATATAAAAGCCCGCTTACAGATCCAGCTACAGAAAACATGGCACAGGACTGCTCCACTCGAGAGAGAGCTACTTTTGCAGACCCCCCTGCAATGTGCCGCTAACCGGTTCAGTTCTGGGACTCAACTTGCCCCTGAGTCACATGTGAATGACATTAAGACACTACCATAGCCTGACCCAATATACTTCAAGCCACAGAGATGCCAGTTGGGAAACACCACGCAAATCAAGTTTCTTTCCCTACTGAACAAGAACATCATTATCAAACCAAAGCTCACTACAAAAACTAGAGACTGACACTTTAYTCCTGTGCAATTCACACACCCACCCTATGAACAGCAACAAGCTCTAGTCACGTATCCAATCAAACCTGGACAAATTTCTAGTACAGCAGCAAAAATTAGGAGACAGAATTATGGATAAATTTAGATTTAAATTTATGTATACTGAAATGTCTACAGCTGTATTGTCACCTTCCCTTTTAGGTTTCTATCCCACTAAGCCTTTTCAAATGCCCCAGGCAAAGTTTGGCACCAGGCCATAGCCTGATGCGTAATGGAAGAACTTCATAGCTATCTGCATGCTACCAGTTGCAACACTGGGGCCTCAGTGCTGGAAAACGGAAACAGCAGTTCTGTGTATAAAATGATGAAAATGAAATCGACCCATAGGTGCCTCAGATGGGCGAAATGCAGAAAAACAAAACATCATGAGCAAAACTCCTGTGATCTTAGGAAACCACATGCAAACTTTTTATAGCAAATTTTTATCTCAATTGTATCCATTAAGACTTGTTCTTTCCATGTCTTGCACAACGTTCCTTCTGCTTAAAAAAAGAGCAAATGGCTTCTCACTATCCCTTAAAGGAGCGGTGACTCTCACTCCAGACTGAGCTGCTCAGGGAGGGGGGAAGAAATCTATTTTCTGTTAAATACACACCTACAAGAAAAGTGATAAAAGAGTGTGGTTGTAGAAAGCCAAGTCTGTATATTTGCCATGGAAACAGCAGTTATAAGAAACACAGTGATGGGAGGAATATCAACTGTCACTTCAGTCTGATATTTCCAGCATGCAGACATAGCAAACTGTAGGCTACTTCGCATGCAGCTTGATAGACTCGTCAGTTCTATTACCTTGGTAATTATGGGTTGTTTCTGGCTGCTGCTTTTGAAATGTCCTAGGTATCCTTTACTATAGTCAGGAAATATAACGAATGAAATGGGGAGGAGAAAGCAATGGTGGAAGGGGCTCTCAACTTACGCTGGACTCCCACCTCATTTTTGTGAGGCCAGCAGTAGCCCTGATGCACATTTCATTTACTCATCTGCCTGCTTCTTTACATCCTGGCACAGGCACACAGTACAGGGAAGGAGAGAGACTTCTTTGGAGACCCCCTGGAGATAAGCAGTGTAGGCTTTACTCTGGTGGTTTACTTTTTGAAGTTTTTTGTTTCATCCATATCAGGAAAAGTTTGAACTTAAAAGCCCCTCTGAGCTCTAAGAAAGCTCAATCGAAGTTGCAAATCCAAATTTTAGCACAGGGTTCCCTTTCCAGACCTGTCACTACTTCTGTAGTTGTCATCTCTCTGTTCTTTGCCTCTTTCAGTTACCTTTCCTTTTGATGCCCTGTTCCCCTTCAGTCGCCTCTCTCTCACGTCATT
This sequence comes from Oceanodroma leucorhoa, assembly GCA_030449065.1. Taxonomy (NCBI): domain Eukaryota; kingdom Metazoa; phylum Chordata; class Aves; order Procellariiformes; genus Oceanodroma; species Oceanodroma leucorhoa. The sequence goes on from JASVER010000020.1 coordinate 2,689,518, forward strand.
ATTCTCTTCTTTTTGCTACCAAAGCTGTAGTGGAAGCATCCCGATCTCCCTTCTCCTCCCTACTGATGTGAACAAAACCCCAGCCAAACCAGGGAACCATTTTTGCCAAAAGAAAGAGACACACATGCTGAATACAGTCTGTTAGCACTAGACTCTGCAAACCAGAGATGATTCACCCTCCGGAGGAATTAGCAGCACTTGATGACCTGCCCATAATAAAAATGCCAAGGGGTTTGGCTGCTTCCAGTGTTCAGGTAAATGCTGCTTTTCCAGTCTCTTGCAGCACTGCTGTTCAGGAGGGTTGATCACTCCTTGTGGAGCCACCTTCAGCTGTGAGAAAGCAGCCCAGCACAGATATGAATGTGTGCTACCAATAGAGGAAATTTTTACTGCTCCGGTCTTTTGTCATGGCCCTGGTTTCCTTCTAGTTTCCACAGAATATTGTTGATCGATACATTAGGGGATGAGCTAGCATGGGAGCTTTTCAGTGCTTATCTCTAGCAGCACCAGTTTGTTTTTCAGAGGGCGTTGCTAACGAAGCGTTGTCAGTAGCAGATATGCGTGGGAATTTCACACTATCAGACAGATGAAAAGTGCATCCAGGAAGTTTCTGTCCTTCAGAAATGATTACTTAGTCCCCAGCTTGCCACATTCTCCTGAAGGTAAAGCCTTGACTCCCGGGGCTAGCCAAGCTTTTCTTAGTGTTGGATTTAAAGACTGTATAAGTAACTGTTGCTTTCCTATGTCTTTTGCTGATTTCTTCGCACTTGGGAATGGTTTGGTCTCCAGAATAGTGCAAGCATTCCCTGAGCTAAACTGTCTTTTCGCACCATCCCCTAGAGGCTGCTGAAAGAGGCTCACCAAAGATCAGTGCCTCCAGCACGCCTGGGAGGCAGTATGGGGAAGGAAATGGCCAAGGCTAGAGCTCTGCACCAACGAGTTATTTCTTTTGTTCTAGGAAAATCCTAGTGTTCTTTGGTATATTTGCATATCAAAATCATTTCTAGAAAGGAAACGCTAGGAACAGCTCACAGTGTGGTTTTTTTTTTAAAGTAACCCAGACCATTGCCAATTCCCACTTACCTGATGTCAACTTTGCCCTAAGGATAGGCTGAAGTTAGAGCAAAGCAGAAAGCAATCATCACTTTCATCGGCTGCCACAGTTCCCACATAAAAGATGTTTTTGACACATAAATGTCTCTGAAGGCTAAAAACTTGCCTGCAGGCAAAGGAAAAAATATATTGGAACACACTTTAAAATCACGCCTATTACATGATACTTCAGCAAAGGTATACTCAAATACTGTAGGGTATTTTGTTTGCTTAGTTTGATCAAGAGCGATGCTGATGATGGAGTATGACTCTTTGCTTTAGATGGATCCAGATTGCACCTGAGTCATCAAAACCACTAAGAATTCATGCTGAAACCATGCAAACTTCACATACTGACCTTTAATCAGAAAATCCCTCTGCTGCTATGTCCTTTCTACACAAAGTAATGATTTTTCCTGATACCACTATTCTAAGCAGAGTAAGATTCAAAGGAGTTATTTTTTGAGAGGGACACAGTGGTCTGTATTATGCAATCAAAACAAACCTAAAAGAAATCTTATTGATTCATTGAATCTTATTTTAGATGTAAAATTTGAACTTCCTGGATTGACTTTAAYGGAGAAATATTCTTGTCTAAGTACACAATGGTTATAACCAGTAAAAGGTAGCCACTTTGAGCATGATGGCATCTCGTATATTGTATGCTTTTAATTCATGCTAACCAGCCACATAGATTGAATACAAGCTGTTAACTTAACAAATAAATAAATATTGGAATTCAGAATTGCTCAGAAGCCTCCAATATGATTTTGGAGCTTACAAGAGAAACATTGTGACAAGAACAAGGGATTTACTCTTTTGATATAAAGGGGTATTAGAGTTCTTCATATAACTTGATAAGAATTTCCTACATCATTGCAGAATGACTACAGAAGTGATTTCTTCCTGATCCTGATGCGCCTATTTTCATGTCTTTAGTGCTGCCCTATCCCACCTGTATATGAGAGAAGAAAGCAAAATGGCTTTTTCACTGGACCAGCTCAGCTGGTACCAAGAGCAAGCAATGTGAAAAATTATCTCAAATAAATAGAAATGTGTTTTGTCTGGGGCAAGGGAAAGCCAAATTCTCCTGGCAGCAGGCATGCCAGTGGAATAAAGTGCTATTCAATAACAGCTTTCTCACATAGAAACTCTCATTTTTTACCATATCACTTGTGACACTAGGTGCTAAGCAGGCATACAGCCCATGGTCTGAGCAGCATTTTACAGCTGTTGTTGTAGCTGCCAGCAGAGGTAGAGAAGATGATCTGGCTGTGCAGTCCTTGGCCTGGATAGTTCTGGGGTGCCTAACCCCTGTGGATTTGGACTACTCTGAGAAAGACTGGGGACAGCTTTACTACTGGTAGATCCCAAAGAGTGAGGATGATAGAGAGCTGTGAGACAGACCGTGGCTGTGTAGCAAAGGTGAGCTTATAGAAGTCACTAAATAATCCGGAGAACCAACAGTAGCTCTGCCAAAGTGGCTGTGCAGTCTGGTAACTGCAGAAGAGAGCAAACCTGATGCTCCCTTTACAGTGCTTGGGAAGAGTTCAAAGTCCCTGAAGATGGTTCAAGTTATTCAATGAGATGAGCAGGGATTTGTCTGAAGTCACAGTGTTGAGTGTGTGCCATTAGCAGATGTTAAATATAAAAGTGTTTCTCAAATCCCAGCCTTTGGTCACCTTACTCAGGCTTCAGTAAAGTACTTGCCTTATCTGGAGAGCTACAGCTGTGACCCTGAAAATAAATACTGTTCTTTCTTCCACAGTACCGAACAGGGATACTCTTTTGTGAGCAGAAGGGTACTGCTCTTTTATGTAGGGTAGCCTGGTGATTTAAATGCCCCCCAGGAATGCAGTTGCATCTTCAGACTCATTTCCACCTCCTAGGAAACTGCTTATTTTACCATCCTGTGCCCTCATGGGAGGTGAGAGACTCTCCATCCCTCCTGCTGAATGTGCCAATATATATAAAAGTTAAGACTCATTGGGTGAAAGAATATGTGTACAACAGCAAGCATGAGTGTAGACTCCGGGATGGGCACTTAACATAGACTGGGAACTTGAGATCCAGCTTCTGCTCCAAGGTCAACTTTTAAATTTTACAATAAAAGCCCATGAGGCCAGCCCCACATGCAGGGATTTCAGTAACACTGATACACAACTAATACAAAAAATGTGGCACCTATGGATTTATGTGCAAGGGCATAAGCAGCATGTTGCGTGGGAGTTTTCAGGATAATTTTGAACCTATTTCTACCTAAGTTTCACCAAATGCATCCAAGTGCTTATCACTTCCTAGGTTCAATTTGCACTGAGACAAGCGGCACTTGGATGTGAACTAATGCTGAAATACAATCTATAATGAGATTGGGATTCAGATCCAACATGCAGCAATCTGAAAATGGATATCCTGAGTTTCTTACAGTCCCAAGATTGTTTTGCTAAATAAAAACAGCTTCAAACAATTTTATCTTTTAATCAACAGCCCAGACATGTACTAATAAAATCATATTAACAATAAATTTTCATTTTGGAGTATTCAGACAGGGGAATAAACACTGTTGTAATGAAGTCTATGAACCAGCAAAAGACAGACTCTTCTACACCGTTCTTCTCTGCACTGGTGGAAATCTGCTGTTGCTTCCCTGACTTTAGAGGCAGAATTAACATTTGCAGTGGAGTAACTCAAAGCAGAATCCAAGCTTTGTTTGTTATTAGGCACTCTGACTGTAGAAATAAACACAGTATGCAGCTGCTGTGATTTTTCTTTTCTAAAGTCAGCTTGCATTTAATTTGCAAATACGGTCAATACTAATTTACCCCTCATTTTGCCTTGGGATTTCTAAAAATACGGGATGACAAATGCTAATTCAGGTAATGGTATTAATTCAAAATCTCAAATATAGAGCTAAGAAAGAGAAGTGCTCACATGAAATAGTTTATGTTAGCCTTTAAATGAGATTGTTCTTCAGACTGTCTCCTGTGTCCTACATTCAAAGGGCATTTACAGATTTTCACTATGAATAAGAAAAAGAGAAGGGAAATAAAGTCTCCAAAAGGAAGCACAACTGCATTTCTTTTCTAACATGTTATATCACAAAATCACATCTGTTTTACTTGCACAGTAGAAGCCTACACTTTACTGAGACAATAAAACAGAAAAATAAAATCATAGCAAATGGAAAACCCAACCTGTTAGCACACCTAAAAGGCCAGACTATCACCTGGAGACTGAAAGCAAGGCACTGTTATCCAAATCTTTCAAAACAGGAACAGCCATCACAGAAATTTACTTGACTGCAACAAGAGCTAGTGGTTTATCCTCCATGTTTTGGAGGTTTTTTGAAAGTAACTTCTGAAACGAACTGCAAGTCATTTACCAGCTTTTCCATGGTGTCCCTGTTAATCACCAAACTTCCATGGAATGGGGATTTTGCTTCTGTTTTTGAGAAAAGGTGATCCTCAAATAATATGAAGCATGCCCAGGAGATGCTGTTCTGTTTCCAGGTGTGTAAGGTTGCTTTCATAGATGCATCATCCATAGTCCTTAATGCAGCACTTGTATCAGTGGCTAGAGGGTTTTTGAACAGGTTGACAATACCCTCTCAGATCTATTTGGTTCCTGACAGGTCTATACTGTTACCGCTTTGTCCCTGCTTTGAAGTTTCATGTTACATTTCTCTATGCAATTTCTTCAGCAATTACCTTTTCCCTTTCTTTTCCTTCAACAAGAAACTAACTCTCCTTAGTCTCAGGCAGCTGGAGAATGGCAGTAGAGGAGGAAAGATTCCTCCTCCTCTTCCCTGACTGCAATATTCAATGTCGCAGCTACTAAGCATAATTTCATGGATTGGAAAGGACATCCAAAGGTCATCTGGTCCAAAACCCAACTCAAAGCAGGGCTTAGCTCACRTTGCTCAGGGTCTTGTCTAGTTGAGTTTTGAATACCTCCAGGCATGGAGATCCCACAACCTCTCTGGGTAACCTGCTCCAGTATTTGTCTACTCTTCTGGTGTAAAAAATTATCTTTACTCTTTATACCGAATATCCATCTCCCCAGACCTTTCCTGCATGTAAAGTTACCAGTATTATGTTTAGGCTGCAATTAACATTGTTTTAGAATAATATTAGTTGCAATTAATTAATTGTAAAAGTATGTAATAAAAGGGAAGGAATGAACTCAGTGATTCAGGATATTCCTTTCAGTCTTGTCTATGGGTGGGATTCAGCTACCAGATTTAGAGATATGGATTTAGAGGATCATAAATATGGATCTGTATGTGAACTAGGTATCTAAACTCCAGTTACAGTCAATGGGGATCTAGGACGGGATTCAGTTGCCCCTATGTAAACTTTTAACACTATTTGAAATGCCCTCAACTATCCTGCCCCAGGAGGGCACGTCTCCCATAGATCATATGCCACCTCTGCCAGGCCCACGTAGGTGTTTCTTGTACCCTAGAGAATCTGAAAAGACACCAGACACCTATGGGCAATGCTATAGAAATAGTTCATACACAATCATTGTATGAACTGTAGAAATAGGATGCAGCATAAATGGCCAATGACCATGTAAATTATTACATTCAAAGGCTTGTGGTACAACGATGACTACAGTATGAATCTCTTCCTTATCATCTCTCCACTTTTGGCAGCAGTGTGCTTAAACRTTCAAACAAGAAGAGAAGACACAGCAAACTTTCAGCTTTATGTAGCACACCAGTTTTGCCAACTCTTTTTTCAATAACAAGGTCACAAGTATGAACCATCCAAAGGACAAGTCACTTCTGTTCCCTGTACACGTACACGTGAAAGGAAAATTACCTAATAATTTCAGTTTTTATCCCTCAGGATTACTGCACAGTACATATTTTTCCACATTTCTATTGTGCCATTAATCTTTATCCTGTGCCTTCTGCAGAAACTTCTTTTTCCTCCCACAAAGGCTGCCAGGCTCCCGCTCTCCAGGGGGTCACAGGTTGCAGAGGAATCCACAGAAACAGGAAACCAGGCTTCCTCAGTCAGTTTTGAAACACCAAAGCCCGTTTCCTTTCTGAAAAAGTAAAGCCTGTCAGGGCATCCTCTGGGTAGGCTCACTGTATGAGCAGCAGCTCAGGAGGAGAGAGAAGCTACAGGTTTTGTTGCTTGGGAAATAAATGTAAGATAACTTGTAGCATTTGCAAACCAGCAGAATGAAGGAGATAATCTTCTTGCTGCTCCTATTGCACTTACAGAGTGGCAGCATTGGATTTAATACTCCAGAAAAGCTCTGGACCACAGGCCAGGGTGGTGAAACCCAGACAAGTCACTCAGACTTGACTCCATCTCCAACCACAATTACAGGGTCACCCCATTCTGACATCCAAGCTGCCGAAGCGAGTGCCTCACAGGGACCTCCTTTTGCATCTTCAGGCAAGACTCTGGGAAYGAAAGCAGTGAAGAAAACCTCCAGTCCTACAACCTCTACCCCTGCAAGCCAGTCAAATGGACACGGTGATGGTGACTCTGACAAAGATAAGATGGGAAGCTCATCTAGCAGCAAAGGGACATCTCTACAGAGCAATGCTAGAGAAGTCCCTCTCCAGCAAGAGGCCACTACAAGCCGGGATGCAGCTACAGGGAACAGATCTCTCAAGCAGTCATCCCACAGCACTGGTATCACCAGCACCCAGCAGGACGCCAACTCCAAAGCACCCAGCTTTGAAACTACCAGGGGAAAGTAAGGAAAGTTACATATTGTTTCTTGTCTCCTATGTMGTGCTTGGGAATGGGTTATTTCCCTGTTCCCACTGAAATAATTGGTAAAAGTTCTAGTAATTTCAGTAAAATTGTTTTCTGAGCTTAAAGAAGACCATCTAAAACAAGCAAGGGACCAAACTTGCAGTATTTACTCAGTCAAAGCCATACATTTGTAAAAGAGTAAATGCTGCAATATTTTATTCCTTAGGGCAGTTATCTCAAAATCAATAGGAAAGTCATTATCACATATGGGTAGGAAAGGACTACAATAGATGCCTCCCTGTTTTATGTGCAGTAAACTTTTGTTGTTTTTTTTTTTTCTTTCTGATCTTGTAGGTAAAAGAAATTGCAAATGCACTTTTTCATTTGGAATCTATTAAAAATGATTGTGTTTGTAAACTTCTCCACTAAATTGAAAACACAAGCAATTAAGTGTACAAAATGCATCAATGTCTGACAATTTGGAACACCTTATTCTGTGATAAAAACTTATGGAAAGTGGTGTTATAACTTAATACATAATAGCTATGCATAACAGAGTGTATCAAATTGTACTGTCTAGTTTTATAGCTCTGGAACACTCGGTTATTTTCTTTGTTCCCCAGTGTCTTCAATTCTCAATGGGGATGTTAATACCGGCTTTGGAGATGTTGCAAGGTTCACTTAATTGCTGATATATATTCAGATATTGGTAAAAAATGGAAGACACAAAGGATTGGTTGTTTTCTATAGTATTTATGGAGAGTGGGCTTTCAGAATATAGATTTCTTCTTTTGATAGTACTTGCCCAAAGCATCCAAAAGGAGGAAAAACTCTTTTGCTTAAATTCACACAAAAGAGAATAAATCACCCCTTAGAAATACTCCTGCAATTATCTTGCTATGTGTGGCTGACAGCTAATGTTCCTTCATCTCAAAGAAAAGATTCCCCTTGACCTGAGCATGTTTTGGATCATGCATAAGTGAAATAATGCCAAAGACCCAAAGGAAAGGAGTCCTTTGCCTCCGCTTGGAAGAGATGCCCCGGTAAGGAGCTGTGTTTCCAGATAACTTTCCTGGCATACTCCTTCAGTTGTGAATGGCATCTGTTACAACACCTTACCACGGTGTTTGGCAGAATGTCTGGGTTAACCTGAGTTAAATGGGTTCTTTTTACACATGAGAGCTGATAAGTGCATCTCCATTAAAATAGGTCTTAACATATGCTAACCTTAGAGCCTTTAGCTTTCTCAGCTTTTTTCAAGAATAATATTCCAGTGAAATTAATCTTCAGAAAAACTCTCTGAATCGGCAGGTATTGTTTCTACTTTTTACGTAAGATATAAATATAGAAAGCAAAAAATTGGTCTCTGGTGAACAAGGTCTCATATTTTATACATCATAATGGGATGTGGTTGCAACTGCAGAGAAGCAAAATAAGCAAAACTTGTATTGGCTAGCACCTTATTTCATGAGTGGTTGAGGAGCAACCTGCTGTGCAACATGCACAAAGGTCTTTTTTTGGGGGGGGGGGGTGTCCATTAGGCAATTTAGTGATACAGCTAGGATTGCATATCAAAGTTACAGGAATGTGTAGCAGCATGAAACCCCAACATAAAACAGAATGCTGAATCCCCACTCTCTTTCTGAAACTGCTGGGCTACATAGCCTCTGTCTAGCAAATGTCCACAGTTCTAGGTGTGGCTCGATCCTTTTCACATTAAGATCCTTGTGTTACAAGCCTTGTCTTCCTACAGCATACAAGTGTTTTTACAATCAGCTAAGGTGTTTTGAGCTTTTCTTCCAGTTTTGCCACTGACCTGGACCGTGACTTAAGTAAGTCACTTCACTATTCTGTCTCCCTTTCCCTATGAATTAGACCTGGATGAATAATAAAGTCACTTGTGACTCATTTTTTTCAGTAAAGTCGTGAAAAAAATGCCAAGTCTAGTGTACTCAATGTTACCAATCACCGCTGTGAAACACCTGGAAAGCTACTGCTGAGAAACTATGCATAAGAACACAAGCATTTTTATTTATTATGTGCAGGTGCTATCCATTTCTAGCATATGTTTTCTTTTTAAAAAAAAGCTTGCATCTTTATTGCAAATAAAGTAAAAGAGATGCTGTAAAACTTCCAATAAAGACATACAGCTTTCTTCGAGCTTTACTCATTTAATGCCTGAGCACAGCATGAATGAGTCAATAGCAGATTTCATAGTTGTAAAGTGTACTACCTCTGAGGAAATTTGGAAGCACAATTTGCTTTTTGGTTTTACTTTGAATTAAAGCAACTCTTTTGTTATAGTCTGTATTCCAACCCAAATTTTTGAATGACCTTGTAGGAACTGCAGGACTCTAATCCTTTATGGCAACCCATTGTGCTAACATATGTGCAGAGATGCTGATGTTAAGAGGCTCCATAGAGAAGGAACAATAGAGGGAGGTCAGTGAGAGACAAGAGGAAGGAAAACAAAACAAGAATGAGCATTTGTTTTTCAATATATTTATAATTGAAAAAAAATAGCAATACATATACTTTGTTGGAGAGTCTCCAGGATTGTCAGATTATCCACAAGGTACAATATGTGCCGATTGTACAAGCTCAATTACCCAAATACCCCTTTCTGAAGGAGGTCATGTGCCTTACTGGCTTAATTACAAAGATGATTCCCTTGCTATCTCTACCCTAGATTATCTGAGAACAATATTATGTATACATATCATATGCATACTAGAACTAGATTAGAAAAAAGTTCTTCTGGTTCATCCTATTTTTGCAAAATTCCCATTAAAATGTCAGAAGGGCATGATTTGGAAATATTTCATGCATTTTTTAAGTCTGCACCTGAGGAATATTTCTGACAACCACCAAGTGCGGCAGGCAGGACACACCCAGGTATGGCAGCTAGCATCACCCCAGAGCTCAAATCGCCAGGCGCAGCCACGGTAATGCTGCAACGGCAAGATCAAGCTGGGAAGGCAAATCAGTGAGTTAGGATCAGGCCTGGTGACGGTGATGAGGGTAACACACAGCCCAGTGATCACTGGGCAAGACCACAGTGATGGGGCAAGGTCAAAGTTAGGCCAGGATGTCAGCTTGCGGGTCAGGCTTGGCACAGGTGCAATGTAGCCCTGGGTTGAACTTCATGGGGGCTCCTGAGCCCATGGGCAGGGTGTGTGGGTGAAGACCCCAGGTCAGGCTGGTCAGGGTGAATAAGACCTGCAAGTGTCACCAGGGGCCTGGCAAGTTTCCATTACATTTTATTGAAAGAAATGTGCTATTAGAACTGTCAGAATAAATTCATATTTTTTTTTCTACTGAAACAGAGTATTTGAAACCATATTTGCCAAAGACCATGACTTCATTTTAAAAACTCGTCTCAGGGTGGCTTTTCAGGTTCCGGCAGAACTTCTGAGGGCAGAGACATACTGCAACAGGCTGGCATTTGATGAGGAGTACAGTCAGTAGGGCTAAAGGCTCCAGATTCATGATTCTGCTGTTAATAAGGCAAAGCTGGGATTTGAGCCCCTCTATATCACATCCTGATGTGGTATTTTAAGTGCTAAATATTGGGCATATCCTTATCTCTAAAAACACTAAACTCTTCCTTATTGTTCACTGGAATGAAAATGCAATGAAATCCTGTTCTTCTGCAGTGAAGTGGAATAATTTTATAGTTAACCTTAGAATAGGTACAGGAGGACATAATTTATAGATTCTGTAGCTACCTGCTCTCAAACCATTTCAGAAGAGTGGTTTGTCTGGTGAGGTATCCCCCATTCTGTAAGGACCTCCATCCAAGCTTTCAGAAGGATAAGGAAACTTCCTAGGAAGCACATCTGGAATGGCCTCAGCTGAAGGAAAATTCCTTTCTTCACTCCTAGTATGCATTTAAGCTCTGAAATGTAAGGCTTATGTCTCTACAAAAAAATACACATATTTTTTTTATTTCTACCTATCTTTAAGTTTTCATGCTATCCATATCAATGAATAAAGAAATGCTGGAAAACTAGAGCTGTGCTTCAGCAGCAGAGACAGAGTTTTTCCAAAGTTCAGTGACATTAAATGTGAGCACAAATTTGGTGTCAAAGAAGAAAATTGATGATACATTCTTTTCAATTGAGCTCATGTGAGATACATCTTTTTTAGCCCATGGAGAGAGAGAATTGCAGTATTTCACTGTATAAAGCAGCTTAAATAACAGTGGTGCTATGGAGCAAGTCCGAGGCTGASTCCGGAGGCTAGCACACTCATCCTTCCATTCTGAACCCCATTTTATTAATTACTATTCAAGGCAGCTCCTGAATACATGAGACATCCATTCAGGCTGTAAAATAACCACACTATCTCCACATTGTTGGATGGCTCTGCATTACTCTTTTCTCTTAGTATGTGTATATTACACATTTTCCAATTATCATGAATCCACTGAGGGTCTTCATAGACTTCCCCTGCCATTACCTTGGGTAGAGGTGAGGTGACAGTATTTTATTACTAAGCACAGAAGGGTTTAATAAAGTCAGTACCAGGGACAGATTTGCTTAGCTGTCATATGTGGTAGAAGTGCTGAAATATTTCATTCTCATGACCAGACCTCTGCATTTGTCCCCAGAAATTGCTTTTGCCTGTATCAGCTTGGTAGAGTTTCTAGTGTACTGACAAATTAAAATGAATGGTTAAGCTCAGCAGATGGTTCAAATACACAAGACATGTAGAAACCTGATCTAACTGCCTAGTTAATGCAAGGTTCACAGTCTCTTTTGATCATGTCACTTTTTAATGGAGCAGAGAGAACAATTCTTGAATTGATTTCTTAAGATTTTGCATCACTGTGCATTTACAATAAATAAAGTCACGCATGGCTTAGGTTTCTGCCTCACTAGATATATTCACTATGACCTGGAAGGAGGAGCCTCTTACACTGGTACTTAGGTTGCCTTGGTGGCTAAGTTTCAGAGGATGTTTGACAAGCAGTGCTTGCTGTGCCCCCACAATGTTGTATTCCAGCCATGCAGAAGACCTTTGCAATAAGCCCCTCTCCTCCAGCAGTATCCTGAATGTACTCCTGGTGCTTGGCTGTAAGCCCACAATCTAATTTTCCTACACATGCTGAACGCAGTGTTACTCCCATTGCAGCCCTAAAGACGAAAGCAAATTGTTCACCCAAGTGCTGGAATTCACTACTTTATTGCTATTTCATCCACAGAATAAATGGGGCAAAGGACATAATTATGCAGTTCCATAATGATGCATGTGGCATGGTACCAAGAAAATGTAACTGTCCAAAGAGAATTTTAAGCAAGTATTTAGAGATTAGTGAGAGAACAGTTAACAGATGACTGAGACTGCTGGTGTGAAGTAGCAAAACACCTTAATGCATCGTGCAGATTAGGTACTACTGCACACTGTACAGCAGTACTGGTATAGGGCAAGAGCTGCACAAGGTCCACGYGATTCATAGACTTTTTGTTTATATCAGTGCTATTATACCCCATGCATTGAGGAAAACTTTTCCACTGCTGATGTCCCATGCACAGAATGAATTACAGGGTCTGTTTGCTCCATTGCGGTGGTCACCTTTCAAGCGGTTCCAGTACCTGGGTGGGAAGGAGCCATTGCTGGAGATGGTTTACCCAGCTTGCACTTCTTTCAGGAAGAGAAGAAATGCTAAACACATGTCCATACAATTCTGAACTGTAGGTGATAAAATAATTTCAGAAAACTAGTAAAAAATTCAGGAAATCCAAAGTTCTGGTTTTCTGAGACAGCCTTTCAGCAATGATGGCAAGGCAGCGTCATGACAGACTGTTCTCAGTAGCACAGGAAACATAGCACTGGGAAAAATAGATCACATCTCCACCCAGGGTGCTTTTGAGACACCCACAAGGTACTTATAAAAGACAAAAAGCCCCAGCATCTTTTTCTCTTAGTCTCCTGGTTATTTAGTTTTTCTGTGATCAGATTCAGATAAGGCACTACTATACAGATGACCTCTGAATTTTTTTAATGAGTATAACAAAGGTTTCCACTCATCTCATTATACTAACTACTGCATTAATGCTCATGCTTATCTTTGCTCTTGCTCTTTGTTTCAGCTGCYGTGGGAACAGCGAGGATCAGGAACAGACTGTTTTCCATCCCTACTAATGTTTCTTCACCCCACTGCATAGATTAGGATTACCGTAACAAACTGGACAGTGTTAGGATTTACCTCCCAGCCACCGCAAACATTTGACGCTTTGCAGCATTTCATTTAAGGTACACCAGAAACACCTGCTCAAGTCTGCACAGAAAATATGCATTCTTACAAATCCAAATATAATTAACATTTTAGAAAACTGACACTAATTCCTAGAATAGGTGTGGCAAAGGAAAGAACTGCAGCAAGGTGTCCCCATATGTTTTCCAAAGGCATTATCTGTGTTGCCAGTTAGAGAATGCAAGTGTTTCAAAAGACAATTTTTCTGCCAAATCCATAAGCATTTATTCTGTCTTACACTCCTGGTAAGTAACACCACAGGTCATGAGGAAAAGTCTGGGAAAAAAATCACCTTGAATTTCATGGACTTTGGCTTAGATCCTTTTTGTTCAAGAGCCCCCTAAGAAATCAATCAGTGACAGCGTAAAGATACAGCTCTGCATGAATAAGTGGGAAATCAGGTATAAAGCAACTGGCAAGTCATTTAACCGTTTAATGAAGCTAAGTAAGAAAAGAGAAGCTGCCCAAAACAACACTATAAACAGATTAAAGAACAACATTCACCCCTGGAATTGGGATGGATCTTCTTTTTTAACATTTTCATTTTGTCACTTATAAAGGTTTTTTTTTTTTTTGGTCAGTATTTCTCAAAGTGGAGAAGCCATTACTGACACACTGCAATCTCCTTTTCTGTAGATTAGAAAAGGACTGACAAATCAGTGAAAACCAGTACCACTGAAGGTCATCTGAGAAGCAGTGACAGTAAASTAGACCAGAACTAGCTTAATGAATTTTGTACTCTGGATCGATTAGATGATGGAAAATAAATTTCTATTCCAGAGGGAAAAATGCAGAATTAAGACCCTTTTAAAAAGTAGTTTGTCTGGGTTTTCAAATGTGTTTTACTGGATGATTCTCAAAGAAGATTAATTGATATCTTCTCAAAAGTCTAAATCCTATCTTTGGAAAAGTTTGATTATTTTGAAGGGCTCTGAACACAGAGAGGGGGATAAGGTCTAAAAGATCTGGTTCACAACAAGGCAATTTTTTAAATGCTTAAATAGATCAGCGAAACACTATGTAAGTGGAAATTGTGAATTAATTTTTGCAGCATAAGGTAGGACACACAATTGGTCACAACAGTAAATAAAAACTTAGATGAGACAAAGAGGCTATTCACAGTCCAAGACTTCAGCACTGTACATACAAAAAAAGGAAATTAATTATGAGGGTAGAATTTGTGTTTTGTAATAGGCAGGACAAAATGTCAGGACCCTGAATCCTGAAAAAAAACCATTAAACAAATGGTATGACTCGCCCCACCTGATCCTTCAGTGTCAACAAGCCAGCTGTTTCTCAGGCTTAAAAACATATCCTATAACATATTTTACCACCACATACTATATTATATTGGATATCAAATGCACTTTACAGAGGCTGYCCAGGTTTTCCTTTCCAATCAGCATGTAAAACAGATTTCCCAATTTGATTTCTTTATGGTCAGTGCCGAGTGAGTACTGAATTTTTATTGCAGCTGCAATTGGTAGATTCATACATTTCAGAACAAAGGAAGCTGAGCAGTGAACCTAAAAATATTAAACAATTTTGATTCATGTTTATAATTTCTGTTTGAACTAGATCTTATAATTTCAAAATACGTTTGTTGTTCATATAAAGGTACAGAATTTATCACTACTATCAAAAGGTGAGAGGTCTCTGTAGTCACCTAGTGGAGTTCAAAGGAATTTGCTCAAACCAGAACCTGGTCTCCCATGCAATAGCAAAAAAACCCTGTCAGGGTTCTTTCTATCCCTATAATCTGAGTGTTTACATTACATCAATCAACATTATCTCTCCTCACCCAAACTTGGCAGGATGTTTAAAGCAAACTGGTAATATATCACAGCAATGTACAACCCAAATTCAGGGTCTGTCCTCTGATCCTTGTATAAAAGTCTCTCAGACTGGAAAAGATCCTAGCTTAAAAAAGAAATAGAAAAAATGGATTTCTTCTACACCGTGTCATTATATGTTTTTATATATGAATGCACTTAACCTACTGTATTCAGAAGAACAATCATATCACCCAAAGGAGATAGACATATAAGCAAAGTTCACAGGTTCACAGAACCATAGGATCACTCAAGTTGGAAGGGACCTCAGGAGGTCTCAAGTCTGACCTACTGGCTCCAGATGCTTCTTTCTACATCCCCTTTGCGAGGTGTAAAGGACAATACGAAATGAAAGCAGGTGTAGAATCGAGATCAGTATTTCATAAACTATTCTGTGAAATACCAATAAACTGCATACAATCTGAATGAGGCACAACCACCAAGCCATGCATGGACTTTAACAACAGCTCTAGCTCTGGGCCCTTTTGTATTCCTTCAGCAACACAATAATCTCATTTTCATGATTCAGTGATGTTCAGCTGCGCTGATTCAATAGCATTTCTATTAAAAGCCAGGTAATCTGATTTACKCACAGATAAAAATAACTCATTTTCAGATATAATATGAAAGGGGCAGAACAAAATCTATATCCTTTGTGGCCCGGCTGCCACCCGTGCTCCGGGTGTGTGGCTTTACTTACAAGAATCTGTGCCTACAAGCAAATGGAAGCAATCGTGTACAGGTATACCTGATACTCTGTAACTGGCAGTTTTTGTGAGGGTTTGKTTTTTTTCTTGGCAATGTACCCAAAGAAGAGTTTACAGTGGAAATGTGCTGTGGAAGGGCAGTCTCATAAACTTCTATTCACCCTCACACCCTAAGGAAATTATAATTCTTCGACGTTAGTGTAAATTGTGCTTCACTTTTCAGCAACATCAGGTATCAGAGCGTCAAGAGGACTGGTCCAAAGCCTGCTGAAGTTAAACGGAAACACTTCCATTGACTGTGAATGTATTCAGAACAATCCTGTCAGAGACCAGACAACTTTACCAGCAAGCAGCCACAGCACTCCTTCTTTGGAGTTAAACAAATTTATTTTCTTCTACTGCTGCCCTGCTTCCTGCAGGCCCTCTGCTCTCCCTAATCACCCCCCGGGAGCTCAGCAGAAGGCTGCRGGGCTCCCCCGATCGTTGGTGCCGGTGAGCCGTACGAAGTGATGAAGCTCCGCTCCGGGTTTTACCCGAATTTACACGGCCACAGCACCCACCGGCCCGGCCCGGCCCCCTCAGCTGGCGTGAGCGGGCTGGCGGTGGCGGACGGACGCGCCCACACGGCCCCACGCGACCCTCGCGCGGCGGAGCGACGGGCGCGTTAACCGCCACCGCAGCTTCCCGCCTCTGCGGGCAACGGCCGCCACCTGCCGGCCCGGCCCGGCAGCGCCTCACACCCCGCGCCTCACGCCGCCCGCCTCACAGCCCCTCATGCCCACCGCGCCTCTCCCTGCCCGCCGCCGCCTCACGGCGCCTGGCGCTGCCCCAGGGCGGAGCCGGTAGCCGGCCGCGCTTTAGAGCGGGGGGAAGTCTCAGCCGGGCGCTGAGACATTACCTACTGTTTGTCTCCTAGCTGTGCATCTTGGGGCAGGTTTCTGTAGGCCATGTGGTTTCATTATGCAGACGGGGAAGTTGCTTTTTGCTGGGCTTCACATCCCTTTGAAATTGCAAGATGTTGCCCAGTAATTCACACCGTATATATATACCTTCATATCATGAGGTTGATGTAAATCGCTGAGGATGATTCATCTGAACACAGGGAAACTCTATGGTAATCTGTCTTACACTCTCAGAAATAAGCTTTTTTCCAGCTGAGGGAAACGCCTGTATTACTGGTACATACTCACGTAGACTGGGCATTGGGCTTCTTGCAACAGACACAGCGTGGGCAGTCCTTGGTTAAAATTGCCCCGAAACTACTTCGGTTTCACAGTTATTTCCAGGCTGCATCCTTTCTATTTTTGGGCCAATTGTGACAATGAAGAAACACTTCACAGGAATGTTTTCTCTGTGGAAAAAGAACCAGGACTGATATAAGCAGAAGAGAAGAAAACTTTTCCGAGAGGGTATTAACTCAAGATTTGAATAAGCTGTACAGGACGTGTGGAATCCCAAAAGCTAAAGACAGGCTTAAAGGCACCGTCTGGGTCCCACTAATGCCCTGCCGGTTGTAGGTGGTTTGCTCCAGGCGCACAGGCAGGCTCCACGGCCCATTAGCTACTTAGGACTTTGAATTCACAATGGCCATAAAACACAGAGGACTCAGGCCTGCCAAGGCTGTAGTGTAGACATGCTTATTGGTTGCAAAAGAAACAAATGCTGCTCTTTGTACTATGCCCTACTTCTCAGATACAGTCAAACCACGCTTTATGCAGAGTTGGGGTAGCAGTATTTTGATTCGAGCTGGAAATACTGCTGCAAATATCACAAGCAAAGAGGATGTTTCAAAAGCCTGAGGACTCATAGATACTCTCCCACGCCTTGCTACCAGTGGGTTTTCCTGGCCAATACATGCAAGAGGAGGGTGAAATCTGTCACATGGGCTTTATGCCGGTCAGGGCTTGCACTGCTCCATCCAGGCTGGAATTCTATTGTATGTTGTGAGGATATTGTTTTGTTTTTAAATACAGCTTGCCTGATTGAAATCAGGCTCAATGCAAAAGAAACGCCAGGCTCCTGCAGCTCTCAACAAAATCTGTATGTTAGACGCCTGTGTTGCTGATCTGGAATATATTATTCCATGGAGAGTAAAGAGGATTTTCAGGTTTAAAGTCCTGTTATGCAAATCAATTTTCTTCTGTTCTGCCTTTGCATTAACACAGCCTGTCACAGTTCTTCCGCCATACTTCATCTTCTATTTCCAAATGTACATTTTTTCAGACAATTTGATTTCAGAATTATATTTACATTCTTAACATCTCTTAATGAGCTTATTTCATTGGTAGCATAAACCTAATTATGAGTCACACCAGGGGCTCTTCTGCTGTGAATATTTCCTCTAATTTAGCCTGATCAAAGATTGCTGGGCCATGTGAGAACCACAGCTTCAGACATTGCACTCATGTAGCTTAAGAATGAGTTAAAAATTTTAAATAGAAACAATTTGCTCAAGTTGAGTTAAATTTTTGGCAGAGACCAGAGACTTGAGTTCAGACTATCTTTAAAAACCAAGAGCAGTCCTTAACTGATACTTTTCGGATGTATTGTACCGTGTTTTCCTTTGGAGGGCATCTCAAATAGTTCCAATAGCTGTTACCTTGAAGCTAGCCACCCTCAATAATAATGATAATTAGTGGATTTACATTATGAATTTTAACAAGTTTTTTTTTTTTAACTGAACTCTCTCTATTCTAGGGCTTTCATGTATTTTACAACTGCTTTTTATCCCTGTTTTCGTTGTTTTATCTTTTCATTGATCACATTTGCTCAGATATAAAATGGAATCCAATTACCAAAAATTATACCCCAACCATATGCACTGCGGAAAATGTCGGCACTGAGAACACCGCTATATGTCTTCTGCTTAATCCCTTTCTCTGGTGAGCTGTCGGGTTTGCATGCGAGGGTAGAGCACAGGCTGGGGAGCCACAAGCTYGAGGCCTAACCTCACTGCTGGCTCTTTGTAGCCCCAATTTTAAAATCTGACTCCTGTATTTGGGTTCTTGATTTGCAGAGGTGGCAAGCTTAGCACTCAGCTGCCCAAGGTGTTAGCTCTTGTTCCTCACTTTCCAGACAGTTAACTTGGAATAGTAGCAGAGGTGTGGTGCTGCATAACTGCTTGAGGTGGTGTTATCACTTCAGAGGTCTTCTGATCAGACTTTATATGTCATCAGTTAATTGCTGAGAGTTATTCAGGAATTTAGATGTTTACATTCTCTATACCAAGTTTAAATCATAAGCAAATCAGCATGCTTAGTCAGAGCTCCTCCTGAATAAATCACTGTCAGTCTGTCCCAGCATCACTTTCTGCATCTGTTAAGAAATGTTTAGTATCCCATTCACATGCTGAGAGTTTTTTTTTTTAAACTTCTGTGCTGCACTTCAGAGAAAAAAAACAGTTTTTAATCTTGGGTATAAATATGCACACTACAGCTGTGAAATAGAAAAGACCTCATGCCTATAGTGAGAAAGGAGCTCAGTAGTACTACCCTGTGCAAGCTAACAAACCCTAATGGCCCCAAGCAACCTCACCTGAAACCCCCACCCACACTCATGGGCCAGGGGCTCCATTTAAGCCCAGGCTTGAGCTGGTTCTCCTCATAAAGGCGCTTGTCTCTAGCAGTCCTCTCAGACCTGACTTGTTACCTAGTCTCTGCCTGATACTTGTTGGGCTGTTAATTGACCTGTTCCTGTCACCCTCCTGCTGCTTGTCTCTCTCTGGTGCTGTGGTACTGTATGCTGCTGGAGGTCAGTGCCTAGCTTGTGTGGTTGCCTCTCTCCTCCTGGCTCATCTTCAGGGAGAAACCCTGCTCTTGCTGCTCCCTGATGCTCAGCATGGAAGCCCCATGGAAGAGGTCTCTTGCTGGTTGTGCTTGTAAGGGAGCTAAGTGCCCTGGCATGTCCTCCTCCTGCTGAACACTTGGCAAGAGGGGGTGCCTATTCTCCCTTGCTGCTGCAGAGGTGTGCTGGAAGGGATGGAACTACAAGCTCTCTCTCTGGCTGTTGGCAATGTTTAACTGGAAATATTATTATTTAGTTACTACTGCTAGTCTCTCTGTGATACAGGAGACTGTAAAGGACCCATGTGCCCCAACCAGAGGGGTGGTGTAAGTAACTTCATGATCCCTCTGCAAACTCAAAAGATTTAAGTATCCTTTTGATTCTGCTGATTTTTGTGTGTCTCAAACTTGCAGAGTTGCTCCTAGCTTCTACAGAGGTAGTGAGAAGAGTACCTAATCTTTAAGCTGATGCTTGAGAGCTGCATTTAATYTTTAGCAAATATTTATTCATGGAGTCTCTAATTTATACACACAGACAAAAGGCTTTAGCTAGAGGAGACAGAATGTAAAGGAAGCACCAAACAAAAGCACAGCCTTTTTATACCCAATTAAAAAGAAATATTATCCTAATGAAAACTCTCAAGGAAGTGGAGAGTGAGTGAGCAAAATCAGATCAAAGACTCAATAAAAGCCCATTTTATATGAAACACATTATTCATCAATTAAACAATGTGTTGTGTGAGGGAGCACCACAGTACTGGCAGCAGAAATACTGAAAGGTTCAGTCTGTTGGCCTTACTAAGCATCTTACTTCCTAGCTTATCCTGCTGTTTTTTCAGGAATCATTTTCCAAGTAAAGCACTACTGAATTTAATGCGAATGCACTGGTAGGATCTCAGTAGACGAAAGCAATTGCTTAAGGATAGACGCTGATACTATTTTGTGTTTTGTGCAGTTGTTCTTGTTTGAAGCAGTGTAAATCTGTACTAATGCCACTTAAGTAAACTGAACTAATCTGGTCTTAATTGTATTTTGATTTCCACTGTAAGAAGCCCATAGCAAGATACTGATTTCAGGGGTAAACATGTGTTTCCTTACTGGATTATGAAACACTAACAGAACTACTACAACCAGAAGCAAATATTAGCAGCAAAACATGACCCAGGAAGACGAACTTTAAGTTCTCATACGCAAATATTGGTATGGAAGTACTTGCAAGTTCACCAGCCTTACAACTGAAACAATGTCTTGTCACTAACTTGACAAGTCAAAAATGAAATGTGTTTCAGCGTGGACAAGGGAATAATGTATGACCCTGAGAAAGGCTGTACTAAGTTAGAAGGGGGGAAAAAAAAAATCACTACTAGACCAAACAGACATTTGTTCTACCAGAAGAAATGCAATAATACTTTCTTCAGTATGCCTTCCAATCTGCAGCTGGGGGACTTCCTGAGACAGATGTTATAGCTACAATTTTATGTTTAAAAACAAACAAACAACCAAACCAACGACACCTTAATGGCATGTTCTTTCATGAAATCATGTAACTGCTTTTTAAAATCCATCCCAAACTACCAAATCTGGCACAGTCTATGTTTGTGGAAACACCACCCCGCCCCCTTTTTTTTCCCTTAAGTTTAAACCTGTTTTGTTTTGATGCCTCTTAGCCATAATGTCACGGTTTAACCCCAGCTGGCAACTAAGCCCCACACAGCAGCTCGCTCACTCACCCTCGGTAGGACGGGGATGAGAATCGGAAAGGTAAAAGTGAGAAATCTCGTGGGTTGACATAAAGACAGTTTAATAGGGAAAGCAAAAGCCACACACACAAGCAAAGCAAAACAAGGAATTCCTTCACTGCTTCCCATCGGCAGGCAGGTGTTCAGCCATCTCCAGGAAAGCAGGGCTCCATCACGCGTAGCGGTTACTTGGAAAGACAAATGCCATCACCCCAAATGTCTCCCCCTTCCTTCTTCTTCCCCCAGCTGTATATGCTGAGCATGACGTCACATGGTATGGAATATTCCTTTGGTCAGTTGGGGTCAGCTGTCCCGGCTGTGTCCCCTCCCAACTCCTTGTGCACCCCCAGCCTACTCGCTGGTGGGGTGGGGTGAGGAGCAGAAAAGGCCTTGACTCTGTGCAAGCACTGCTCGGCAGTAACGAAAACATCCCTGTATTATCATTGCTGTTTTCAGCACAAATCCAAAACATAGCCCCATACAAGCTACTATGAAGAAAATTAACTCTATCCCAGCCAAAAGCAGCACACATAACAAGACAAACTGAATAATGAAGGCCATGACTTCCCATCCCTCCTGCTCTTCATCTTCTATTTGTATCTTTCTTTTCACCTCTCTTTAGGATGTAGGAACAAACCTGAATTCCGTATTCAAACTGTGGGCTAACCATAAACTCATATACAGCAACAAGGAGTTGATGTACTGAAACAGTGGTGATTTTTGTTTGTTCTCTAGTCCTTCCCTAACAATTCCATGTATTTGATTCACTAGTTTCGTTAATGCAAAATACTGAATTGGCATATTCAAAGAGCTGATCACAATGACTCCAAGATCTTTTTCCTGATGATAGTTAATTTAGGTAGTCATACTATCTGTATAAGGCTGTCTTTATTTGTGCCTGACTCTGCATTACAAGACTTTTTTCTGATACTTAATTAGTTGGAAACTCAGTATCGTGAGATTTCTGCAATTATTCAAAATCAGCTTTAAGTTTACTACACAAAACGATTTGTTTAGCTTTGTATAACTCTGTCATCTCCCTATTCACCTTTCCCTCTCATTAATGAATATAATGTCTATTACAGATTCATGTGGGATTCTGCTGATAAACTGTTTCTTGAGAAAGATAACTAGTCGTTCACCTCTATGATTTAATACCTTATTAATCTATAACAGGATCTATTGTCTTACTATGTGACAGATTGGTTTTTTTTTTCCCCCTCTAATAGCTTTTGGTGAGTGACCTTGCCAAAAGCCTCTGAAAAATCACCACTTTATCTACCTGCTTCTGATTCAAAGAATGCCAATAGATTTCTGAGGCATGATTTCCCTGTACAAGTCTGTCCTGAGCCATTATTCAGTTTACAATTTCTGTTTAATTCTGTTTTCTACTGTAGATTTTATCAAGTCACCTGGTTTCAAAATATGATTTAACAGTTTGTGATTT
The DNA here is from genome assembly GCA_030449065.1 of Oceanodroma leucorhoa. Taxonomy (NCBI): domain Eukaryota; kingdom Metazoa; phylum Chordata; class Aves; order Procellariiformes; genus Oceanodroma; species Oceanodroma leucorhoa. Next base: position 2,712,099 of record JASVER010000020.1, read on the forward strand.
CTTGCAACCTCCTTAGAATCCTTTTCAAAAAAACCAAAACCTGGCCTTGCACTCGCTAGCTCTTACATCCTGTACTGATCAAGAGTTTGATCATTTCCTATGTGAGTTCCTTCTCTGGGTGGGTAGTCAGTGACACAGGCAAGTGTGGAGCTATGGCATGTTATTGCTGTGTGTGGCTTTGACCTCAAAGTGCACTGCAAAACACAGTCTATACGTACTCAATATATTGCTGGGGAAAGGGAGGAAAAGTAGAAATCTCTATCCATAAAGTGAAAGATATGGGTGGTTAAAAACCTTACTAAACAATCCTTTGAATTCTGGATGAACAGTTTCTATAATCTGAAATATAGGTGTATTTTAAGACCTGTCATTACTGCAGTCTAAAAGAGCTTCTTTGTACTTGGTGCTCCGCAAACTTTTACAAAGAAAAATTTAGATTTGCAATATAAATATATGTAGAGATGGAGAAATGATTGCCTGTTTTCTTTGTTGTTAATGGGTAGCTGAAGCACAAAGACTAATAGCCCAAGACTACACTGGCAGTCTGAGAGAAACCAAACTTAATTTTCATAACTTAGTCCTATCCCTAAATTAGGGGTTTAACTTTCCCCTTTAAGTATCATATGTCATCATATTGTGGAAAATGTTATTTGTACTTTTAATAATATTTACCTTCTGTGTCTTACAGGAACTGGTGTGCTTATGTTCACACCAGACTCTTGCCTACAGTGGTAGTGGACAACGTGGAAACCTTCTCATCAGGCAGAGCGAAGCCTTGCACTTGGCGTATTGGATCCTGTGCTCAGAGGTGTGTAGAACTAAGAAGAAAGAGTACTTGCAAGTACTTTAATTATCATCAGCTGCATAATTAATACAACCATACTTTAGAAATGAGAATGAAAACAGGAGGGAGCAGATTAGCATGTTTCCAGGTCTCATCTTAACGTATCCCTATAGCAAGTGTAAAAGCTCATGACTTGGCATACCTTCACTCTGGCACCCTCTGATCAGTTCAAAGTCTTCAAGTAAGCCCACTGCCAGCTCCCCTCTTCCGGAGCACTGCAGGAAAAGGTGCACATGTACAAAGCTTTAAAGCACATGTGCAGTTTTTCAAGCTTGTGCTTTGCTGGAGCAAAAGGCTTCCCCTGAGAGGCATCAATATTTTTGTTATTATCTCTCTGCTGGGTACTTATTTCTGGCACAGCTTTGCTCAGACAGTGAACCTAGAAGAGTAATAGGCTTGGGTGTAAGTTGTAAATAACGACTCTGTTAAATATATTCAGATTGTTCTTTGTGCTTTGGGTGCCCCATTGTATTCTCCAAACATTAGATTTCAGTAGTAAATGAAATTGGGTTTTAATGCATGGGCCTGGAAAATGGCAAACTGAAGCAGCACCAACAAAACAGAGTTTGTAACATATTTTTCCCTTGAAAAATTTCAAAAGCCTCTTACAAGTCAGTTTGACTGTTCTGAGAATTGTCCTCTAGGTGGTACGGCAGAACATGCTTAAAGCTTTGAGGTGAAACGGAATAGAGTATCCTTAGGATTTGGTGACTCTGAAATACAGTCAATTTGTATTGCAAAACTGCAGAATGGACCCTGTGGTTGAAATGTTGCTATTTTTTTCTTGTTCAATCAAGAAGATTCACAATAACTCTGATTTCTTTTTTTGTGTTGCTCCTGTAAATAGGTCTCTACTATATACATGTCTGAGTCTTGTCTATGTGGAGAATTATTTTTGAAACAGCTATTCCTGATTGACTCCTTTCATGGACACTTCACTTTTATGAGTGCTTTCAGGAACGGATTATGCTAATGCAGAATAAAGTAGTTTTATCATAAAATAAGATCATCCACACAGCAAAATAACTGAGAATTCTCTTGATTTCAGTTCACCTTAATCTTGATTGAGTTCTTGCTGCTGAAAAAGCCGTTTCTCAGGGGCAAAGCTGGCTGGGGACACATGCAAAGCTCCTGCCAGCTGCTATGAATTTTAATAGATATAGTATTACATCCCTTGTGAAGGGGTGACAAGATTAACTACAGCGTAAAACAAGGTGGTGTTTTTTAATTCATTGGGAGGATATTTTTTGGTCTGACAGACTTCAAATTTGTCCCCCTTTCTGGAATGATTTAGACAGGAATTGTGTGTCCAAAGCAGTTCTGTAACCATTTTGTGATTGTATTTTCTGAGATTTGAGGTGTTCTTCATGTTAGTGTTTAGCAACTAGCAGAACTATGCAATATTCTTTTTATTCAAACTTTGTTTCTAACATATTAAAAGCGGCAACTAGACTTGCTGTAGTTAGTTTCTTCTGTATGCCCTACTGCATCGTGTTCATTCTAAACTGACTTCTCTGAAGTTAAGAAAGCTAAAAGAAGTGATGGGGTAGCCAGGACATGCAGAATGTGTTGGAACACAGAAACAAAATTGCTGCTGCCTCTGCAGTTACATACTGTAACAGTAATAACTGAGGCATCACAATTACGTAGCCATACCCTCCTTACATTGACTTCCAGCATGGAAATTTTCACACTTTATCGGATTAATGTTTGTATAATCTTGTTTAAAATAATCAGAATGGAAGGCTTCCAGTGTGCACGAAATGTGAACTGGCGTGGCATAAATTCATTGTGAATGGTTTTTTTCACTGATTTCAAAGAGAACGGTATTTCACAATTGTATTTTTGGCTCACTCTGTCCAGTTTAGTTGATATTAATTGTAATATCTTCCGTAAAAGTTAGCAGTATTTGACTCCTGGATAAGGGAAGAAGTCTGACAGCACTAAATAGACATCAGTCAGGTTCCCTGAAAATCCATGCAGATGATCTGAAGGCTGCAATATTAAAACTGTGATTGCTATTGAAACACCAAACCCTAGTTAAGCTTCACTTTCAGTTTCAAGCAGTCAATGAAAGGATACATTTCACATGTAAGATAACATAATGTAGTTATACAGGTATCCTACAGCTCCTGTTTGGTCACCTAAAATAGGTTTAAAATATTCTTGTTTTGCAGGTCCCAGACAACAACAAACCAAGCCTACAGAATCAAACATAAAATAGTAACATCGCTGGAGTGGAAGTGCTGTCCTGGGTACAGTGGGCAAAACTGCCAACCCAAAGGTGAGTAGAGTTGTAAGGATTTGAAACTATTCACTTCAACAAAAGAAAACAATGCAATCTAATTTGCAAGCAAATGACTTTGCTGAAAATCAATACAGTCCTTCCTGTTAATTTAAAACCAGGAAAAATGCACAGTAAATTAAAATGCTTTGGAATGTTGACTCTTCCCTGCACATGAATTTCCAGAGTAGTTAAGTAGTATGTCCTTTCCTCTCTTCCTCTCTAAATAAAACCCGTAGAATCTTCAGCCTTATTCCATTTTGCTAAAATGTGAAGTTTGCATTCAGTGCATCTCTACTTTTGACCTTTTAGTTACTGAGTATTGCAGTGCTGGGGATATTAAATCCAGGTTCTCTATTGAATACTTGCTGTAAAATTAATCTACAGCACTGTGACTCTTTTGGCTTTCAGTTTCAGGCTCTGAGAATATATTTTAGACATGATAAAATAATGTATCAACTTTGTTTCCCTCTGAATTGAGTAGGACTTTTGCTCATTTCAACAGTGACTGAATTTTACTAGGTATTACACATGATCCCTGTATAATTGTGCCCTTTTTTTGACAGAATAGGGTGTTTTACCTCTGCCCTGGTTATCAAACATGTAGCAAAGTACTATAGTTTAACATCTGTATAATAGCTATTTCTTTGCTGCTGGCCTTAAACAAGCAGCCCTTGAAAAATAAGATATGGCATCAGCATACATATTTTAAATGAATGAATATTACAAGAAAGACCATTAGATGTGGTAGGAAATTCAATCAGCAGTGGTAAAGTAGAGGCTGTGATTAAAAATTAATGTAGAGGAATGAAGAGAAATCACTGTTATTCACATCCAGGAGGGAAATTTCAATGCTGAAGAGCCAGAACCTCAGCAGGCACAGATTTCTCTTCTGTGCAGGTGAGCGTGGAGTCGGATATTAACATGGGACACAGTCAGCAAGGCTGTCCAGTGAGCATGGATCAGATGTTTTAAAGGTTTGCTTTTAAAAAATGCAATCATTAGCAAAAATAGATTGAAAAAAATGCTTATTGAAGGGGGAGGCTACAGTTGGTAAAATTGAAATGGCATCAAAACAACAGGGAAGGATTGACCAGGAAAAAAGCTGTATAACTCAATTTGTACTGGCATCTGTGTAAAAACAAGAATAAAGGAAAATGTTTTCAAGTGTTACAAGAGCGGGTTTGAAATTACATCTCCTAGGTTCTATTTTCAAACCTCTTCTGGCTTGCTGAATAACTTGGGGAAGCCACTTATAATCTGCATACCCAAGTTTACCCATCTAGAAAATTGAGATGACAGTTATCTCACAGGGGCACTGGGATATTTAATTAATTAATGCTTGTAGAAGTGCTTAAAAGAGTTTGGGATGAAAGGTGTTATGTCAGAAAGGCTCTTCTTCCCTGCTTCTGGAATTGTGCCTCCCATGAGGAGCAGACCACCAGCACAAGCCCTGCCTGTATTATTAAATTCCCATGAAGGGACGTCAGCTAATGAACTTGAACAGTTGGGAGCCCAATAGCTTTGTCTTTAGGCTCTCTGTTTTTACAACAGCAGGGGGAGAGACGATGTAAGCTCCGACTGGGGCTCTCCAGAGTCACTGAGCCCTCTGCCTGGCCTCTGTGCACTTGATCTGCTCAACAACAGAACTGTTATTGAAGGGTTTCTGTGCCAAGGGAACTGGGATATTCTGACAATATGTTTTAGACCCTGGGAAGGCACTGTTAGTGTGATGTGGGTTGCTTGTAGCAAATGCCAATTCAAAATGCCTCCTGGTTCAGCTTTTCTCTCAAATCAAGTGAAATTATACATAACTATTTCAGACATATTCTAGGCAGGAGGAAACACTTGTCACCACCTGATAGTTATTACTAGACATCTGTAAACCATATTTGGTAGCYTCATTGTAACTGCTTGGTAACAGATGCTTCTCAAGGTAACGTAGTAGTGAGTGAGACAGAAGAGCCTCTGGGAAGACACGTGTTCAGATCACTATTTCTAACTTTACCTCCTATGTGGCAACACAGGACCAAATTGGATAAGACATGGATACTAGTCCAGCATGGACAATGCAATTTTACAAGAAACTTTTTAAGATGGGAAAAATGCAGACATAATTTCTTGCAAGTCTCATGAAATGGACAATTCAACAAATAAAACATCATTATTTTGGTTTGGGAATATCAAATGCTTGACTGTGAGCAAAACTGCTAAAATGAAAGGGCTTGTAAGTTTGGAGTTGCAAAGTTCATGACATGTCATTTTTACTAAACACAGCTTTATTTTAACTTTTCACTATTTTAACTTAAGCTGGAGAAAACAACGTGCATGTAGTAATGTCTGAGGGGAAGAAATCCCAGTTCGCTCATGCACATGTGGTCCCTGAACACTATATTATGTGTAACAAATGATTTCAAGAACTGGAAGGTGCATCTTCAAATGGAGATCATGCTGTGTTCAGATTCAGCTTTGCTGTGGAGTGAGGCTGAGGTGACTTAACGTATATGAATTCAGTTCCATCTGCCCTGGCTGTGATTTAAAGCAAACGGCTGGTTCTCAGAGTTGCTGACAATGCCATAGCCATTGTTAGCACTGAATTCTCTCGCATGGTAGCAATGTCATTTCTCCAGCAGATGGCTGTAAAATGTTCTGCACAGGAGCGAGCGCTATCCTCTGCGTGGGGTGAGCTGCAGACACAAAAGGTAGCAATTCACCTTGAAACACAGGGAATGTGAGGAAACTACCAAACTCCCCACAGAGATTCCCTTTCAGCCACTCCTGCTTCATCAAAAACATATTGAGACAGAAAGATCTAATTTACATATTTTTAATATTGCCTGAAATCATTTTGCACGCTGTGTTTAAAAATACATGGGACAATAAATTATACATCTAGGCCAATATATTCAATGATAGGAGCCTAATGTTGGATTCCTGTGTGCATTACTTGATATTCAGAAGTGCTGAGGACCCTGAAGCTCCTTGAGGAACTGGAAGTTCTCTTCATTGCTCAGCATTTTGAAATGCTGCTTTTTTTTGTTGGTGTTGCATTCTCATTGTAAATGGCAGTTATAAGGTGGGTCTAGAAGTCTAATTTTTATTTCTATTCTATCTTTTTTGCTTAAACTGAGCATAGCATATCCAATTTTTAAAAGGTCTCAAATGTGAGTCATTTGATGGCTATTTCTAACCTAAGGAGTACATGTATTAGAGTTTCAGTCTGGTGCTCCCATCACATCTGCTGCTGTTCAGCATCTAGGATGCGGAATCTCAGCTGTGGGACAAAGGAGCACATAAGATCATATGATGTGTCAGAGAGGTTCTTTTGGAATGATGTAGGAGAAGCTATATTGCTTCTATAGCTAGAATTCAGCTAGTGACTCTTCTGAATTTGTTTCACAAATGAAAACTCTGAATTTCTAACGCTGCCTGAGAAGTACCTTTCCTATACAGTGATGAAATTTAACAACCGTACAATATGAGGTATTGTCTCTGGGTGAGTTTTTTGTGTGTGTATTGCTGGCTACAGTCCTTGCTGCTTTAAGAAGCAGTATAATGCACTATTGGCTTGCTCCATTACTGGTTGCTCCAACAGGGTGAGATCTATATCCTGGGTCTTACAGGGATTAAGTTATCTGAACAGTTTAAAGCATTAGTAAAACAAGCACACAGTGATAAATACATATACTTGAAACTCCAAAAGTTAATAAAACTGTAAGGGTTTGGGTATTTCACAATGTGAAGCTGTGAGTGGGGCAGTTGATTTAATAGGGAGGATGAAAGATAAGATGGATAGTATAAAAAAATCTGGTTCCTGTAGCACTACCAGTGGCAGTGAATACATTTAGAGCAACAGAAAGATAGGTAAATGAAAGAATAAAAGGACATCGATCAGCTGGTCTTTATCACAGGCAAGTAACTGACTCCCTTGTCATAGATTGTATCATCACATCACCACCTGATAAATCCTGTGTAATGAATTGGGCCGAATGCAGGTATTTAACTCCTGTCAATAACCACGCCACAGAAAGATAACAGAAGCTATTGAAATTATAACTATTTGAGAAATCTGTATTTCTTATCAGCCAATTTCAATAAATTCTATTAAACTTTCAGCCCCCCCTTAATTTACAATTTCAAACACCTTATATTCTTAAATGTAATCTATTGATCCTCATATATGCTGCCAAGAGGCTGATGAAACACAGGGAATTTCTTGATTCAGCATTTTGTGCTGTTTCCTTGGAAACTCACATTACGGCCAGACTAGGTTTTAATATTTGAACTGGAAAATAATGTCACCATACCCAAGTTATTCTGCTTGTACGGTGCTAAAGACTGGAAATCACATCAGTGCCACATAAGAGGCATTCCTTAGATGTGCTCCAGCTGGAACAACATCCACTTCAAAATGCTTCATGAACTGAGAAAGCATTCAAAAATTGGTATGAATTTACTCTAGCAAATTTACAACCTACTTTGTACATATTTCATTTTTTTAAGCAATAATGAAATGAAAATGACACCGTTAAGCCTAATGGCTAGAGAAGTCAGGAAGGTGGAAATCTCAGTTCAGTTCCCAGCTATCCTATCAGTTGTTCCCCACTTTTTGTGAGTGAAGGCACTTTACTTTTCTGGACCTCAGTTTCCCCAACTGTAATATTGAAATAAAAATGATGTTAGTCTAGCTTTTTGCAAATTGCTTTGGGATCTTTGGGCTGAGATATAAAATAACCATGGAAAATCTCATCTGCCATGACCAGAGAAAATATTTACAAACTTATGACCTTCRTGAAGTTTTTTAATGTATGTACCAGTTGCAAATCTCAGATGATATTTGTTGGAATTTGGGATCTGATTATGTTTTGAAATGGTTTTTATTTTTTAGGTGCTGCAACAATGTAATATCACCATTGCCTTTAGTGGGAAGATTTCCATGGTTGAAGATTAATAATCAATTTCTGTCAAAAAATAATCTGTAATCTGTCAAAAAAATCATCTTCAACAAACCTGACTAATCTTGTAGCTATAAAAAAACTAATTAATTTTACAGCTGTCAATCTCTGTATTGTCTTTGTACTGCTGTTTTATACTGATCTAAAATATTCCTCTAGAATTCTTAGTCCTGGAGATTTCAAAATTCATTATAGGGCAAGTTTTGACATTTTATATCAATACCAACCCCTGCCAATCTCAGGAAGCCGTTTATAAAGCCATTCACTGTCTTCATCAATGTGGTCCCACACTGTGTTATAGATGGACTAAGCAGATAACAAGAATCACTGCAGATGATTAGGGTTTGGTACAGTTGGTATAGAATAGAGAGAGAAAGCAATTGTTGTGGAATCCTGATTGTCATGTTCCATGTTTCACTCACATCCTTTCCTTTTTCTCCCTCTTTTAGCTCAAGAACAACAATCACTTATACACAGCAACCAGGCTGAAAGCAGCAGAACTGTCAGTGAGAGGACACCAGGAGCTCCTCAGGACCCCAGTGGGCCAGGTCAGCTGTTATAATTACTATCACCTCTAGCCCAATCACTGACCATGTGACTCACTAAGATCACTGCAAAAGCAATTTGAGAACAATCCCTGTCTGCTGAAGGGACCTGAATGAACCATTTGAGTTTCTAGCAGCCATGGTTCAGCCGTAGGCTTCTCTAATAAAGATAGGCAGAAGAAACTGAATTTAAAGCTACCAGTAGCTTAGCATTTATAGAGTGTCTTGTAACTAAACTAAAACCAAGAAAGTCATTCTGCATAGAAATATTTAAACTATTATATTACTGAATAAAATAGATTAATTAACAGAAAAAAAGAAAAAAACCCAAACAAACAACACAGCCAAAAAACCCGAAACCAAATCTAGGAGTACTATAGACTTGGTAGTATAGCATTGGTCATAAAAGAAAATGTAGTGATGTTAACTGTATTATTTGAATACATGTTTATTGTAATATATTTTCTTATAAAAATTGGTGCTTTATTCAAAATTGGTACAGTGACGCTTCAAACTTTAGCAAGGGCGGCTTAGGTGTGTTTTAAGCTACTCCATCTAGGATGATCAAATAGCCAAGCAACACGGGGACAGTTTACAGCTTTATACCACAGATGTTTGAAACTGTTTCTTATTACACTATTCATTTGGTTACTACTGTGTTTACTTCAACCTATCTAGACCGTAAGGTTTTACAACAAAATGTCAGTGTTTTCTTGCAAGGGTGTGTACAGACCTCAGCATTGTAAGAGCTAGTTAGTAACAACAATGCTTTTATTCGAATAGTGATCTACATTGAGAAGTTACCTTAGGTGACCGCTGCATGAAAAGCTTCTCCATCTCAGTTTCTAGAATTGTTGGGTGTGCTCACTTCCCTTTATATTTATTTTCTGTTACCATCTGTATGATTTGAAGTTTACCAGCACAAATGTTCCAGAAAATTAATTTCATAGTTGTCTGCATAAGTATTCTTGGGAATGGAATTTTATTCATGCCAAGTGTGTTTGCACACTTGCTAAACTGGGAGCAGAAACAATCATGGTTTATCAGATCATTCCAATTAACCATGAATTCAAATATTAAGTGTTCACTATAAAGAAACATGAAAAGGTATCCATGATTTAGAGGTATTGAAGTAGTTGACAGACTATACTATATTCCAGTCTGTACCACCTGAAGGTGTATATGCCTTTGAGGGTGTAGTGATGTTGGTAATGCAGAATTATTTAGAAAGTCTGTGTACTCAGAGAACTGCCAACGATCAGCAGCATATCGTGTTTAAATAATAACAAAAGAAATATGTGAAAAATGCTTGAATAAGGAAGTTGTTTGAAAAAAATATTCTCTGCTTGTGGTATACTCCCCAGCAGTGAGTGAGACTGCATTTGTAAGGTAAATTTTTGGTGGCAAATTATATGCAAGTTATTTGTCAGTGTTCTCTACAGACTGTCAAATGAGCTTGTAGTTTACATGATGAGGAGCCAGAAGATGGGCAAGATGTGAAATACAGTGTAAAGGAGGCATGTTCCTTGAACTTTCTTACTACCTCCCTTGTCTTTTGAATCTGTTGATGTTTCGATTACGGATGTCTACACTGACTTTTTGTATAATCATCAGCTGTTACACACTATGGTGTTATTGTCACTCACAGAGTTGGCCTATATCTGAAAAAAAATTATGGAACCAAATAATAAGGCAAGTTATGTTCTCAGGTCTGTATGTTGCAGTTGTCAATATACTGTTCTGTTGCTGGAATATTCATGCATGCTGGGAGAACAGGATGTCAGCATCCAGACTGCCACATGGTTTTATGGAGGCAATACACATGTATGTGCTTCTGTCCATATATGTGTTTTACTTTAAATCATAATAGACAAATAGAAAAATTAGAAAGCATAGGCAGGAGAGGGAAAGACTGAATCTGGCATGGAGATATAGAAAGGTACTTTCAAATGGGAGTTAGAAATGAGAATACTGTTGCTCCTTGGTGATACCATGTGAACAACCAAGTTTCCCAGTGCTGGAGGGAGGAGGATGTTGTCTAATAAAGCAGACGTATGAAGAAGTGAGTTTGATCAATAGAGCATTAAAACATGCCACTTCTTTTAGTAGGAATTCTACTCTGAAAAATAACTCTGAAATTGGAATCTCAAAGCTCCATGTTAATTGCTTTTCTGTTACTTTTAAATCAAATGGGGTCAGTTTAGAAGGAGAGAGATACCTGTTATGGCTGCCAACCCTGCAAACACGACCTGGGGCCAGGGCTGACTGCCTTGGTCCATCATTCCATCAGCAGCTGCCAGGACTCTACAAGCCAGATTCTGTTTCCAGCTCCCACTATGCAGCTTTGCCACTTATAAACATCACTTTCAGGTTCATCTATGCAGCTTGTCTTCCCCCTGCAGTTGAAACTGGCAGAAACAAAACTGGAAAAAGCATTGCACCCTGCAGGTTAGTTATCAGTTTGGGTGACTACGCGTGAGCCAGTAATGAATTCAAATCACTTTCTCATAGTAACAATTCAACCAGGAGCAGAAGTATCCAGACCTGTGTCTCTGTCACAGAGTAGTATTATGATGAAGAGTATTCAGACAAAGAAGATCCATCAATGTCTTATCTCCACAGTGCCGTTGGGGAGAATTGTCAGACTCTAAACTAGATGGTTGAGTTATAAATACAGTTTTGTGTCTGTGTAAGTAGACACAATGGGCAAAGTAAACAGCTGGAGATGTTAACATTCTAACCTAAACCAGCCAGTCTTATTGACGAGGCTCTACCAATTATCAAATTTACAACGAACATGCCTCTACAGGAGAGCATTCTCATAGGTGTTGGCACGCTTTGTCTGTGCTGACTGGGTGCATTTAGTGAATTTTCTGGATTTTCCCAAATGCTATCGAGTTAGATATGATACATTTATTTTTTAGATACTAGAATATTGAAGAATAAAAATCTAGTCAGAAGAATATGTCCTTTTAGACATAACTTGTTTTTTTTTATTGTAGTCTTTAGGCCTCTGTGCTTCTACATGATTTCTGATTATAACTGTTTACTGCCATGGGAATAGAATATCTGATGCCATAACAAAAAGTGACATAAGATGAATAGCAATACTGTAAAATTACACTAATAAATATTTGTCTGTACTGCTAAAGAATCTCTTCCATAGCAGTTTATTAAGTCATAGTATGGCCTGGATCATGTAGGTTTGTGTATCATGTGTCTAAGGTAGACCATATAAGCTGAATTGCTGAAGGAACTGAAGAGATTTTGTAGCTTTGCTTACAGGAATTAGAGCATATAATTTTATCAGCATCTTTTGAAAATCCCGGACTAGGTCTCATTCCTGTCAGCTGTGAAACTCAGATGGCTAGCTGAAGCCATGTGGAGTCTTAATTTGCAAGACCAAGGCCTTCTTCACCATTACCTATCTTAAAAGCATCCAGCTAGGCCTTTTTATACCTGAAGAGACTATGAGTGGCAGGAACAATTTGGGCAGGTTTTAAAATAAACTTGACTTCACAGGCTGGGCATCTTTTCTTACTGACAGACTAATGATTATTCCAAAGTCATTTACCTATTAGCTGTTTTTCTGCCTTGCTGCTGTGTTGAACAAGTCTTTATTTTGACCCCAACACTGAAAAGATGATGTATTCCTTCAGACACAAGCCTTGCAAATTCATGAAGTTATGTTATAAATGGTAAGTAAAAATCAATGCTTTTGTGATTGTGTTAAGGAAGATAGATTAAATGAGAGTTAACTGAATACCCTGTAGGGTGCTAGTTGGAGGAAGAATGGCATTATGCTGATTAAAATATTCTAACCATTCAAAATACTCTTGTAGAATTATAAATACTTTATAATGGATACAGATGCTTCAGTAATTAGTTACTGCTGTGCTGCTGAATGTCACTAATACATGATACATGACAAAAATCAAGATGATTCACTCAAGACTAAAAATTCAGAAACTTTTCACCTCACTTCCAGCTAATGTCTCTCAAGTCAATTACACTTTCTTCCCCCCGGCCCCCAGTGTTTTAACAGAACTTTTTTTTTTTCCTTCTCATTTTGTTCTCTGACCAAGCACTTACACAAAAAATGAACGAGAAGATTAGCAGCCAGGAGATGAAACTGACTTTTCTACAGAAGAAGGTTGACAACATTGCTGCTGCGATGAATGATGTGAGCAAGATGCTTTCTTCTCTGGAAGGCAAAATCAATGAAGATAAGGGCAGAGACTTCCAGTCTTTTCTAAAAGGTAAGAAAAATGAATTAATGCAATCACTCACCCAGTTAAAGGTGCCAGAAAATAATAAACATGCTAAAAACATTCATAGACTGTCCTATTCTATTGCTCAACATTTATAGGGAGAAGTCTTTTTTAGTTTCATTTCATAATAAAGGGATTTGTTTATTTTGACATTTGTTATGGTGTCTTTTACAGTGACAAAAAATTTACATTCTTGGGTACTACATGGTAACTTAAGCCACTGTCAAGGCATTTTCATTTACTTAGAGCTTCTGCAAATATTCTTATCTCTGTTTTTTGTTTATCTGACAGCTGCTAAAGGACATAATATTTGCTTTGCTACCAAGACTAAGTAATATTCTTTTATACATAATTCACATATGCAGGGGAAATACGTATAAGGAATTCTGTGGTTATTGTATTTATAACATGGCAAACGTCCTGCCAAATAATTTGCCTCTGATCATATTAAGCTACCTTTGATTAACATCTGAACTCATGTTCAGTAGATGAGAAAGACATGGCCAGGGATCAGGAGGTTGGGCAGACCCTCACCAGCAGAATTATGCATCCATTCTTTGTGAATCCTTCGGCAGGATCTATTTGTTACCTAACTACAAATGGTGCTTAACAAACAGATTGGGACTGAAGCTTTCATTTCCTTGATGTGTGATATTTTTCTCATTTTTCAGGAATTTTCCCCAAACTGTTAATATTATACACTTTAGAATCCAGAGGACTTTTCTATTGTTTAAAAATAGAACGAGAGAACTGGAGCTCCTTACATTGACATAAAACTAAATGAAACAATAAGTGCTTTTGTATCTCCCTCAAATTTACCAAGTGCGGTCCCATTTCTTGTATTTTCAGTCCTCTGTCTCCTGAGTTGCTCGTGCCACATGCTAGATGGCTCTCTTGTATCCGGGATCAAGTTTATCCCATCTCTTGCTCAGTGACCTGCTTTCACCTCTCCACATATTGCTAGACAGCATTCTTGACCCTTGGGCATACATTTAATTTGCCTTCGAATATTTCCTATTTCCCTTCTGCTTTCTCTTCATTCTTTTTTATATTCCACTCATTCTAGCTGTCATTTTCATGCTATTCCAAGAGGTCTTTTGCTGCATCCTATGCTCCTCCTTCTCCATTCCCTATCTATATTTAAGGGTCCAAGTCCTAATTAAAATGTGCAGTACAAAAACCACCACACTATTTCACCCTTCTCTGCAAACGTGTTTCTAGCCTTTATTGTTTTAATCTGCCATGCTCTATATTATACATGCTTAGATGAAATCTCCAGTTGCTGGCCCTTTTTTGATTTATGTTCTCAATCTATCTCCTAATCAAGCTGCTCTAATGAAAATGCTGCTATCAACTACTTTCATTGACTCTAATTATGGGCACTCCAATACAGGTTATTCTTGGCTTGTACATAGGTAAACAGCAGGAATGGGGAGAGGAGGGGAGAGAGAACAAGATTAGCGTTTCTGTTGGCTTGTATAGGTAATGTCAAAGGGCAACTGGAGTTTCTGTCCAGGGAATATCAGTCAGTCATAATCCAGGTGGGCAAAGAGCATGCTAAAGTAGCAGGAGCTGGAAGGAGTTTCCATGCTGTGCTCTAACTTGGTACAGATGTGCAGTATAGGCACATCAGACTTGCTAAAAATTACTCTTAGAAGCTCACCTGAAGCAAAACAACTTTCCCCACTACCACTGGCATCCTGAAGCAATGTGCTTTTGAAGCACAGTTAAGTCTGTAGTTGCTTCATGCTATTCAGACTTCTTCCTTCTTCTGCTACTTTTCCATTTTCTTCCCACAGTGCCCAGGTCCTTTGCTCATATCCATTAATCACCTTTTTTCTTATCACAGAAATTCTAATGGCTGCCCAGCTTTGTATCAGAATTTGTTAGGAGTGAGGTCTGTTTCTGTGAACAAACAATTCAATACAGTTTACAGAGTCTTTATTTCTTGGTTGCATCTGTAAACAGATTTTGGGCTCACAAACTTGTCATCTGTTGATACAGGGCAACACTCACTGGAGTAATTGATATGCTCCTCTAATTTCATTAGTGAAACCTGTTGTGCATTTTTTTAATTGTTTTCAGTACTCGGGAGACTGTTCCTACTTTTTACTTAGAGAAAATAATTTGGTGTTCTCCCTTTAATTTAATAAACTGTTTACTTCTTGCTATTCTTTCTTCCTCCTTTCACTCCACATCAAGCTTTTTTATAGACTCCCTTCCTCTTCCTTATTAATATGTACACTCCTTTAAAAACAAACTCAACAATGCAGTGTTAATCACCTCCAAGTCAGAAATGTCATTTACAGCTGGATATATAACCTTAACTCAGTCTCTTGTGTACGTACATTTATTTTGCACATAATTCTTCCAATAACTGAAACTGCAAAAGGAGTATATGTTGACACAAACTAATTACACACTTTGGATTTCAGCCAGGGAGTTAAAATTAAAATTTATAATCTCATAAAAAGTGCAAGAGATCTTTAATGTTCACAGGTAGCTTGGACCTTTCTATTTCAAAATAAGCAACAGAGAAATTGAGTTACATCCATGAATGCACTCCTGTATTCTCAGCTCAAGCTCAAGAATATACCCAATTGTCACCTACAACACAAGTTTGGGTCAGGTCTTTCTGTGGAGAAGCATGCTCCCAAAGCCCCTGGTGAACTTTGGAATAGCACTTGCTTAGCAGGTACATAGTTGTCCTATCCAGCAAGTAAGGGAGAGAAACCCAAAGCTGTCTGTTTTATCAGGGTCCACTCCCTTGATAACAAGAACACCTGAAAACCAGAGCTGAGCTCCATACAACACCTGCGACCCAACTGAATAGAGCAGGAATGGGAGAGAGCGAAGCTGGCAGTTTCTTGCCTGTGACAGAGAGAAAAGGCCAGTATAGATCCTGTGGAAGACCTCTCACAGCAGGATGGTCTGTTATCAAGATTTGTTGCTGAGATGAAGAAATTTAATTAATTCCTCACAGAAGGTGTAGACTAACCTTGTTTCTTTCGACAGCCATTAAACTTTTCTTCACAGCTCATTGTGTCTCTTAAAGCACAGAACATTTTTCAGCATCATAAAGTAACCTGACCAAATCATCAGTTACAATAGTTTCTCTACATGTCAGTTATTTTACTCTGCATTCATATCTTGATTCTTCCTCTCAGTTGCCAGGACATCCTCATTCTCGGGTATCTTATCTTACTGTTTTTCATTCACTGAAGTCCACTGACAAAGCTCTGTGTGTAAGTGTGCACATTCATGTGCACATTCATGTCTATACATCTGTCTAGTCATTTACTTGCTGTTCAGATAGTAAAAAGTAAAATAATAAAGGCAATCTCAGTATTATCACTTTGTTGTTTTTTATACTTCTTGTAAAAATTGCTGTAACATCAGCAACTGTGACCACAGTTGACAGTAATTGAGTTTATTGCTTAGGAAAGTTCCTCCTCTATTTCTGAAGTGGCTCTTTGCTAGGCTAGCAAACTTACTGCACCTGCCTATTGTATCCTGCCTTGAAAACAAACACTATCTGAACAAGTGACAGATTTCTCCCTTAAGCA
Organism: Oceanodroma leucorhoa; assembly: GCA_030449065.1. NCBI lineage: Eukaryota > Metazoa > Chordata > Aves > Procellariiformes > Oceanodroma > Oceanodroma leucorhoa. The sequence goes on from JASVER010000020.1 coordinate 2,728,564, forward strand.
TCAGAGGTGTTTTCTGTCCATTTTACCAGACATAATGAAGACTAAGACTCATAGATAGTTCATAAAAAGCAAATATTATCAACTACTTTATCTCTGTTTCCAGCTGGAAACACATGCATGATTCAGATGAATCTCCTGAATAGAAAAAGCATTGCGCTTCTCTCTAGCTTGCTGAACAAAACCATTTTTATTTGGAATCCTCTTGCACCCCTGGAGCCCAAAGTTGCATTGGGTTTCATGGGTCTGATTTCCTGCCGTTTTGCTGCTCTTGCTGATAATGTACTTTCAAATAAGGTTTCAGAACATGCCTTGCTGTTTTAGAGATGAAGCAATAAAATTCCAGGCTATAGAAGTAATTGAGAGGAAAATAGAGGAAGGCAAGAGAAGGATTTCTGCTTTTATCAACACGGTTTTAATCAGAGAACTGATGGTCATCAAGGAATTGTAGAGATTGAAGGGTTTAACCATTATATCGCAAGCTGGCTGCAAGTGTCCATAGGGTATAGAAAAAATGTGCAAAGAATACTTCAGTGCTTTAGCTGGACATAGGGGCTACCTTTGGAGAACAAATTAAAAAAATCCTTCTAATCTCACACCAGAGCAGAACTACTGCTCTAATTAATTCAAATGTTATGCAGCACTCTTGATGAACACTATTTTATGAGTGTCTTAACCCATCTAAGGCTATATGGGAGACATATTTTGATGTTATTCACAGGAGCAAAATTCCCACACATTCATCTCTGCCTAGTGCTTTTCAGGATCAGTATTCCTAGGAGCTATTTAAAGAGTTGTAGTATGCAAGACTAACTAAAGGTTTGTACCTTTAAAATGTCTGCCTTTTGCAGCAGTGGTCACGTTACTAACTTCAGATATTCAATAAGGCTATTCTTTTTATTTTGCTTCTTTCTCACTATAGCGTGTTGTGTGATCACTTGCTACATATGATACAATAACAAGGTAATCATCTCTGCTTTCACTTCTTCTTGACCATAATGTTGATAAAGCAGGTGTTTTTTCCTTACTTTCCCAGTGGAGAAAGAACACATCATTTTCTTATGAGCAAGCCACAAAAGCACACAGATCTCCTCATTTCAGTGCTCAGAAACAGCTTAGCTAGGAGATCAAAGTTGATACCACATATGCAGAGTCTGAGTTTGCCCTTTCAAAATAATAACAAAACTCCCATTGATTTCAGTAGAAACAGGGATGAGTCTTCAAACACTATTAGCCATCCTCTACATTCCTCAGCTTTAAATTTTGCTTTATGGGTGGGTAAATTGGGGCAGGGATGTCTCTGTTTCACTCCTGTACAGCACTGTGTTTGCTCACATTGTAGAAAAAACTTAGATGTTGCTAACACAATTGGTTTGATTGTTTCCATATTTCTCCTTTTCCCCCAAGGTCTCAAATCCAGAAGTATTAATGAATTAGTCAAAGACATTGTCAGAGAACAATTTAAAGTATTTCAAGGTGAAATGCAAGAGAGCGTGGCTCAAATTTTCAAGACTGTGTCTAGTTTGTCAGATGATGTTGAAAATACAAAAGACTTAGTCAAGCATCTGAATGAAACCCAACAAAAATTTGCTCAGGAGAAAGACAGTGGGCCAACAAAGCTTGACCTTCTGGAGCTAAAGAGTCATATGTTGCAGATGAAAGAGGAAATGACCCTCACTTGTGACAAGCCTATGAAAGCTTTACAGGAAAAGCAGAAATCCTTGGAAGATAACTTGGAGCATCAACAGTCAAGAAGTGTCATTTATTATGAATCTTTAAATAGGACTCTTACTGAAATGAAAGATGCTCATGAACAACTGTTATCAGCTGAACAGTCTTCAAGTCAAAACATGACTTCAGCAGATAAAGTCACAGAGTATAATGTTACAGAGTATATGTTCACACTGCATGAGAAAGTAAAGAAACAAGGCATGATGGTGCTGCAAATCTATGATGACTTAAGAGTCCAGGATAGCAAGATCAGCAATCTCAGTGTTGCACTGGAAATTCAGAGAGACTCTGTCCTGGGAGTCTGTGATGACATGTTGTCAGAGAGCAGAAGGCATTTCCAAACACAGCTGGCAGCAACCCAAGAGAATGTGCTTGTCCTAAACAAAAGTCTCTCTGACCTGGTCCTTCCAATGGACAACAAAATGGACAAAATGAATGAGCAAATTAATGATTTGTGCTATGATATGGAGATCCTGCAACCCTTGATTGAACAAGGGGTACCTTTTAGTCTGACTTCAGAGTATGAACAACAAATCCAAGCTGAAGCAATCAATGAGAAGCTTGAAAACCTCACAACTGTCATTAACAGAATGAGTTCTGCAATTAAGGAGCTTTCCAAAACTCAGGAAGGGCTTAAAAATGAATCTCAGGCTTATCAGGAACTGTTTGAGAGTCGTGTTAATGAATGCTCCATGGAAATAGAAGATGGATTAAACAAGACCATGATAGTAATAAACAGCGCTATTGATTCTATTCAAGATAACTATGTACTCAAAGATACGCTACGTGCTCTAAGAAATGAGACTGAAGCCTGCTGTGGCAGAGCTGAGAAACTGGACAGCCACCTGGCTTTCATTTCCCAGTTCCAACAGTTGAATGAATCCCTCCAGACACTGCTCATTGGCAAGAAGTATGAATTCACTTCACAAGTAGCTCCATCCCTTTCTGATCTTCCATATGAGGAGTCTGACAAAAGTATCCTCCACAATTTCAGAAGATTCTTCTATATTTTAAATGAAATCTCATCAAAAATGGACAATCAACAACATGATATCAGCCACCTGGAAGAAAAACTGTTTGACTCTGTGAAGGAATCAAAGGACCGTGAGGTTCGCCTTCTGAGCGTGGAGTCAAAAATTTCCAAGTTTTTGGCAAACAACTGTGTCTCACTGAAAAAAACCAAAGCTGCCTCCACAGAGAAAGAACAAGTGGTCTCACTTCAGCTCCAGACATTGAGTTCCAGGATCAAGGCCCTGGAAGCCAAGTCGATCCGCTTCTCAAACAGCATTCCACTTCTGAACAAGACTGCTCATGAGGCCTGGGGGCTGTGTCAGGATACCAACAGCAGCATCCAGAAAGTGAATGCGAGTATACCTGTGCTAATTAAACTTGCTCAGCCAGATATCCCCCTGCTGCAGAGGGGCCTCAAAGAGCTCATTGAATCTGTGCTTGAAATAAAAGCAGGATCTATCCTGACAAATTTAACCCAGCATGTTGACATATCAGTGGCAAGTGCAATGAACAACATCACCAAGCTTCAGAAACAGGTGAAACCAGTTATAAAGAAACCAGCTCCAGCAAAAAAAGGGGCAGCAAACGTCACCATGAGCCTGGCAAGCCGAAGTCAGAGAAACACGGATAATGCTATAGATTCAGGTAATGCATTTTACTCTACTAAAAATTAGGGTCTTTATAATAAAGTCTTGTGTAACCATGGTGATGAACTGAGGTGGAAGAACTTGACTGAGGGGGAAAAAAAAGTCCAAAGAATGCCATAAAGAGTGTTTCAGAGGAATGTGAGATTACTCTGCTCTCTTGCTTACAAGAGAATTTATTTTTCTTATGAGGAGCCTCTGCACTAAGGCATCCAGAAGCTTCATTTAATTTTCCTTAATAAATTCACATCTGATCAGTTTAAGATGTATGTGCATGCACACAAACTCAGCTGAGAACCTGACTTTTCAAACGTAACTGACAAGTTAGACAAAATCTAAACTACAAGAATTTTGTGCCTGTATCTCAATTAGCAATCTCAGTAAAAAAAACATGCAAGCTGGGAGAGAAATCTGGGGTTGTATCAGTACTTTGCAGTGTTGGTGGGGATAAAAAGTATCAAAAACATGAAGCAAGTGAATACACCAAATGATTGTAATGAGGCTTTTGCCAGATCCTTCAGTATTTCATTGAGACTATTGGTGCAGTTATAATTACAATGGGGTGTTCTTTCAGAATCGGGAGCCCAGCTAATAGAGTAGATTTAACTCAAGTCCACCTGGAGAACAGCTCAGCTGAGTAGGAGCTGCCATTCTTAAAAAGGATATTTTGAGTGTGATTCGCTTCTGAACTTAAATTCAAATGTCATCATAAGAAATGAATTCATATGGATGAATTCACAGAAATACAAACTCTGAGTTATGACTTTTGGAATCAGACTTGAATGAAAATCAATAGCATAAGCTAATGTTTTATGGAAATATCATTTCTGGGAAAATACAGAAAATGAAGAGTGGTTAAGTGACTAGAAATCTTCAGAGGACTCTAATTCACATTAAAATAAGTGAGACAGATTCCTAAATGACAGATAGATGTCCAGATACTTTTTGAAGACCCAGACCTAAATATTTTCTGTAAAGCATTCTTAAACTTATGAACATTTCTGAAACGATATTTAGTCCCTATTGTAAGCAGATGTAGGGGTAGTAAGAGCTACCACTCTTGTTCATGTGCTAAGACCATGGACACTCTCCCTTCCCCTCTCCCTCTCCACGCCTCTTCCCTCCCTTTCCCCCCCTCCCTCCTTCGTCTCCTCCTGTCCCAGGTACAGCACTTTTCAATAATCAATAGAAAGGATCCTTCTTAAAGCCTCAATTTCATGAGTAGCTTGGATTCTGCTGAAAGCCACCCCCACTGAAGGATTTCAGTCGTTGGTTATCTTTTCAGTTAGAGAGGACGCACAACTATTCCTACAGGCAATCACACTTAAAAATGCACCAAGATTTGCCAAATTCTTACTACAAAGTAATTTGATTATTTTGATATTAGAAATGGCAATTCTTTCTCAGTCATTTCTGTTTTCTGCTTCTTCCTGCCACTGCACAGGATGGAAATTCAAAACCCTTGTTCACAATTAAAACTAAGGGAAAATGAGATGTGATGCCTTTGATCCTTCCTGAGTGTTCTACTTTGTTAGAAAATGTCACTAGTGCTACCTGCCTGGAGCACAGGAAGCTGCCACCTGCTCTGTTTTTTACTCCACGCTAGTGAATTAATGTTTTTCTTATTTATTATGCTTGCTTGGTAACATTGGATATATGCTCGCTCCTACAGAAAGTGCAGATCTTTGCAGATGTTGAAAAGCAAGGTTTTTAAGCAAGGTTTCTACATAGCAATGTTTATGCAGACTTTTCCATCAGTAATGAGGTTTTGCACTCAATGATATTTCATGCCTAGCAAAGTCATACATTACATTTTTGTAAGTTAAAGAAGTGAGACCATTATCCTAATTAACAAGTATCCATCTTCTGCCTGGGTAGATTTTACTTTTCCAGGAAAGCTTTTTCTCTCTGAATTCCAGGAGACCATCCAGAGATATGTGCCAACTCTACTAAAGTTTCTAGAAGAAACTCTGAGGTATCATTGGCTATTTATAAAATGTATTCGATCTTAGATCATCTTTTTCAATTCAAAAAGATTAGAATAAAACTCTGGAAAGAGATGAATGACATCTCTCATTGATTCCAACGTGTTCAATATTTGATCCTATTTTAACAGATCGGGATTTTCATTGGCTTTAGTGTGTCCAGGATTTGGCCCCGAGGTAATAGTTTCCTCAGTAGTCATTTGAAATCAATGGGGAACAAGGAAAACAATTATGTATGCTGGGACATACAGGTTTGGAGACTTCCCATGTTGTGGAATGAATGAAAGAAGAGGTTTATGTCAGCTAGAGGCTGCAATATGTGTATGAGGGATGAAAAATATAACGCTACCTGCTACTAATTGTAATGGCAACCTGGGGTGAATAAAAAAAGCGATGGTCTTAAGACAGCTTCAAGTAGCTAACATAGGGGAGATGACAGCCTTTAAAGAAAAAATATACAGTAAACTCTTCATTAGTCTTGGTTATGGATTATGTCTGGTCCTACCTTCCAATGCGCTGTTTCACTGCAGAAATGCGTGATGCAGCGCAAGGGCAGCTTAGCTCAGTTCCCATTTTCCCGTTGCCATTTAGTGCTGTGTCTGTTCTCTAAACCTAGAGGCTGCTGTGCTTTTCAAAGGTGAATGCACTCTCTTGTTGCGTCTTGTATTTGTTGTGGTTTTGCTTTGTGCAGATTATGCCACCCTTCCATCACCATGAATAACAGAGAGCAGCTGTGTTATTTCTGTGTTTAAAACACTGCATCTGTGTGAGAGAGCGGTAATTTCTTTTCATTCTTGCTTTCTGTATGTCTTATTTCTGATTTTGTTTTCACATGATTTCTGGCTCCTAACAGAAATACAAGCTCCCGTTGTTGCTTTATCATTCAAGCCTGCAGGGAAATTAACCTATTTAAATGTTTTGCATCTTGTGTTTTAACTGCACAAGTTTGATGGTTATTCTAGCTCATGATGACATATACAATAATTTTGCATATTTACTTTTTAGACTAATGGGTAGATGGAACTGGTTTTTTGGTTTTAATTTAGTGATCCTGAAATCATCGCACTCAAAGTATTAGCTACCTCTGCTTAACAGAGAAGCAGAGTTGCCAGAGTCCAAGTAGCTCAGATCAGTCTTGACAGTGTCCCTCCACCCAAAACTGGAGAGCACAGCTGAGGCACCTCTCCTCCTTACTTTTGGCTCAAGAGCACTGTGGGTGAATCTTTGTGCTTTTTTGCACCACAAACACACTACACAGCACTTATACATGAATTCCCCCACACTGTACACCCTGCCCATGGGCCTGGGATCCCTGTTTCTGCTCAAGCCAAAATCCCAGGAYTTTTCAGTTGTGCTGGGCTGTGACTAACCCTGGTTGCCATGATCAACCTGCCACGCTCTGCTTGTCACCTCTCCAGCTGAAGCACCAGCCCTGTTGTCACTGTCAGTTCCTGGCTGCCGGTCCCCGTGGGGCTGCCTCTCTCCCTCTGCTCCCTGGTGCTTCTCGCATCTAGGCTACTGGGGATGCTCATCACTTTTACCACTGAGAGCGCTAAGCCAGAGGTGATTAATAATTGCAGACTGACAATCATTCTGCCCCTGTGCGAGCAGGGTGGTTTAGTAGATTCCTAGGCTCTTAAAATCTCCCAGGGCTTCCTGAGAGACAGTTACTGATAACTAAATATTGAGAAGATGTTGGTAAGTTACTTCCTGTTCAGCCATTTCCACATTGAACCACTGGAGTCACTTCTTCCCGTAAAGAGACCATTAAATTGCTAAATATTTGATTTGCTTCTAAAAAACACCGCAGTAGATACTGACAGAGCTTCATTATTTGTTTGAAGATTTGTTTGTACAGCATTGGCAGTCTATTTCCCAAAAGAGCTTCTGGCTGCTTGCCTTCTTGAAGAGTAGCAAAACTCAGCGTTAACTGGCTATCCTCAATCCTACCACACTGAGTGTAAATAGCAACTGCATTCAGTTTATTCTCTGCTCTTTTAATAGCTATAATTTAAGCCTTTAATTTAATTTATAAAGTATCTGCCTTTCACTCATCTACACTACTAAGTTGTGAAAGATTAATAAAAAATAGGATATGTACTATAGTAGGAAATTCTTTCCTGATCTGAACCTCTCGGCATCTTTACCTCAAGCAGAGAATACGGACAAAGTGTCTCAGGATGCCCTTCAGCAAGGAAAAAGAAAAAGACAATACTGGGCAGTGGGGCAGCCTCATCCAGAAATGACAGCAAAAACATGCTATTGTAAGACCACATGGAAATTATACAGAGATTACCTGCTCAGTGGAGATCTAGGGCATTTCCTTCTCACTCTGAAAATCCTAACTTGACTCAAACCTCTTCCCAGCTTCTCCTAGTTCTAGCAAATGGAGCAGGCTCCCCAGCTGCTGTTAAGCAATGCTGTACCTGGAGGGTTAATTTATTGTAGGTACAGCTATGTCTGAATTTGTTTTAACTCCAAGGTTAAGTTCAGGCAAAATCATCCCTCAGCAGACTGTTAAAACACTACTCTCAATCTCATTATCATTTCCTTTTTGTGATCTTTTTCCTGTTTCTTGGATTTACTTCTTGTTTATGTTAAGCAGAGGCCAATTAGCACAGGGGCTGCCGTGTTCTTACACAAAGCTTTTGTATTTTAAGAATATGATACAGTCAGCACAATCAGCTGTTTTCCTTCCTTTTCTGATTTCCTTTCACGCTTGGTAAATATGAGTGAAACATTGTGGATGCTTGGTAAATATGAGTGAAAAATAACTTCAATTAAGTGTGCAGCAAAACTATTATCTGAAAAAAAACCCCCTTTATTTCTTCATGTCCAGTTGCCTGTGCTGTGACCCCAGTCATGACAGTCTTAAATTGCTTTATTTCAGGCATTACGGGATGGACGTTATTTTCTGTGAAAAGAATTACTGTTGCGTTTTTAAGTCCATATGCTCCATCAGTGCAAGTTCAAGTGGCACAGTACAATGTGCTTTAGAATTCTGCTCACTGGACTAAAATTTCTCACGGAAATAGTTTGCCTTAATGCAGCAGTCTGTGAAATGGTTGGATGGGAATCTGAAGATAACTATGGGCATTACTGAAATATCTATGTGGAGATCCAGTTCAACATTTCCCTGGCAATAAGTAGACCCTTTTATGAAAGGCTTTTTCAGTTTCCACCTACTGATCTAGGTTTACCATCAAGGACTGTGTGGAGTTCTCTTTCCAGAGCTCTGTTGGTAGTTCCTGGCAAAGAAAAGGTTCATTTTTCCAAAACATCTGACTTCTATTTGACCAAAGTAAGAGGAAAGAAAAATGTATGGCTTGGGAATGCTTTGTGTTCAGAATTTTTCATAGCATTATTTAATTTTTAATGCGGCCTGAATGTTCTTCCCCCCAAACTGCTATGACAACACATTATACAATTACACTCAGTAGTTACTGTCTCAGAGCTCAGCAGCACTGGATTGGCAGATTTCTGCGTATCGGCTGAGCGTGATCTGGCCAGCTCACACATAGTCAGGAAGAGAGGCAAGGACACCCTCAGTGAGGGTGCTCGGCAAAACCACCTTGTTTGGTATAATTTGTGTTGCTTGCAATACAAAACTTTTACAACACTCTTGGTAGATATCATGGAATTGAGTTACTTATGGGCAAGGACAAGTACTGGAAGTGGTTTGGGTAGCATTTAAGATCTTTCATCACCAGTAGCCAGACTCTCCTGCGATGGTTGTGACACATCTGGTGAGTAATGTCATAGACAGGATGGTCCAACCTGTGGACCAGCAGTTCAAAACCTGTGTTTTGGTATGCCCAAGGAGAAGCTGGTTCTGTCCAAAAAGAGCAGCCTTCTGTGCCTGCACTAGTGAAACCAAACCAAAGCACAGATTTGCCTGAACCAGCAGGAAAATAACTATTATTTCTTTTGTCTCACTGAAAGAAGGAAATAAAATTGGGTATGTCAGTATTGTCTCTTCCGAGTTTTGCTGTTTGTTTCTGAAGGGGTCCTGCAGTATGGTCAGCTCCAAGCCTCTTGGCACATTCCCATTCTTAGTAAAGATTTATTAGCTGATCCAACATATTTCTTTAATCACATGACTGCAGACAGCCTGATTTTCACTTGTGTCTTGGTTTGCTGTAGTGTCTGAGGGCTACAATACAAGAAGGGAAGATGGAGGCTGAGCCAGCTGTGTAGGGCTCAGCACAAAAAGTCCACTGCCACTGTGACCAGCGGGAAGAGGGAAGTGAGCAGCTGGTGCTGGGTGGTCTGCAGGTCTCTGTGTCGGGCTATGGCAAGGAGGGGTGGTTACTCAGTCCCTCCATCTCCCTGTGGGAATGAGTATCCTCCAGACTGAATCTGTCCTGAGGACCACCTGTAGGGCCACCCTGCCTTAAATTATTATGGAAAGACTTGTGTAGGGTATAGCAGAAGGAGAATTTCCTAATGCTTGGCTGTAGCCAGGCTTTGCTGGCTTTAAACTTACATTGTAGGGAGGGAGGCCATTAAATTAAGGAGGACAGGAGGGAAGAAAGGAGCAAGGAAAGGTTGGTGTTTGTTGACAGGGGTCTCTTGGACTGTACGATCATAGCTGTTCAGATATCCCAATCTTCTGATGGTTCTCATAATGTTTGTTGAGATGCTCCAAAGAAGTTAGATTTGTAATACATTATTAGATGTACTTGACCCTCTGAGATAAGAAGTCGTCAGCATTTATAGGTAATTCTGAATATCTTGGAGGCTAGCTGAGGGTATGCTGTGTTCAGGCAAAGAGGGAGGCTGGACTAGCAAAAGGTCTGAACAGCCTGGACAGGATCTGAAGTTGGCCTTCACACAGAATCTCAGCAGAAATTCCACTGGCTTTATGAATTGAAAACGAGGCTTTCCAAAATACTGAAAACTTGGGAAGTGTCACTGTAATGACATTGCAACTGAGGTTGTTGGTTTTCCTCCCTCTCTGTCACAGGGCAGTATTCAGCTTGTGTCAGTTCCCCCTGCCAGAATGGAGGAACCTGTATCAACGACAGACAGAGTTTTATTTGTGCTTGTCGCCACCCCTTTGGAGGAGTCAACTGCAGTACGAAGCTGGTGAACGACAATTCTCTGAGTGTCGGCAAGTAAAGAATTTAGTAGTGCAATATGCTAACCATATGGGCCTCTGACCAAGGGCTTAATTAGAGAGCATTTGCTAGTCAAAGTTCTCACATTTCACTTTAATGAGTGCCAACTCTAGTAGTAGTGTCCTGTGTTTTGGTGCTGAAGACATCAGTACCCGTGGGTGACTCATGATCTCTTTCTTTAATGTGACCAGATGATGGGATTAAATTGGGCTGGGACCAGCCATAATAGCTGGAAAGCTCCCTGCTGAATTGTGCAGAGTGGGAGGGTGTGCAATAGATGTATTTGAACATGATATCATGGAATTCGAAGGGGGAGGTAAAATCACATCACTGGGGAATACTAGCTTCAGCATGGCCATAAATACCAGTAGCTACCATGATGTGTGGGACTATGGCCTCAAGGAGTCATTTTAGGCATACCTCTGATTTTCATCAGCAAAGGATGCAGGCCTTGAAAGGTATTTCAAAAAGGGAAAGTGGAAACTTTGCTTATTCAGTCCAGAAAACAAATAAATAATTTACATCCAGGCCACATGGAATGTCAATTTTATGCAGCTTTCAGGAGCGATTTGGCTGATTCTCACTCATGACAGCATATGAATAGTGAATAAAATAATTTGTACAGTGGCAGGGATCATAGTGTGCAGGCTCAGCTTGAAGAGAAAAAAATATACTTTTATTCTCTCATTTAACATCAGGAGTGCTAAACCTCTTCAGTGTTTGTCTAAGATTTGTGGAGAAAAATTCTTGACTTCAGCGCACACAAGTGAACAATGAAAGAGATCCTGGGGTGGGAAAAACTTCAGRGGTGGGGAAGGAAAGAAAAAAAAATAGCAGCTCCTTTAATGATAGCATAGTATAGACAAACATGAAGTTCCCTTGCTCTTTCTAAAATTATCCTTTTGTGGATACACCTAGCACCAATTGTGAAGAAAATTACTTTTTATACCATACAGAAAAGCTCTGTGTTTATGCAGAAATACTATGTTTTCTGTTGCTCAAGCTACTGGATGATCTGACTTCAGAAAAGCTGCTTTTGATCTTTTGGCTGGTCCAAGTGGCCTTTCTACAATGTAACATTACTTGAAATTGTTCTTTGTTCCTTTCCAGATTTTTCAAAAGGATCATACAGATATGCACCTATGGTGGCCTTTTTTGCCTCTCATACGTATGGAATGACTACTCCAGGACCCATCAGATTTAACAATCTGGATGTCAACTACGGAGCTTCATTTGCCCCAGCAACTGGGAAGTTCCATGTTCCATATCTGGGGGTCTATGTTTTTGAATATACCATTGAATCATTTAGTCCACGTGCCTCTGGCTATCTGGTCATTGATGGAATAGACAAACTCACTTTTCAGGCTGAAAATATTAATAGTAACAAGTACACTGACAGAGTAATTACTGGAAATGCTTTATTAGAGCTAAATTATGGTCAAGAAGTCTGGCTCAGACTGGCAACTGGCTCTATACCAGCTAAGTATCCACCAGTAACTACGTTTAGTGGTTACTTGTTGTATCGTACCTAAGTCAGTCATAAATGTAAATAGTTACCATCAAATGATGCACCCTGCATGTGAATTTATCTTTGCCTTTAAATACTTTGTTTCTTTAACAGCAGTAAGTTTCTCAGAGTAACCAATGTGATGGCGTTTGAAGTGCTGACTCTCCAAGAAGCTGCTTGGTTGTAGCAGCCATGTGCACATCTACAAAGAGGGTCCACGGGTTAGAGATGGTGAAAAATAAGCATCTTCCTTATATAAGCATGACTGGGAAGCACAAATCTAATTATGGTCTACATTTACATTGCATAAACATATTTACACAAGGTTACTGAGAATCAGTTCTCAAGACAAATCAAAGCTGGTTTTGATTATTCCTTTACAACCTTAGCGCATACCAAAGGTGATGGATAGGTTTTGATGACTCAGATGCTGGGTTACTACTCAGCTCATTGTATCAAGTGGTAATCACGTGTATATAATCTGTTTGGAAAAAATAGATTTCTTTTTCATTTTGCCTGACATTATTCACCACATAGCTTGATATGTCAGAATTTAATTGATTCATGATTTTTTATGTAACCAGTATGATAACAAACTGTTTTTTTATTTAGCAGAAAAAAACAAGGAAAAATTCTTAAAAGCTGCATGTTGATACATTCAGATTAGAAATAAGGTGCTCATTTTTAGCAGTGGATATAATTAGTCATGAGAAAAACATTACAATGGATTTGGTGGTGTCTCTCTGTTGCTTGAAGCGTTTAAACCACAGCTGGATTTTCCTTAAGTGATATGTTTTTGAGCAAACATGGTTATATTGGCTTCACACAGATTTGAGCATGTAAACTTTGGCTTATAAAGTACACAAGGTTAAATGAGGTAATCATAATACTTTCTAAGTTTGAGTTCTATAAATCTATGATTTTGTTTGTTTCTGCATTATATTCACTAACTACTGAGGCAAGATGAAATAAACTTCAGTCTGCATAAACCAGAATGTATTTTCCAAGCACCAATCCAATAAAAAAAATATTTCATGCTATGACTGCCTGAAAAAATAAACCCCCAGGTTTGCATCCTTATCAGTTGCAAAGTCCTGGGTTGCTGCAGTTTCTTGATATCCCATCGACTGGTGTGACTGACCAGGTTTGTTTCTGGTTATTGCCTCTGTTAACACTAATTGATCAGGTTTTACGTCTGTGTGTGTTTGTCTCCCTCCCTTTCCTTATCCTCCCAACTGGAAAAATAAACTTTCTCACACTCCACACGTCCTTACCAATTAGTGCCACGGACCAGGTTTGCTCTCATCATTATGTCCCTTACCATGTGTCAGGCAGGTTTGTCTCTGCATGTTCTTGTTTATGGCTCCTTTGAGCAGCTGCTCTTAAAGGAGCAGATGCTCTCCTTCCACGGCCCTTACATTCAGTTATTGTTAATCAGCATGCTCCAGTGATCTATGCCAATCTATTGAGGCTCAGAATGTTTTGAAGCTCCCTGAATTATTTTGTTTTCCACTGTCAGGAGCTTTTCTTGAAAACACATGAGAATCTTCAGTACTCTTCTTAGTATTACTTTATGTACCTTACCAGATCTTAAGATGAATGTGCATGAAATGACTGAATTCTCCCATGCTGTATGGGGATAAGAGAATTCACAGCATCTTTTCTCAGGTGTGTAAAACTACACTTTGCTGATCAAAACTGAAATGCTCATTCTCCACCAGGAGCATGGGTACTGAAGCGCGTCTGTGGGCATGTGCCTGTGTGCACTGGCTACCTGAACTGCAGAAGCGTGCAGCACTGAACGGCATTCTCCTAGCTTCGGGGGGCATCCTACCATGGCTTGTGCTTAAGGACAGCAACTGAGAATTGATGAAAACTTTCAATCCATGCCCACTTTCTGAGGCCTTAAATTCACTAATTAATTGTTAAGGGATCTTGCAGCACRTAAATAGTTATTAAAATATCCTATGTTTCCTTGAAGGATCTGAAAAAAACAGAGCCACTACTCTAAGGGTCAGCTGTAAATCTTGTTAACAGGTTGGGATGTTCTGTTGTTGTTTGTATTTTCATTTTGTTGGTTTTTTTTGAGGCCAGAAATCCTTTCTTCTTTGCGCCTGATGGATTCTTAATGTACCGTGAACCCTGAATGAGTGTGCTACAGACCTTTCTCCTGTTGCATACCATATTTCCCTGTAAACACTCAAAATCTTTGATATGACACTAACTCAGCCTACTGTATCATTGAATTTTATCAAATATAATGACCACAAGCCCCTATCCCTCCTTGTATGATTTTGTCATTTTAATGTGTATAGTTGCCTTTATTCCTGCTGTGGCTATGGCTAAATGGCATGAAAATTACTCTGCAGATGAAATTCAAATGACCCACCAGAGACTGCATCTCTGTTTTAATGTGACTTTCTTCGCCCTTGCTGCCCTTGCCACTAAATTCTTCAAGTGGGGTCCTCATCTTCACAGGCACTATTTTCCCCCAGCACCCAAATATTTTCTATGTCATTGTACCGGTTTTCTTTCCTCTTTTCTCCTTTTTTTCTCACAAAACTCCAAATTCATTGGGGTAGAGTGAGAATTCTGATTAAAACCACATCTGCAGGAGTAACACACAGAAAAATAATTTCCCTAATAGAAAATAGTACTGAAGCTAATTCTCATTGTACTATTTAAAATACGGAGGAAATAATATTTTAAAAATAGAATAAAGGTACACTGCCCTTTTTGTTCTGTGTAATAATCCATTCAAATCTTTCCTCGGATGTATTAAAACTAAGTATACTTGGCTTTGTCTATTGTTAAAAACTAAAATGCAGATTCTTCACCATGAAGATGATAGGTTTGCATTAGCCACTGAGGCTTATTTACAGGCCCGTGACTATGTACCTGGGCTCCCTGGACTAATGAAGCAAACAATATTGAAAAATAACTGATGATCCATAAAATCAGTCAGCCTACCCATTATGCAGAATAGACAGCAATCAGTCTGAACTCCCAGGAGAACTTTTTAGGCATCAACCAAGAAAGGTGGTTCCCGAGGCACCTTGTCACCCCTCTGCTTTCATTTTCACACCCTGGTTTGCATTCACTAATGATAGCAGGTAGCAAATCCAAACGTTCATCTCTACCCACAGCCCTTGTGAGGGACCACAAAGACATCCTGAGCCTTTGTACTTCAGAGTGAGTGGTGTTCTCTTTATTTGGGTGACTCAATAACCAYGGCAACATTTTGTCTGGTTTGGCTTTGGCAAGCCCATCCAATTTACTCCGGAGCTTGCATTATCATTTCCTCACCTATACCAACCCAGTTATCACTGAACGCATTCCCCAGCCCCTCATATGCTTAGCATTCACGCTGAGATCAGCAGTTTATTTTCCTCACATACCTTTTCTAGCTGAATAGCCAGCACAACCCTCCTTCGCTCCAGCTCATGATAAACTTCCCTGCTAACACGTGCCTGCCTCATGCTGACTTATGGGTGTTGCTGTCTGTCCGTACATCTGGGATATTTTTGTTCAATTACTTTATTTCTCCGAGATAATAACATCTACATTGGCAGCAAGTGGGAAGAAAGCCATTATTTCTGAATTCAGGTATTGACCTGAAAGTGTCTATTAGAAGCAACACTGCAGCTAAACCCCACCAAAGTCAGTGGGTATCTGATGATTAAGTACCTTTGACAGTGGGATAACAAGTGCATTGAGACAGTTGCAAAACTGAATCTTCCTAGCAGCTGAATTCGGGCAGGTGAGCAGAAGCGTGCAAAGCAACGCAAAACAAAATAAGAAAAAGAGCCACTTGAAATTTCCAAAGAACAAAAATGTATACCATGGCTTGATACATCTTTCACTGGTGGCTGCTACTTGGGTGCAGGAACTATTGCCTAGCAGGTCCATGGATTTCATTAACCCCTTCAGGCCATCAGTTGTATCACAGAGTTAGCAAGGCCTACATTTTTTGATCCAGTTATGATTTGCTTAATTCATACTTCTTTCTATGCTCAGCTGACTGCTAGAAAGCCCAAACCCTGTACTCCTGTTCCCATGCTAGAGTGTATCAAAAGCAGAAGGCTGGAATCTTCTTTAGTTATTGCAGAGGAAGTTTTTGTACTTACTAGATCTTCCCAGTGTAATCCCGTTTTCAGCAGAATTCTATAAGAAGTACAAGGATTTATCACCACTTTGTATTTAAAATATACAGTAGAAGTCCCATTGTAGTAATTTTCTCTTTGCAAAGCTGCCATTCTCCCTTTTTGTATGATAGCGGTGATGGCAGGAAATTTGTCCAGAGTGAGATATAATGAAACACTGTCTTTAGGTGGGACTCCAGTCAAGAGTGCTTGGTAAGAAAACTTTATCAGCAAGCTGCTTCCTAGCTGAAGTTGCTATAGATATGTTACAACCAACACACCGGCTAGTAATGAACTTCCTTGCCCTGCTTCCCCACTCTCAGAAATCTGTGGTGGCTGCTAGCTGCAAACAGTCTTCTGCATTCACATATTACATGTAAACAAACTGAAGTGTTTCTCAAAATGTTTATTCCGGTGGTTGCTTTTGAAGATTCTTATCTTAGAAAAATGCAAGTTGCAAACAAAACAGACCATGGCTGTTTACAAACAGCATACAAGTACTTCCAGAAAGCTTGCTGTTTGGATCTGCAGGAGTTGGGAGATACCGTACAAATGACCTGAAGTGCCCAGAAGTTCTTTATAAATACCAGAAGCCTTTTGAAAGCTCTTTGAACCCATTATTGGAAACCAGTACATCTCACATCCACACAGATTTAGCGTGATGAAGGCTTGTCTGTCTCAAATGAAATCACACATTTGACACTAAACATCTGCTAGAGCATCCTTCCTTCTTATCTAACGGCAAAGTCAAGAATAGTGGCAATTAAAAAAAAACTACTAAAATGATAGGCATGTTTAGACAGAGAATTATCCTCAGGTCTGTCTGACTACTCTGACTCTTCTGCAAATTGCCTTGGAAGGGAACAAAAAAAAGTTCAGCCATCCATTGCTAGGCTACTTATTCTACTTACTGAAGTGAAAAAATACACATGAGAAAATTGCTTACGATTACTTCCTCACAAAGAAAGGGCCATTGCCAGCTTATACAAGCCAGAGACAATTTTCAGGCTCAGTGTTTAGACACATTCTAGAAGAACACAGTAGACCTCAAGTATGGTTTTCATAAATAATTTCTAGGGTCTAAGTTGATCGCTCTGTTACCTTGGCCTCAAGTCCTGGGCATTTACTACAGCTTGTTAATAGGTATCATAATACATTTAATTCTGGAAAAACAGGAACTACGTTTACAGGAAAAAGAGAAAGGTCTCACTAAAAGACAGCAAAGGAAACTGTGGAGTGCCATCAACAATGCATTAAATACAGCCTATCTTGGCCAAAAAGTGCTAAAGGTCATCCCTCTACATGTTGAATTATTTGTGTGAGCAAAACAGAAGTATGATGAGAGCTATGAGGAACTCCTAGCTTCTAGAGCAGAAGATACAGATCTAGGTCCACCCTTCGATTTGTTTGTGGGCTTGTCTTGTTTGCAAAGGTTTGGACTTTGACTTAACTAGTACATATGGCTGTTTTCACCAAAGGAAGTTCAGATGCTTAAGTAATTGTGGAGGAAAGGCACAGATGCATAAGCCAAGGAAGTAACACAGGCCCTGTTTGTACCTAGTAAAGCATAAAACAAATTTTTACCCTTTTCCTTGTGTGATGTACCTTACAAACAACCACATATTAAACAGTCCGCAAGTTGTTTTTTTATCCAGCAAACATCTGCAAAATTAAACAATTGAAAGCTTTAAAGAAAATGCATACATATGCCTTCCTAAATAAGGATGAAGAGAAAAATAGGTTAAAACTAAGATATTTCAATATACTTGACAAATAAGGGAGAGTGTTCATCAACAAAGAGGATGCCCAGCTGAGAGGGGCTGTATGAATGGTGAGCTTTTATAGCGGTCTCCCCTATGGTGTAGAAAGGCTTAATTTTGAATTATTTCAGAACAGAAACTAACTTTCCTCATGGAGTCGTTGTCTAGGAAACCAATTTCCATGTTTCATTGTGTGAAGTAGATTTTCTTATGGGACTTCACCTCTGTGTTGTGACATGAAGCTTACTCGGTGCACGTGTGAAGTTACCACACAAGTACAAAGCCTCACAACAAATTTCAGTGGAGGCGGAGAGCTTGAGCCACTGCTCCTGTGAAGCCCCATGCCAAGCGCACTCTGTACATGTTCTTCAGGCTCTTGCAGCACCCATGTGCATTCGCTGTGACTCTGAGCTGAACCAGAGCCCTGCCTTTCCTCAGCTATTCCTGTCTCCTACCCTGCATTTCTTTCTACTTCTCTGCTGGTTTTGAGAATCACTGGACTGTGGTGACTTTGGAAATTGCTTATGATGCAATATCCTTGCACCAGACGTCTTCTGAGCCATAAAATAAGCCCACATCTTTTTCTTTTTTTTAATTATTTTTAGTTTGCTAAGTCCTACGGGCACCCCAATTGCTGTCATTTTAGTTTTGTTATAGTACACTACAAAACTCCCAAAAGCTCGTGTGGGAGAAGGGGTAGACTATTCTTTCAATCTATTTGTACAAAACCGGAGTATTTCATTGTTGTTGTTTGTGTGTGGACCTTTTTTCTTCAGGCAATAATAGGAAAATCTGGTAGGGGGAAATTACTTTTCAACCAGGTGATATACACTCTTGTTAGAGGAGAAAGTGGACATGGCTGAGAAGCTATCTAGTGGTGCCCTGTTTTAAACTTCATGCCATTTCATGCCATGCTTTTCATTTTTACAGATGTATGTACAATCAGACCACTCATTTGGTAGCTTGTTTCATGCCTCTGTCTGCAAATTATACTCTGAGGTTATTTTCCCAGTGACTGTTAATGAGACAACTTGCGTACGTCAAAGGCTCTGTACTGGCAGAGAAAAATAATCAGCCTGTTATAAAAATACTTGGAGATCCTTTCAGGTTAAGATATACTGTTGGTCACCCAGCAATGCTGCCCAGCAGAAGGCTGTAGCCAGCAGGTAGACCTTGATCTATTTTTTGAAACAGAATTAGAAGCAGGTTGGAAGATATGAAGGTGGAAGAGGACCGTTAAAACCAGAGGAGAATTAAAAACATTGCAGGAAGAGTTAGTCAAGAGCTGGTATGTGAATCTGTTGCCTGGTGTATAGGATAGACTTGTAGAGCTTTTTATCACTGCCGAGAGTCAGGTGAAAATTTCTCTTCTGTGCTGATCAGAAAAACTTCCTATTTACTGAAGACAGAGAATGAATGGCAACACATATAAATGTGTAAAATTAGATTTAACTAAAGCATTTAAACACAAGTAAAGTCTTGATGTCCACCTGAAAGCAGAAGGGAGGTACAGAATGAAGAATCATGAGACTTCTGAAACTTGTCAGGAAAGCTGTCGATGGGAACAACAAAACTGAATCTGAGTGGATCTGAATAGTGTGCTCGCTTTGTTACTGAGAAGAACATGATTAAGCTGGGGGCATCTGGGGCATCTTGGGCAATCTCAATTCTTATTGTGCCATCTCCAAGTATCAGATCAAAACTGGGGTATGTAACAAACCTAACTCCAGTTTGTGCATTGATGTGTATGTACAGAGCTTCCCTTGGCTTATGAGCACTGATAAAAACAAACTGATTGAGTGAAGCATCTATCTCATGTCAAATTACCTGATGTCACCTGCATGCAATTCTGAATACACTTTTGCAATAACTTACCATGGAAAAAATTGAAACCTTATCTAAATGAGAACCGCTCAGTCGAATTTAAGCCAAGTAATATCTATTACTTAAACAAACATCTGTTTAAGAAAATAACAAGATTACATTTTGCAGTTAAAAATCCCAAGACAGACTTTAAAAATTGCAGCAAAAAGAGTCCAACAATTTTTCAGTATATATTGAGGGAAGCTAGAAATGGGAGTTGGTTTTGTAGCCCTTTATTTCTGCTAACTGTATTGAACATGTAGGAGGGAGGAAGGCTATTCTTCCTGCACACAGAGAGCAGTGCTAGTGGCAGTATTAGTGTGGCAAAGTTTTTAAAATCTCAGGCTTAGGTGGTTATAGCAATGAATAAATACCGAACTGTATGTGTGTCACTCTTCCTGTCTGATGGAATAGAGCTATATGGAGCAACACGTGCACGGCAGGTACTTTACTGCAATGATGTTGAAAAGAGCAATATGTTTGACAGAAGTAAATTAACATTTACAGCAGGCGTATAAAAAGTTGAAGTATCAGAGAAGTAGAAATGCCTGACAGCATTGACAGGTTAAGAGCCAGGTTCCTGCTCAAGTCAAATTTTCTTGCTGGTGTCCTGTTGTGTTTGTACCTTTTCACCTTCAGGCCATTCTAAGATATGATTGTGAGCCTCACAGCCTGCAACCAGTGCGATTATTATGAACAGCAATACCTGTTTGCCGTCTATGAAGAGTGTGATCAAAACTAGTGAATGCTGCTAACTTGCTCCTAGGCCACCAAGTGCTAGGGTGGATCACTGATCTCAGGATGAAGTGTTGCCTATAACCAGTTACGCTGCTGTCTTTGTAAACTGGATAACTCTTGTTTCTCAACTGTTGACTAAAATAATGATGTCTGGTGGTAAAAGGACTGTCTCGGAGTAATCTTTCATCACCACCCAATTCACTACTTTTCTTCCCACAATTATTTTCAAAAGTGCCGGCAATGACAGCTTGGTTATGAAGCCGCTTCCCAGATAACACCTTTAATGAGAAATTTTTGTTTGGGTTTTGATCTTTCCGCAGCATGATGACTATCCTCTGCAGAGTTATAGCACCAGCCATGTGCTCATGTGTGCTGAGAACAGCATGCTGCAAGTGCTGATGTTGTTGGACCTGTCTCTCGAACCTGACAGAACTGATCAGAGCAGTTCACCTCTGAAGTGGTCAATACTTCTGCAGTATTTCAATCTTTCTGTAGTGAATCCCATACAGTTTCATGCTTTTAACTTGCTTTTATTTCCGGCCAGTTCACTCCAGACACACCGAAATCTCATGAGGGCTCAATTTTTACATCCACGCTGCTCTGAGCCTCTATGTTTCTTTGGAGCAGGCAGCACACAACATAAATTCCACCATCATCGTTATGCTGATGATTCACTGGTTTATTTACCAAATGCTTGGGAATTTGCTTTCAAATCCTATTACTTCTATAATCCAGGAGTGTAAAAGAAATTGCCTTGGGAACGGCACCTTTCTCTACCACCTCAGTACACCTCTGCGTTTGTTGCTAAGGGTGTGTGTTGTGTAATCTCTGATCAGTTTAGTCTTATGAACTTCACAAACATGACTGGGCTCCCATGCACTTGGTTAGGGTCTGGTCTGTGAACATACCGGTTCAGTCACTCCCAGAAAGCTGACACACGTGGGCCTTAAAAAAATTAAACTCTCCTTTTGGGGTAGCTTCCCTTAAAGGCTGCACCTGAAGAGCTTTCCCTTCCCCACTTCTCTAGCAGACGGGGACAGAGAGATTGCAATAGCAATTTCTATCTCACTAGCCTGGGCTTTCCTGCCCGGCTCGGGAATACCTGGCTTGAGAGCAGTGTGAACAGGAACAATTTCTAGATGGTGGGTTTCACATGAAACCAGAAAGTGCCACAAACACACAGAGCCGAAGATAAATGAGAGACTGCTGTGTCTCTCAGCTTAAAAACTAACTTCAGTAAAGCTACACTTACTGGTAACGGCAGAGACCCTAGCTTCTAATCTGGTGTCATACATGGCTTTATACATTTTGCTTGTGAAAAGTAATTTAAAATACATCGAATGATTCTGTTTTCCTCTCCACCTGGGATCGCTTTGATGTCCAATACTTTCTTGTTGGAGTGGGACTATTTGTCACAGCATTTCAAACAGTTAGCTTGAAACTATGTATTCCTCTGGAGTCACCAAAACATTTGAAGCTAAACACTGTAAAATTCAAAGAAGCTTTGCTCAAATACATAGATACAAAAATGCTTTCACAGAAACATTTTAAAATGTTTTTTAAAATCCTCTTGTTTTCACACCCTGTTGCGTTACAAGGCTAATTCTCCTGGCAGCTAGCAGATCTGAATTGCACATTTTGAAGTCACAAATCTTCCCTCTATTCTTCTAGGAGCTGCGAACCCGATTCCTCCGCAAAACTATCCAGATTGTTGAAYTGCTATAATCTTTCAGAAAATAGTGACATTTTGCTTTGGAAACTCGCTCTGATTTACTTGTATGTTGCCAGCTTTACACAAATTGCCAGATATTCCTGCAAATATAAAATCCTCCAAACTAAATGTCTTTATCACGCATGTGTCCTCACAATCCTTTTATCTGACCATATGAGTTCAGATTTACAGCAGCTAATTTGATAATTATTCTATTGTGCAGACATACAGAAGGGTAACAATTCAAGACTTAAATACAAACCCAATGAAAACAAAAGGAAAGCATCTTGCTTTGTCTGGCCTCTCCTTCCTTTGTACCAATACCATCTAAAACAGTTTTTCCCATTAAGATTAAAACAAGCATCTTGATTCTTAATGATAGCAATTATTTTTGAGTGCTCTGGTGAGTATAATTAGACAGTCAAGGGTTCACTTATGTTCCTCTGGTAGCCACGTGGCTCTGTTTCAGATTTCCAATTTCTCTCTCCTACAGGATCTGCGCCCCTTAAACAGTTGTAATGTTGCTACCAGTCTCATACATTTGTGCTCGCGCCATGATGAGTCGCACGCCACCTGCCCACAGCCGTAACTTAGCGCTGAGCAGACAACTATGACAGTCCCTTCCCCAGAGGCTCCTGCTCTCTGCTTCCTAACAGGTGGCTGCTCGGCAGGAGCTGAGCCTGGGAATGTCACCAGAAAACGAAAGTGGGAGAGGGAGAAAAGGAGAAACTATGTTGAGAATGCAGAACACAAAAACCTTGAAAGCCTAGGTGTGAGATGCATCCTGATAATGATGAAAGAAAGTGTGCTACTGGAGTGAGAGAAGTCAGCATTACGGGAAACGCCTCATCGGGAAAGGAAAGAAGATGCACTGTGAGCTGAAGGCCGCCGTGCTGCCAGAGGAGAGCATCCAAAAGTGGAAAGCAGCAAGCGACAAAGGAAAAGCAATACTTGACAAGAGGTACTGAAACAGAGGAGAAAAATACAGAAAAAAGCAGGATTAAGAAAAAAAGGAAACACAAGGAAAAAATTATTGTGGACTAGCTATTCATTAGCTAGAATTCATGGGATCTGTGGGATTTCCAGAGTGCTAAAGCTCGGCTCAAGGTATGCTCCAAAATAGATTCAGGTCTTCTCAAGGAAGGGGGAATGAGTCCAGCTGGTGAGCAAGGTAAAACAAAGAGCAGGAGAGACATTGAGAAAGTATTTTTGTCCTACTGCTGATTTTCTTTCTGTACGAGTTGAGCTGTTCTTTAGCTAGGCAGTGCCATTTTACCCTGTCAGCACATCCCTTTGACCAGAATTAAGCATTTATATCAGGTTTGCTGGTTTAATGCCATGAGGGGAACAACTGAAAGATTTTTATGATGAGCAGAGCATGTTTTCATACATTCCTGAATTTTTTAAGCCAGATCAATTTGTCCTTGTGGCATTCTGTAGAAACGTATTACAAATCACTACTGCTTGGTTCCTTTCTCACTGATATATGCTATTATAGCTTGTGTTATGTGAAGCAGGAGAGGGAGAGACAAGGTAAGTCTTGCAGAAGGCGGAGTGGAAAAAGATCGTCTTCCTTACAAGTAAAGCTTGAAAAAAGATGAAACACCGTGAGGCGCACGAAGGTTGCTCTGAAAAAGTGTCTCAACTCACATGGGAAAAGTCAGTGAGAGGATCAGCCCGCCTGCTCTGCTTTGTCCCCACCAATTTGTCACTTCCAGGGAAAGAACGTCCCTCTGCTTGGGAGATGTGGGGGAGACCTGTTCTTCTTCAGGAAGCAAGAGTAATCCTTCGTGGTGGTTTGAAGGGGAGACATGACATCCCTTTGGGAGTTGCCCAATCGCTTCTTCCCACCTGTCCTGTAAAATGGAAATCTGTTTGAGAAACCCTGAAACCAGCAAAGGGAACATGAAGACCCAGTGAGAGCATGTCCTGCTCCCTGATCCAAGGGGACAGGAGAGTCCTTGCACAGCAGGTTTGGGAGCGTGTGGCCTGGGAAAGAGCTGATAGCTGACATGCCTGGGGAAGGCTTGGATGCACCTTCTGTTTGTGTGGTTTGAGAGACTCCTGGAGCCACAATCACTTGGCTATGGGAGTGTTGACTTCAATAGTTAAAGATATGCAAGGAACAGACAGGGGACAGAAATGAACACAAAGAATGTGTTTTGGACCATCTTTTTCATTTTGCTTTTTATCCCTTTTATTGGTTATTACCGTTGTAATGCAACTTGCAATTTGTGGGCTAATCTTTCCCTGTGCATCATTCTCTCTCTGTGCTCCCACTTAATTTTGTAACTTGTTTTTGGTGCTGCAATGATTGTCAACTATATAATGAATTTTTTCTGCTCTTCTTTCCAAAAGCTCAGGAAAGCATCAGATGGGCTGAGTCGGCACTGTTCAACTGATTTCAAAACAGGTGAAGCAAAGCTAGCTTGAGGAGCTGGTATGGCAGGGGGGTGGAGGGAAAAGGAACTTTCCCCTAACATTACAACACAAAATTAGTAGTGATAAGTATGATTCTGTTTCTCATTTTTTGACCAATGCTGATGAATCAGAATAAATATTAGGAAAGTTTTCCATTTTGCAGCCTCCTGTGATATGACACTTTGATGTCAGAAAGGTGATTTATCTGCTTTTCCAGCATCCCTGCACAGTTCATGCTTGTCACATGGTGAAGCCTTCCTGATTCACTGGGTCTCTGTAGAAAAATGCATCTTCTTTTCTCGGTTTTTCATAAGATCAATACATGGGTCCCTTCCAACTCGAGATATTCTATGATTCTATGATTCTATTCCTTCCCCCAACTCCATTGCAAGTGATACAAGATAAGCATGGGATTAAAGATTAAAACAAATAAGTGAAAACCCGTGTTTATTGATTGCCTGGTTGTGGTGACAAAAGTCTACTCAGACGGACTGCAAAGTGCAGAGGTTACAGCAAGATGCATCCTGTGTAGATTTGGCTTGTCACAAGCAGCACAAGAGTGGAGTTAGTATTCACTGGTTTTATCAGATTAAGCAAAAGACAGAGGAAGAAGCAAAAATCAGTGTGAAATTAAGGTGAGCGTACAAATGCTTTTCCTTGAAAACAGTCTGTTTAAATCTGACACACCAGTCCCTCCCTGTGATTTGACTTGTTTCAAGAAATCGCTTTCACATTTAGGGTGAGAATTCTCAGGGCTCAAAAAAAGCACTGTACTTGCATAAAATCATGAACTTGTTTTTTTGGTTGGAATTTTTTTTTGTCTGATTTTCTAACTTTCAGATCTTTTGACTGAAAAATCAGGGATAGAAATGTGTGCGTGGTGGATTGGTGGGAAATGTCAGTTTTGAGCAAATGCTAAGGTTTTCATGTAAGCCCTGGCTTTGTGATCTGAACCTTCAAGAAAGAGTCCTGTGAGACTCTTGGGAACTTAACATTATGTTTGCTTGTACTGGATGTCAGGTTTGTGTACCATGGCTGGTAAGTTGTGGTCTATGCAAACCATGTCTTGAATAGCCTTGCCCATCCTTTTTTTCTTCTGACACAGATTCACAACTGTCCTGTTGCTGTTTAATATGAGTGCAACAATTATCTGTTTTGAAAATCAGGGATATGGCCATAATAAAACATCAGAAGAATCAATAAGTGTGCATGTGCAAATAATCATGTGATGCTTTTGTTACTGGATCTCAACTATTTAAAGCCCAGTGCTGTATCCTGCCCAGCTAACACTTTGCATTTAAATGTAACTCACAGTTAGTGACAGATGCTGAAATAAATATATGAATAGGGGGGTGAAGGTATTAGTTTATATACAGTCATTTATCTTCTGATAGCATGAGCAAAGCTTAAGTCGGATACAGTTAAATGAACTGAAGCTTTAACAGTGCCTTTTGAACTGCTTGAATTAGCAAAATCAATCCTCATAAATTAAACTATCATTGATCTATGATACAATTAAGTTCTATAATCAAAATACACTATCGGTGCGTGCAGCGTAACCGTACTTGTTCCAACGCTGAATTTTAACCACTGCTGGCTAACTGCTCCTGCCATGTTGTGTAAGGCTCCCATCTGGCATGGGAGATGCTAACATTATGATACAGTATTTCTTTTCCATTTTTCAATTTAGGCTGACATCTGCTGGTCTCCGCAAATGACAGGCAACCCTGCTGAATGCAAACCAATTTGAGGCGATGGCTCTTTCGTTTTTTCCCTTTGTCATTTTCCCAGAGCTGGGAACGGCAACGAAGCCACTTAATTACAAAGGAAATTCATGCAGAATAATAACTCTCTAGAAGAAGAAAGGCAGGAACAATACTGTGTAAAAGAAAATGAGTTTGACATGATAAATTACATGCCTGCATGCCCGGTGTGCTGTGAGAGTACTCAAAGGAGCCAATAGCAGCTACTATATATTGGCCAATTAGACCTACACAAAAAAGGTGTTGTTTAAGGGCACCACACTGTGGGTCGTAATGAGGAGGCTGTGGATGGGAGTTCTCTCTTTTACGCTCTCAATAAGGCTAAAGAGGGGGGGCGTGGCACCACATTGGGCAATCAGCACTAGAGGTTTGAGCAGGCATACAGCAATGGTCGCATAGTGCTTGGCATTGGAGGGGGTGAGAGGTTCCTCCAGGAGCTACCAGCACTCCAGGTTGCTGGCCAGAAGCAGCAACAGAAATGCGAGGTTGCTCTCCACTGCCGTGATTAGATAAAACACGAGACACCTCCACATTCCCAGCTTGCTGTAGGTTTCTGGCCTCTGACTGCGATTTTAGAAAAACGAGTTGATCGGCATCTTACATTGACTGCAGCGCTCCTTGCCCAGCCAGCTAGCTTCAAGGCCATTCAAGTGTATCTCCAGTGGTCCAGCCTCCACCTGTGTGGTCTTTGAGGTGTATTGTTTCCTGATTGTTATTTTGGAAAGGAATCCATTCATAACCAGCTGTACACCTACTGCTTTCCCACTGTGATTTGGAAATCCTGAGTAAAACCAGGCATCTCTGAATCTGTGGAGGTACTGGTACTTGAGTTACAATGCAGATACTGGATAGGCAGCATTTACTGATTCCCCAGAGGTAGTTTGTTGTGCACTTTTCAGTCCTAACTGTTGGCAACATTTTTGCTCTTGCCACCTTTCATTTCCATTTGCTCCAGCTCTTTGTTTGAGACCACTGGCATCCCTGCTTATTTCAGCAGCTGTATTTCTCACTCCAGTTGCATCACTCTGTCCTTCCCAAGGTACTTCTTAAGTGGATGGAAGAGAGAAGGGAACTTTAATTATGCAATGGCAGCTACTCCTGTAATGCCAGGGTGTTTCAAGTGTAAGTTATTGACACTAACTGTTGTCCATGTCACCTACAGGCTGCCTGGCCTTCAGTAGGAGATGGATGAGAGTCGGAGTATTACCCTGTTCATCCCGTGGTGGGTACCCCTGCTTTTCAGCAGGGTGATTACACTGTGTTGGCTGTCTGAGCTAACGCCCTGAGACATAAGTCATTGCACAGGGCAGGTGCACTTTAAATCCTGCACTGCGGATCCCCTGAGCTGGTTTTGGCTTTGTAGGGTGTAGAAAATAGTCGGTGCTAGTTGTGATAACTCATGATGCCGACATTTCTCCTCTGGGAACTGGGTTGAAGTCTCCGCTTCCTTACTTACAGCTGTAGTTTGGAAGAGTCAAGAGAGCCTGAGCCAGTGATGCAGGAGAGCCCTCTCAAAACTGCTCGGTCCACCTCAGTGAGCTGCCATGGCTGGCAGCTGCATAGCACACACGGCAAGAGAGAAAGGGCGGATAAGATCTAGGTCCTTTTATTGTCCTCCTCTGTTCTTCTAACATCACATTACATCTCACAAGCACTAAGGATCCTCCAGCTGACCTTGCCCAAATGTGCTGGTTTTGGCTGGGATAGGGTTAATTTTCTTCACAATAGCTAGTATGGGGCTATGTTTTGGATTTGTGCTGAAAACAGCGTTGATAATACAGGGATGTTTTTGTTACTGCTGAGCCGTGCTTGCACAGAGTCAGGGTCTTCTCTGCTTCTCACGCCACCCCACCAGCGAGGAGGCTGGGGGTGCACAAGGAGCTGGGAGGGGACACAGCCGGGACAGCTGACCCCAACTGACCAAAGGGATATTCCATACCATGTGATGTCATGCTCAGCATATAAGGCTGGGGGAAGAAGAAGGAAGCGGGGGATGTTCTGAGTGATGGCATTTGTCTTCCCAAGTAACTGCTACGCATCATGGAGCCCTGCTTTCCYGGAGATGGCTGAACACCTGCCTGCCGATGGGAAGCAGTGAAGGAATTCCTTGTTTTGCTTTGCTTGCCTGCACGGCTTTTGCTTTCCCTGTTAAACTGTCTTTATCTTAGCTCATGAGTTTTCTCACTTTTACTCTTCCGATTCTCTCCCCCATCCTACTGAGGGGGAGTGAGCGAGCGGCTGTGTGGTGCTGAGCTGCCCACTGAGGTTAAACCACGACACCAGAGAAGCAGAAAGCCTCCCTGGTTTTGGAAGGAACAAGCAAAGAAATGTGTGCAGTTTATACATGCTGCTATTATTTCAGCCAGGAATCTGAAGTCAATTTTGGTTTTGGCACAGGTTTAGTGATGGTTACTAATTACAATTAACTGTTATTGTCTGTTAAGTGCTGACAGACATGAAAGGAGACGGTGCCACCCCAAGCATGATAACAACCAAATAAATCAGCAGTTGTTGCCAATAATCTTGCTGCCAGGTGCTGAGGTGCAGCTGAAGTACAGACTTGGGCTTGATGAAGATCCTGCAGGTAGTGCCAGGTTAGCATTGATGTGATGTGGGAGCCAGGAAAGTCCCTCGCATTTCTCTTGCTAAGATAATCCCGCAGCACTTAACAAGAGTAAAATGCAATTTCAAAAAGTGTTGACCCTTTACATCCTGACTCTGAGAAGGTGTTCAGGGAGATAGACAAGCTAGCTAACAAGGTGAGTTTTTTCTCTTAGTACTTCAAATCATGCCAGTTACATGAACTAGAAAACTACAGGACTAAAGATGGCACAAAAGTTTGTCTTGATTTTTCTAAGATATATAATGTGGGGTTTTTTTTGCATTTGGGTTATGGTTTAGAGTTTTAAATCCTCTTTATAAAAATGTAAAAAATAGTAGAGAACTATAAAGCAGGTGCCATGGCAATATCGGTGTAAGCATCAAGAAAATCCTTAAACTACTTTAAGCCTTTAAATGACTTCTTACATAGCAGTTTGGACTGCTATGTAAGTAACTGTAGTGACATTTGTTGCTTCTTCAGGTTAAAGCGCTCTGAATGCTTCTAACATCTCTAAATTACAGTTCAGATTGCTCTGTGTAGTTGCTTCCAGATGAAAACGAATGCATTTACCACTGAATTGGTGTTCATTTCTCTCACTCTCGGATTCTGCAGATGCCCTGATTCTATCAGATGTTTAATAGTGACATTAATATGCTGACAGATACACACAAGTATGATGCAATTTACTAGAATTGATGGGGAAATGTTCTCAGACCTACACTTGCAAAATGTAGCTTTTTTATAACTTTCATGATTGCTGTTCTTGAGGACTTCACCTCTCTGGAGCACTGATAGAAAATTTTCCCTTCCATTCATTCCTCTGCTTATCATAATAGATACTTTCAGCACAGATCAGTGAACTGTAAATCTGAACAGACTCCTCAGCATTTCATACAGTAAAAGAGAAGCATCAGAGAATCCAATATTTAAATTATAGCTAAAATAAATTATAGCACAGGTATCTTGCTAAGGTGGATTTCAAGTTCCAGATCTTCAATATCAGAGCCAAAAAAACTCCTCAGGCCAAGGTTTTATACCTGCCTACTGCTATGCTTTGGGTAGTAGACTTTAAATGGAGTGATACACTGGATGGCTGGATGGACCTCTGAAATTCTCATTTAAATAGGTTCCTGTAAATGCAGAGTGATGTTTAGTGAGTTGGGCATCCTGGATTCAGTTAATGGTGGAGTGCAGAATCACCGTGTATGTACACAACAGAACTTCTCTGTGTGTACAAGGTACGGCAGACTAATGGAGTGCCCAAAAATTTCTTCAGAGTTTAGCCAAAGGCCAAACCAGCTACTCCCCAGTTGTGTTGCATCTTAGATCATTAATGCAAAACTTTATTGTGGATTTGACTTTGTTACAGTTTCAAGCCACAGAGCATGATACACTTTAGATAGCACTACAGTGCGTGGTCTTTTACTATTAGCTTCCTGCTTTTTAGTACTAACAACTTTTGCCATTTGATTATATGATAGCTACAGCTTTTCTTGTGAAAGTTGAGGCAGGTAATTTCACATTTATGAAAATTGTATAGTACTGCCTAAGCATTTAGGATATGCTGTGGTAACATCTAATTTTGTGTCATCACTGGCATTCGGCTTGCATAAAAGCTGCCCCCCTTATACAATCTCTTTAATAGTGGCATTGCTGTTAATGAACAAGGCCTGTAGATATTAATTTTCCTGGACTTGGAGTGTACTCAGATCTAGAGGATTCCAGTTGATCAGGATCTCATTTGAACTGTTAATGCAGTTTTATACTCTGGGCTCCTACAGAAATGAACATAGATAGGAGCGAGAGCTGCAGCAGTTCAGCTGTGTAGGGCTTTTTTCAGATATTCAATTGACAACAAGAATCATCTTTATGTCCTTTTAGTATTTCCTTATGAAGCAACCAATTTGTTTCTGTTGGAGCTCATTGGGTGAAAACCCCACTGGTGGAATTGAAGATAATAATCTCTGAAGGCTTTTCAAAGAGCTGAGATGAGTATAGCGTTGGTAACCCCTGAACGTGAAAAAAGAGACACATGGAAATTGCTGGACCCAACCATCTAGATGACCTTTCAGTAAAGTCAAGTCATAGAAAAGTCACCCAATACTTTAGAGAGAGGAAGGGAAAACTCATATTTCACACCAGTGGCATGAACAGCAGAGGTTCCAAAGCAGCAATGTGATTTCCTTTCTGTGAGTCTTCTTTTTGCAGACAACATAACCGTCTGGATCTAACCACTTTAAAACTTCTGGTCTAATTTCCCACAGCCTTCTGCTTTCTCCCATTTATGCCAGTAGAAGAAGCTGTGAACCATTTTAGAAAAGCTCGGATAGTACCACCTCTTGCCCAGTTTGCCTCTGGTGACCAAGTTTAAGACGCTGGTGGGATTTAATGCACAGGCAATAGGGTGCAAACCATCAGAGATTCAAATGGTGACCTGATAGAGCAATCCTGAGGCAGCTGTAACGAAAGCCAGAGAGGCGAAGGGCCCCGAAGCAGAGGATCGCGCTGGGGGACCCTTCCTAAAGCGGCAAAAGCGCGAAAGCAAACGCTCAGGGAGAGAGAAGGTGCCCCAGCACACACACACCCCCCACACCCCCCCGAGCGGGAGGAGAGAGCTCCTGAGGCGGCAGCTCTGACCCAGCGTGGGCGGGGACGAGGGTGACGGCGGCAGTTTCAAAGCCAGTGTACCGCCATTTCGGCGAAGCCACTGAGGCGAAGGGCTCCGAAGCGGCGGATCGCGCCGGGGGACCCTTCCTAAAGCGGCAAAAGCGCGAAAGCAAACGCGCGGGGAGAGAGAGGGTGCCCCGGCCTCCTCTCAGAGCCGGAGGAGCGAGCTCCTGGCGGGCGGCAGCTCTGACTCAGCGCGGGCGGGGCCGAGGGTGACGGCAGCCCAACCCCCCCGCGTACAGAGCAGCCCCAGGGAGCGCGAGCGACCAGGGCGCGGCGCGGCAGTTTGCGCGGGCAGTTCTGGCGGGGCGGGCGCAGTCCCCTTCCTGGCTCTAGAGGCTCACTCAGCCAGTGGCCATCGCCCTCCCAGAAGAGGCCCCAGCGATGGTTCCCACCCGGCCGAAAGCCGTGGCCAGGAGCGTGGCGACCCAGCCGCAGCCCCCACACAAGCACGCAGCTGTCCAGGTCTCCGGCTGCAGGGAGTGCCTGGGCCTGTCACTGGTGCCGGAGGGCAGCGGGGACAGCACCTGTGCGCGGTGTGACCAGGGGGATGGTCTGCTCAGCCTGGGGGCAGAGCTGGAAGAGGGAGTGGAAAGGTTAAGGACCATTAGGGAGTGTGAGGGGGAGATAGATTGGTGGAGTCACACGCTGCCATCCTGGAGGCAAAGGCAGCAGGTGGAGGCTCCCCAAGAAGCAGACGATCCCCTTCCCTCTTGCCAGCAGGCAGAAGGAGGGGCCCTAAGAGATGGGGGGGGAATGGAAACGGGTCCCTGCTTGGGGTGCCCAGCGAATCCCCTCCCGGCCTCCCTCGCCTTCCGGGTTGCCCTTACACAACACATATGGGGCTCTGGAGCTTGAGGACCAGGCAAATGAGGATGTAGATGAAGGTCCAACCAGGGGATTGCCTAGGGCGAGTCAGTCAGCCCCATGCATTTTGACTGCCTCTGTTAAGAAAAAATGGAGGGTAATTGTCATAGGCGATTCCCTTCTGAGGGGAACAGAGGGCCCAGTCTGCTGACTGGACCCATCCCACAGGGAAGACTGCTGCCTCCCTGAGGCCCGGGTTAGGGATGTTACCAGGAGACTCTCTGGTCTGGTGCAGCCCTCTGACTATCACCTGCTGTTGGTTATGCAGGTTGGCAGCGATGAGGTTGCGGAGAGAAGTCCCAAAGTGATCAAAAGGGACTTCAGGGCACTGGGGTGATTGGTTGCAGGATCAGGAGCACAGGTAGTGTTCTCCTCAATCCCATCAGTGGCAGGGAAGAATACTGAAATGAACAGGAAAACACACCTGATTAACACGTGGCTCAGAGGCTGGTGCCATTGGTGCAATTTTGGCTTTTTTGATGATGGGGAGGTTTACACGGCACCAGGCCTGCTGGCAACGGATGGAGTTCAACTGTCTCAAAGGGGGAAAAGGATTCTCACCCATGAGTTGGCGGGGCTCATCGAGAGGGCTTTAAACTAGGTACGAAGGGGAAAGGGGATAAAACCAGGCTCGCTAGAGATGAGCCTAGGGGTGGCATGCCAGTGTCGGGGGTGAGATCGATAGCCCAGCTCAAGTGCATCTACACCAATGCGTGCAGCATGGGCAGCAAACAGGCAGCAGCTGGAAGCCATTGTG